>OZ004688.1:6296837-6896837 GCA_963924505.1 Agonopterix alstromeriana
TCGGATGGCACGTTAAGCAGTTGGTGCTGGCTACTAATAGCGGGGATATCTTGCCGGCGGCAGCACCTTAAGGGTATATTACCGTTGGCGCGCTCCATACAAATGAAGTCTGGTTAAATTTTAAATACTAACCAATTAAAGTTAGTTATTTTTTTAGAAACAATCTAGAAACTAATCTCTATGCTTGTATTTTGACAGATTTTCGTTAAAATGTATAGTTTTAAAGTTACAGTGCCTCAAAGATTTACATACAAATCTTAAATTAATCCTAGCACTAACACTGTATATTTTAACGAAAATTTGACTTCATACAAACATAGAGATTAGTTTATAGATTGTTTCTGAAAATTTTCTTTGACTTGGGAATATACTCGTGAGCATATGCATATCGAGCTGATGATCCCATCCGTATCTATGGCCGCGACATACACATGCAACGTTCACACACATACAAGCTCCGAGCGTGTGTGGAATGCATGATAACGCCGCAGCCCACGCCGATGTTGCGTGAGCTTCTATTTTTAGATCGTAAACAAGTTTAGTATTAATTTACTTGACTTTGTAAGGACTATAGTTTTGTATTGAAGTATTCTGACAGCAGCACGTCTAGTATGATTTCTCTACACGCGCGCGACGCGCCTTCGCTGCATACAAAATAACCGGTTCCCACGCGTTTCGGAGAGCGAAAGCCGCGCTTGCCGCGACTTGTAGTATGGGAAAAAGCCGAGTCGCGCGCAAGTAGAGAAATCATGCTAGACGTGCAGTACTATACACTTTTTTAAGGGGATGATCAGACCATCAAACTGAACAACTTTCTCTTTGGGACCAACATAGGAATAACGAAAAAAAAATCTGTTGTTCGATGCAAAACTGCAAACCTACTCGAGCCAAATGTATGGGACGGCTGATAATTTTTTCGTGATTTCGATGTTGGTCCCATAGAGAAAGTTGTTCAGTTTGACGGTCTGATCATCCCCTTAAAAAAGTGTCAGCATATTAAGAAGGACCCTATAGATGTATACTATTCTATTATACAAGATGTTACAAAAATAAAAATAAACATTTAAGGGGTGGTTTAGACCATCAAACTGAACAACTTTCACTAAGGTACCAAAACTAAACTACAAATCTACTCGAGCTAAATGTTATGTTGTTGCCTAATGTTATGTAATGCAGATTTTTTTTCGCGATTTCGGTATTGGTCCTGTAGTGAAAGTTGATCAGTTTGATGGTCTAAACCAAATTATTATTGGTCCCATAGTGAAAGTTGTTCAGTTTGATGGTCTAAACCAAATTATTATTGGTCCCATAGTGAAAGTTGTTCAGTTTGATGGTCTAAAGCATTTTGTTCACTAAATGACTTGGATTTGTTTAAATACAGGCTGATTAAACAATTAAAAATCATTTAGTAAACAAAATGCTTTTATTTTAGAAATTGTTAGGGTTTAACTATATTTGTGTCTACCCTGAGTGCACGGTAATGGTCGTGATCATATGCTATGTTATGCTTGAAAGTTAAATTGTTGTCAAACTTGATGCAGGTAATATCCCTGGACAAGTTTTGAGTGAACAAGTCTTGTCTTTAACATAATCTCTACACATGTCATATTCTTATTCCTTTGGTGTAAGAACTAAAATTGCTTGATTTGTAGTTTACCTACAAACTATAGTGCATGTTTTTGGGGTTCCGTACCGAAGGGGTGAAATCGGGACCCTATTACTAAGCCTAGGTTGTCCGTCCGCACGTCCATCTGTCTGTCTGTTTTGAACCGTAATAGCTAGACAGTTGAAATTTTCACACAATGTGCGTTATTGTGTGAAAAAGATAAAATATAAGCGACGGTTTATTCAGAAGAGACGTGTGGCGGTGGCGGATAATCTAAGTAACGCAATATAAACCTTATAGTACGTAGCATAGCGTCGTTGTTGTCGTAAAGGAGAATCGCGCCCGCGGCTCCAGGTAACGTCGCCTGGAGGCGCGAGCGTAATTCTCCAAACGACGCTATGCTACGTACTATAAGGTTTATAATTGTGTTACTTTGACTATCCGCCACCGCCACACGTCTCTTCTGTATAAACCGCGTCTAAGGGGGGTCCCTAAGAGGAAGGATCTCTCTTTAAGACTAGAGTGAGCCATACCAATTGTAAAGTGTCCACTTTTTTTGACGTTTAGGTTTGAGTGTGTGGTGTCAAGTAGTATGGACAAAAGGCACCAAGTGACATACGGCCTTATGTTTACGGTCACTTTTCACACACACTAGCTCAAAAAAAAGTGGACAGCCGCATAAACAAATATCTATAGTTCCATCTCCTTCTACTATTAAAGGTACGTCATAAGACAAAAGAGACCAACTACAATCGTAAATTTATGCGGACTCTATGGAGATCCTTCCTCTTAGGTTAGTATTGAAAATATCACCAAACTTCGTTTGTATGCAGCGCGCATTTACGCATTCGGATTAAACTTCTCTCAAATTGGATGCTGTATGTACCTGTAATATGTGTTGTAAGATTTGACGTTTGATAAGTGTGCTGCAAGCTCATATATTGAATAAATTATATTGACTTTGACTTGTACGGAACCTTCGGTGCGCGAGTAGCCCGACTCGCACTTGTTTTTATTTGCTAGGTATGTAACCAGTATTCTTAAATTTGCATAAACATTGCATTTGCAAAGTTGTGTGCATTTTAATTTTTAGTTAGTTTTACTTATATTTTACCTTATTTTTGCTAGTAAAATACTAGCAAATGCCTTGCTTCGGAAGGCACGTTAAACAAATGGTTCTGTCTGATGGCAATGTAAATATTTGTCAAGCCAGATCAGCCTATTAATTTAATTTTAATATCCTTTTAATATTAATGTACCTAATAGTTACATAATATAAGATCTTTGACTAATTATTATAACATGTAACCAGTCCACATATAAATAGTCAAAGGACGTTCATAATTACAATACAAGAAATAAAAATAAATTTGTATTCCCACATTTTCGACTTAGTAAGGTCAACACATCTTTCATGGGGCACTGTATTAAGATACCAGAGAATATTCTTAACTTGACGGACAAAAAGTTTAAGTTCCATGTTAAACAAGTTCTCTGTAAAAAAGGTTACTATAAACTCGATGACTATTTGAATGACCAAAATGTCTGGTCTTGACAATGTTACACTATGTAATTCAATATTTTATTTTGTAATTGTACTTTGTATATTTTGTTTTGTTTAAAAGAAGTGTGTTGTAGAGTTTCTGGCCGCATCTTCTCTACAACGGAACACCTTCCGACTCGGTGGTAGATTCAAAAACATGACGTCAAAAAGTTATCTATGTGATATTATTTTGAATAAACAATTTTAACTTGACTTTGACTTTGATTATACGACAGTAAGTTAGGGACTTCTAATCGTGTGGGCAAGTCCTGGTGTCAGAGTTGTTTCAGACCGCCTTATGGCCTCTGACGTGGTTTTTATGTAACGACTACTACCACGAGAGATAGTAGCCGGGACCAACGGCTTAACGTGCCATCCGAAGCACTGAATCATCTTTCTTTTCAGACAATCAGGTGATTCGGCCTGCAATGTCCTAACCAACTGGGGAAAAACTCACAAAGTGACATATCACTAGGTGTCCCCCGTGGGAATCGAACCCACGACCTCCGTGTCAAGAGCCCAATGCTCTTAACCATTAGACCACGAAGACAGTTAGGCAAGTTAGGGTGAGCCTTGTATACAGGGTGTTAGGGTAAACAGTTGCATTACTTTTAAGGGTAATTGTACCCATAATACTGAACAACTTACAAACTTACCTAGCAAACCTATCAGAACAAAAAAATATCAGCAGTCCCATACTTTTGAATCAAGTAGGTATTGCAGTTTAGTATGGGACGGCTGATATATTTTTTCTTCTGACAGGTTTGCTCCTTTGACTATTTATATGTGGACTGGTTACGCGTGTAATTCTACTAACAAACATTTCTGCCACTTTTTGCGGGGGGCGAGGTAACATGAAATCCGCAACTTTGTATTTTATTCCCATAACTTTAGATTCTAATTTTGAATGTTAAGAATCATGAAAAGTAGTCTCGTGTGAACCCCAAACGTTCTAAGTTCGAAGTTATTATTTCGCAATTATAGGCTGTCTCGTTTAGTGATAAGGTGTAAAATTGAATATAAATGCACAAGATCAATTGTGCCTATACCGTGGCAGAGGGGAAATGCTACCGCAAGGCTATTCCTTATAATAATTAGTCAAAGGTTTGCTCCCATAGTAAAAGTTGTTCAGTTTGATGGGTAGAGTATGTGGTTTAAAGGTTAATGAAACTTTTCTTTACACCCTGTATAACTCCACACCTCACAGAGATGAGACCAGATGCAGTGGCTATAACCGGCAGCCACACGGTGAGAGCATTAGAAATGATAACAATAGTCTGAAGGAAATTGCCTCTTACGATACTCGTATAACTGTGACTAATTATTATGCATTGAATACCTTAGACAATATGACTAGGGACCAGCCTAGCGGTAGCATTTCCCTTCTGCCACGTTACAAGATCAATTGATAATGTGCATATGCATATAACTTTATACCTTACTAGATTTTACCTGCAACTTCATCCGCACAAATTATATACCAGATTTTAAGTCAGATCATTGGTTCAATAGTTTTTGCGTGATGCTGTTACAAACAAACAAACAGACAGACAAAAATTCTATAAAAGGTTGATTTCAAAGTCCAGGAGAGCTAAAAACCATATCGTTATCTTTTTCGTGTAAATATCTTCAATGTACAGTGTTACAGTTTTATAATAGTTATGTTAAGAGAAGATCACTGAACGATACAGCCTATAATTTGGAAACTATAACTTCACACCAGTCGCATTTGGGGTTCTCACGAAGCTATTTTAACAATCAAAATTAGAATCAAAAGTAATGGATTACAATCTAAAGTAATGGTAAATTTCAAAGTTGCGGATTCGTGCTACCTCGCCCCCCGCAAAAAGTGTCAGAAAAGTTTGTTAGTAGAATTACATGCATAACTCGTCCATAGTTATATTGTCTAAGTTGAATACACATACATAGTTATTATGTATGTATGTAATATCTAGCTATAGATATATTACGTAAGTATTCTTGACTAGATAATTGATACCATAAAAACACGTTATTTTACAGTAGTGAAATTGATATGTAGAAGGAAAAGGTGAGGAATTGAACACATAATTATAAATTAACTAGCAGCCCGTCCCGGCTTTGCACGGGGTAGACAAAGGCTCATTTTTCTACACCTTCGGTTACATTGTTCAAATTTTACCAAGGATCCCAAATTTTTTTCAAAATTAAATGTAGCCTATGTCAAATTAGAAGAATGTAGCATTCTATTGGTGAAAGAATTTTTTAAATCAGCCCAGTACTTTTTGAGCCTATTCATTACAAACATACAAACATACAAAAATAGGTACAAATCTTTCCTCTTTATAATATTAGTGTAGATCTATCTACGCTGGGTGGTCCCGGATGGGTATCCATTTATACATGTGTTAATGAATAAGCACAAAACCTCTCACCGATCCCAGCTACCCAATCCGCCGCGTAGCCCCAGCAAAGTCCTATGCCGAGGTCCGTACCCCCCTGGGGTGCCCCTAGGTCGGTTGCTTAAGTTTATTCAATTGGCTCGGTGACCCTTCTGGTCCCTCTAATAGTCCGCAGTAAATGCTCCCTGAGCAACGCTGTAGGTGTCATTTCAAAAAAAAAAAAAGCGCAAAACCTCATACACCCCAACTGATTTATAACAAAATAATTAGATTGAAACAATAATTTCATTATTATGATACTTAAAATTTAAATTATTCACATTTTAAGTTTTCAGGCAAAAATGATTTGTTATCATTTCAGCAATGAATGAAAGCGCTAACATGCTCATGGATACATTTTAAGAATCTTGCTTTGGTAGTAAGTAGGATGAGTGTGCCCATGCGGTGGGTTGAGATCGAGTTCAGTAAATTTTTAATTATGCAAACAAATAATTTAATATTTTGAAAAAAATTACCAACGTTGAAAACATGATAATTTGATTCTGCTCTCGATTCTAAACAAAATACTTTATAGTTTTGCGTTAAGTCATTAACACGTTTTAAAGGGTTTTGTACCCAAAGGATGAAAATGGGACCCTATTACTAAGCCTATGTTATCCGTCCGTCCGTCCTACCTATTTAGGGCTGTAACTTTTGAACCGTAATACGAGTAGCTAGACAGTTGAAATTTTCACAGATTATGCGTTATTACGGCGGATTTGTTAACAAATAATAAAAATGACATAAAGTTAAAAATTAAGGGGGGTCCTCATACAAGTAACTAGTTTTTATCAACGTTTTTTCTTCTCGCTCTATCGTAAAAACGGTAATACATACAAGCGTCAAACTTGGTGTGATTATAGAGCAAACTCTACAGTTTAACAACAAATAATAAAAACTGGCCAAGTGTGTGTCGGTTTCCCTCTAAGGTTCCCGGAGAATTCACAATTTTCTGGGTAATATCGTATGATGGTACGGACCCCTTATGCGAGTCCAACTCGCACTTGTCCGGTTTTTTAGACTTGAATCTTAGATGAGGAGAAAAGGCGTTGGAAATTCCCGGCTGCAAATTTTATTTCCGTAACAAGAATTATCGCATCAAATGATAAATTATGCAAGTACAACATTTAGAAAGGTATTTTATAGGCCACTCACCTTTGAAACTGCAACGATTTGCAAAAACACCGAGTATTGGCACCTTTTGGCACAGATTTTAAAATCCTTTTTTTCACAACTTTCACTGCAATCCAGTTTTTATTTACACTTTCAAACAATTAAAACACTAAATAATTGTGTCAATTTACACTTTTTGGAAACTGGGTGTTGTTTTCTTTGGTGAATATTTTGCGAATTCGCATCGCAATTTTCGCAATGCGCACGAGTTGTTGATTGCGATGTTGGACCACAGGACCACAGATTACTAATATGTAGCAGTAGCAGAGTAGCAAGCTACAGATGCGATAATGAAATTTTCACTTAGTTCCAACAGCTCCGTTGTGGCGCTGCTGTCGTCAAGGTTATATGTATAGAACCACAGAAAAGTTAATAGTTTATAGTTCTACATACAGAATGTTGAGGCATGGTCCCTTACGATTAATAAAATAACTCCGGATTACATGAAACCATTTTATTTAAACTACATCTTTTAACCGACACACCAGAGAGAGAACAGAGTTACTTTTTCACACTCATAGATAAGAAACTCTTTGGATGGTAGGACATTGGCTTTTAACACAGAATGGCCAGTCCCCGCCCCTCTGACTTCAGATATTCCACATCATTTCACAGTTGAGGGGAAACTTGAGGGGAGCCGAGCAAGGGAATTCAGTCACGCGCGCGCACCCGTTGGATGTAACTTAACTACTTAAAATATGTTTTACTTTTATCCTCACAGTAAAAATAAAACGTTGGAAGAAAATAACGCTACATGTTCAGTGATTCTTTAGCTTAAATACAATTTTAATAACAGAATGAACTATTAAAAAATGTATAATGATGTTCATACGATGCGTGGTAAGTCAACCCTACACATATGTCATGCACAATTTGCGCAAAGTGCGCATGTGCGAACGTCATCATGTCAAATCTAAATCTATTCAACGATTATATGATGTCATACAACGGAGAAGAATTAGGGCTTCTCAAGAATTCTCAACTCAAGCGATAATAACAGGAAAATCACAAGATATAAGCTTCTGACGCAACAACACGGCATGACGCTGCTGTTGCTGTAAGTTCAATATGGCGTCCTATCATTGTCCAATGATGACGTTTCATGAGGGAAAATTTGACTTCAGCGCCACAACGGAGCTATCGGAACTAAAGCTGTCTGTGGCCTGTGTTGGACTCTGAATGGGATTGCCAGACGACGAAACCAAGAATCACGTCATCACTTAACTTGTGTAATGAGGAGTTTTTCTGACAGCTAGTACAACTTAGTTCCAACATACCGCGATAGATGGCGCTGACGCGAGTTGGATGCGAAGACGGATATTTAGGCAAAAAACTAAAAAAAAACCGGCTAAGAGCGTGTTGGACTCGCCCATGATAGGGTTCCGTAGTCATTGCATAAGTAGAATAAGAAAATAGTAGTCATGTCGATTCTCGTACCTAAAACAAAATTTGGAACCTAACAATAGCGCGATTTAATTTCCTGCAACGCCATCCAGCATGCGTAGCATGCTACACGTGATACGGGGCTGCGTTCAGAACCTACGGGTGCGGTTGTTTGGTTGTTTTTCAATCTAAGGTGCGGAACGAACAGTTGTTTTTCAACTCGCAATAAGGTACGGAACGATCCCGGTTGTTTTATAACCTCAAATTTTGACATTGACAGTAATATAAGCTTCCAGGGCTTCCAGGGCTTCCATCATTTCCAAATACAATAAAAACTCATCTTCCATGCTAAAGAATCAAAGAGTGAATAAAAATAAATTGAAAAAAACTAACTTTTATTCAAAATGAGCAAAAAGTCAAGTAACCACAGATAATCAAAACGTCAGAGTGTTTTTTAACCATCTAATTTGAAGGTTAAAAGTTGCAACCCGTCAGAGGTACGGAACGGTTGAGTTGTGACAACCGAGTTGCAAAGGGCGTTTTTTCACCGAGGCTCTGAACGGCGTTAGTGCGAAAAGTTGCACCCAGAGTGCACTCTGGGCGTAGGCTCTGAACGCGCCCCTGTATCACGGTGGCATGCTACCCATGCAGTTTGTATTAGAAAATGTATATTTAAAGTACCTACAGTTTTTTTCAGAAACTGGTTGGGCTACAGCATCCATTATAATTTTCATTGAAAGTTACTTACCGAAATCTACAACGTGTTAAGAGGCCTACAAGCTCAGTGGCGCCCTCATCACAATAATAAAGATTTCTCAATAAAGAAAGCCTAAATTAAAAAAGTGCTACTCCAATTGACTACAAAAGCCTTCAAGCTATTGTTATACAATACTGAGAAAATTTTAATATGGTGATGAGGGCGCCACTGTGCTTGTAATAGGGATTTATAACAAAATAATTAGATTTGAAAATTATTCGCATTTTAAGTTTTGAGGCAAGAATGATTTGTTATAATTTTAGTAATGAATGTATACATTTTAAGAATATTGTTATTGTTTGAAATTGGATGAGAATGCCCGAGCGGTGGGTTGAGATCGAGTTCATTGTAAATTTTACGTTATTTTGAAAGAAATTACCTGTAGTGAAACCATGATAATTCGATTCTGCTCTCGATTCTAAGCAAACTACTTTCTAGTTTTACGTTAATTCATTACATAAGCATATGCTCACGACTATATTACCCAGGGGTCAGAGATATTCTGAAACCACAGAACATCCACGTTTCACTAGTAGTACCGAAACTCTGTTCAGTGTGACGGGGGATGATCCCGTCGCCACATAATGGACAGTGGGTACAATACATGCCTCGAAATTAATTAACACGTTGTATATTTTGACTTTGAGCACAGATATCTCGAGACAGAGGCATAATAATGATTATATGCTGTAACTGCGCTTTTATTCTATTCTGTGCTTTTGGTCACGTTTTCTCCGTGTTTCGTCACAAATTGTCGCATTTCAGGAGTTCATTCGTTTATTGTTTTGGGTCAAGGAATGATCTCATTTGTCCTTTGAATGTCGTCCAGAAATACATTTTTCCTGTCTTCTTTTTATTGCAATCGTGTTTTACATACCAACCTACATACATAATACATACATATGCAATGCAGGGTGTTAACTTTAAGAGAAGTTTATTCCGAATGCGTAAATGCGCGCTGCATACAAACGATGTCTGGTGATATTTTCAATACTAACCGATTAAAGTCAATGAAAATTTTCAGAAACAATCTAGAAACTAATCTCTATGTTTGTATGAAGATAGATTTTCGTTAAAATATACAGTTTCAATGCTAGGATTAATTTAAGATTTGTATGGAAATCTTTGAGGCACTGTCACTTTAAAACTATACATTTTAACGAAAATCTGACTTCATACAAACATAGAAATTAGTTTCTAGATTGTTTCTGAAAAATTTCATTACATTGAATTGGTTAGTATTGAAAGTATGACTAGACTTCGTTTGTATGGAGCGCGCTCCGAATTATAATCCCTAAAATGAGTTACATATACAGGGTGTAAGGAAAAGGATCAATAACCTTTAAACCACATACTCTACCTTTACCCATCAAACTGAACAACTTTTACTATGGGAGCAAACCAGTCAGTGCAAAAAAAATCTGCTAAAATGTATGAGACAGCTGATTTTTTTTGTTCTGACAGGATTGCTCCCATAGTAAAAGTTTGTTTAGTTGATGTGTAGTGTAGAGTAGGTAGAGTATGATGGCAGTGGCATAGCGTGGGTTTCTGCCGCCCTGGACACAGACTGATTTTCCCGCCCCCTTATCTCACCTATAAAAAACAACGGAGCGAGCGAAGCGAGCTCGAAATTTTTTTTGTATCTATTCCGGTTGTGGTCAGACATCTTTTGGTTTATCCATGCAAAAATTGAAACTTAGAGCGAGCTCGACTTTTCTCCTCAATACGAATCGGTTAGAGCCAGAGCTTTTACGTACAAAACATGTGCAAAGTAGGCATATGCTCACGACTATATTCCCCGAGGGGGTAGTCAGAGATATTCTGAAACCTCAGAACATCCGCGTTTCACCAGTAGTACCGAAACTCTATCCAGTGTGACGGGGGGTGAGCCCGTCGCCACCTAATGGACAGTGGGTACAATACATGCTTCGATATTGAAGCATGCAGGTTTCCTCACGATGTTTTCCTTCACCGAAAAGCCAGTGGTGTTACATGTGCAAAGTAACCGAAGTAAAAGCTATGGATGGAGCGAAGCAAACTCGAAATTTTGAGCACCACATCTTAGCTGTGTTTAGAATTCTTTAGGCTCATGTGTAAGCATAGTAACTTAGAACGAGCGAAGCGAGCTCGACTTTTTTCTGCTCTTTGAATTAGTTATAGACAGAGCTCAATCAATCTATATTATTCCCGAATTTGCCGCCCCTAGTAAAGTGCCGCCCGGGGCATTTACCCCCCCTGACCCCCCCCTCGCTACGCTACTGTATGATGGTGGTTTAAAGACTAATGATATTTTTCCTTACACCTTGTATATTGCTATAGGCTACAGGAGTGCCATTTTTGAAACTCATACGTTGGCCTCAGGAGTTGAAAATGTCAATATAGCTATGGAGATATGCTCCCATCTATACTGCTGATTTGACTTTCAAAAATCAATTCAATTCAATTCAATTTTTGTTAAGTGGCATCCGATGTGTTATCACAATTCAGCCAATGTCTCGTTATGTGGAGAGTATACGAAGGACAATGATCAGTAGTATTTATTAAGTCTAGAGTGGCAGTTTTGCCAATGTAAGTAGTTTATAATCTCAAGTGATTGTTTTAAGGTTAAAACACAAAAGAGTTCACAAAATGGTGGAGCCACGTGCAGTCCCAACGCGCCGATACGCACGCGTCCGTACTCCGCCAGAATTGCAGCGCGACTCCTTTTCAAAAATCATACATCAGGAGTGCGATTTTTGAAAGTCAAATCAGCAGTAGAAAGATGCATATCTCCACAGTAATTTTGACATTTTCAACTGCTGAGTTCAACATTTGAGTTTCAAAAATCGCACTCCTAGGCGACCTACATACACTCGAAAATATTACCCTCCTTCTGGCGCAGTCGGGTAAAAATTCGTCGCCTCTGTTATGTATTTAGTCTATATAATATTAAACTTTATTTACACTAGCAGTACCTACACATTAAATGTATTCAGTTGTTTGAAAGCCACTTCGTGTAGTAGGTATATCTACACAATCGATAAAAATTTGCGTTTTTTCTTTTGTGACAAAATGGCTGCTACGGTGTTCATTTTGACTGTTTTTGTAAGTAAATTTCTATATCTGACTAAGGCCGAGATTCAGAGACTTTTTTAAGTCTTAGTTCGAACTCCCGTATGTCGAAATCCATATATTTTTGCTCTGCTTAACTCGAGCTAAGACTAAAAAAATCGTCTCTGTATTTCGGCTTAAGGCTACGACTATGTTTCTAGATTTCTACACCCATAATAATGGACAAAATTTCGTTTTATGAAATGTAAAAAAATTCAAAAACCATTTTAGGAGATTAATTATGTGATTAAAAGTTTTTAAAAGTTTATTTTCAGATTTAAAAAAAATTTGCTATTCTATTTTAGAAACATTTGCGTCGAGCAGTCATTTACGTTTTCTATGGAACAGCAGATTTTTTATTTTTAGTTGTTCAGTTTGATGGTCTGGAGTCCGACTTTCGTTGGTTAGTATTGAAAATATCACCGTAGTACGTTTGTATGGAGCGCTGAATTATATCCCCTTAACTTTTAGTGCTTCAGGAGTGCGATTTTCGAAATTATTCGTTGAACTCAGCAGTTGAAAATATCAATATAAGGTAGGTACGAGTACTATTTTGGATTTGACTTTCAAAAATCATACTTCAGGAGTGCGATTTTTGAAAGTCAAATCAGCAGTAGAAAGATGCATATCTCCATAGTAATTTTGACATTTTCAACTGCTGAGTTCAACGAAAGAATTTCGAAAATCGCACTCCTGAAGCACTAAAAGTTAAGGGGATATAATTCAGCGCTCCATACAAACGTACTATGGTGATATTTTCAATACTAACCAACGAAAGTCAATGAAATTTTGCTGAAACAATCTTGAAACAAATATCTATGCGAGTCAGATTTTCGTTAAAATATACAGTTTCAATGCTAGGATTAATTTAAGATTTGTATGGAAATCTTTGAGGCACTATAACTTTAAAACTATACATTTTAACAAATTTCTGACTCTATACAAGCATAGAAATTTGTTTTTAGATTGATTCTGAAAAATTTCATTGAGTTTAATTGGTTAGTGTTGAAAATATCACCATAGTACGTTTGTATGGAGCGCGCTCCGAATTATATCCTCTTAACATTGTGTACAACTATGATTACAATTTTTCAGAAAATTCAAAATTAAATTAATTATTAACCTATTTTAATATTTTTCAATACAGGGTGTACGAAAAAGCCCTCCGAAAACTGAAACTCTTTCACTATGGAGCTTACCTCCGGAAACGCGAAACCGTTTCAGTTTGCGATAGGCTTTCCCTTACACCTTAAAAAACCAGTCAAGTGCGAGTCGGGACTCGGCAATTAGTGTTCTGTACCACCAGTTGTTTAACTTGGGATGTTGATAATAACCACTATAAATTGACACTTATTTAATATGTGGTCACATAGTAACTGAAGATCAGTTTACACTGGAGGAGGTTTTTTGGGTATAGAAAAAAAACTATCCAAGTTAGAGCCAGCCTGATAATTTTCCCGCCATCTACACCTTATTTCTAATGTGCGTGATTTTTTTTAGATTTTACATGACTCTAGTTTTTGAAATATCGGTGGGGACAACAGTTTTTCTGTGTTTATTCAAAAATTTTGTTCAACAAGGTTTCAAAGAGAAACTAAAAAAATATATTTTTAGACTCTTATTTTTATAAGCTTTCATTTGATACCCCACACGATATTGTAGAATATTTTTTTTTGTTTTTTATCTCTTTCTGCCCCCTCAAAACTGCCCCTCAGTTTAAACATTAAGAGAAGTTTATTCCGAATGCGTTAATTCGCGCTGCATACAAACGAAGTCTGGTGATATTTTCAATACCAACCAATAAAACTCAATGAAATTTTGCAGAAACTATCCAGGAACAAATCTCTATGCTTGTATCGTGTCCGATTTTCGTTAAAATATACAGTTTCAATGCTAGGATTAATTTAAGATTTGTATGGAAATCTTTGAGGCACTGTACCTTTAGAACTGTACCTTTTAAGAAAAATCTGACACGATACAAGCATAGAGATTTGTTTCTAGATTGTTTCTGCAAAATTTCATTGAGTTTAATCGGTTAGTATTGAAAATATCACCAGACTTCGTTTGTATGGAGCTCGCCAACAGTAATATACCCTTAAGCTTTAGTGACTTTATTTTTGTCATTGGACCGTTAATTGCTATAACTGTATCAAGTTTCAGCTCCGAGAAAAATGCCTGTGACAGACGGACGGACGGACGGACACCGAGGTGATTCCACAAGTGTTCCGTTTTGCCAATTTTGGTCCGGAACACTTAAAAAGTATTGTACTAGGCCTCCGGCCTGTCGCAACATCGGAATTAGCCGATTTTAATAATGCTGGGTTTCTGGGACCTGGCTGGTCAGCTAAATCTCTTCTGTACCAAGTGTGAAATGTAGTCTAGGAAAAATAAGGTTTGAGATTGCATTAAAGACACTTTAGTAAATTGTGTTTGAAATAATATTACTGTTAGTTTATAACACTTTTGTCGAGATTTCGTGGTTATATTGGCTCAGGAACCTGAGAAATACCTTAAAATCGATATTAATGTACAAATGGCAAGCTTATTTCGAAAAATATTTCGACCAGCATACCAGCAATAGAGACAATTAATTATCACAAGGCAAATTTAATGTGTAAAAACAAACAGTAAATAATTTAGTTTTGAGGTTATAATTTTACGATATTAACCTTGGATTATTATTGTTATAAGCAAAGCGTATTGAACGAAGCCATCCTGTACAAAATCACCAGTTTTCCATTTTTTGTTCATACCTAAATTTAATGTTTTGTAAATGTCTTAATTATTCAATAATACAACATTAAAAATCGGGGATTATTGAGAATTTATGTTTTTCAGGTATGTATCTACTTTATTCCAAATTTTCACCAAAAGTGCAATTAATGCAACCTACTCCATACAAAAATCCGTAGATTTCCCCGACTAATGTGCATAGACCCCGAACATGGGCGAGTCCGGCACGCTCTTGGCCGGTTTTAATTTGTCTACCATGGGCAGTCCATTTTGTGTACCTACTTATTCATAGGTACCTATCAGAATCTAAATAAAAAACCGGCCAGGTGCGTGTCGGCCACGCGTAGGGTAGGGTTCCGTAGTTGCCCGTCACAATATACGGACCCCACTTTTCGTGTACCCTAAAAATTTTTATTTTCTAGATTTCGTTTTACCACTTTGTCGGCGTGATAAATATGTATATCCATGTCAAATTACAGCTTTCTAGTACTAAGCGTCTCTGAGCTAAGCCGCGGACAGACGGACGGACATGGCGAAACTCGAAGGGTTCCTTGTTGATTACGGAACCCTAAAAATAACGATATTTAAAAAAAGTTTATTTAATATTTTTATTTTAAATTGTTGCAGATATTAGGCAATGTCTTAGCAATCGACAATAGCACTGCAAATGGTGAGTAAAATAAAAAAAACCAAGTGAGTCGGATTCGCGCCCTAAGGGTTCCGTACAAAATTAATTATAAAAGACAAACTGAACTTTGCAGTGGAATAAATTATCTCCCATACATCGGTCTATAATGTCTAACAAAAATAGCTGAAACTATTTTAAGGGGATGTTCAGATCATCAAACTGAACAACTTTCTCTATGGGACCGATACCGAAATCGGGAAAAAAAAAATCTGATGTCTCATCTCATACAAAACTGTACAACATAACTCGACTCAAATGTATGGAAGAGCAGATTTTTTTTCGCGATTTCTATATTGGTCCCATAGAGAAAGTTGTTTAGTTTGATGGTCTGATCATCCCCTGAAAATAGTAGCTAATTTTGATAGACCTTATATATCACATTCGCTTGCTTTTATGAAGTCAGATTTTCGGTAAAATCTACAGTTTTAATGCTAGGATTAATTTAAGATTTGTATGGAAATCTTTGAGGCACTGTAACTTTAAAACTATACATTTTAAAGAAAATCTGACTTCATACAAACATAGAGATTAGTTTCTAGATTGTTTCTGAAATATCTCATTGACTTTCATTAGTTAATATTGAAAATATCACCAGACTTCGTTTGCATGTAGCGCGTATTTACGCATTCGAAATAAACATCTCTTAACGATTATCGGATGTACTCCTTTAGTCTTTTTGTGAGAGTGTGCTTCATGCCAAATTTCATTCTGAGTTAACCTACAGAATTGAATAGAAAACTTTAAGAGGCCTATTACAAGCTCAGTGGCGCCCTCATCACAATAATAAAGATTTTTCAATAAAGAAAGCCTAAATTAAAAAAGTGCTACTCCAATTGACTACAAAAGCCTTCAAGCTATTTCATGGAATACTAATTATTTTTGTAGGTTCTAAACATTCCACTTTTAAGAATTGACAACATTACATTTTTTTAACCACCTGTTTTTAATAAAAAAAGGTTAAAAAATAAGAGATACGTATTTTTCCGATTTTATTTTTGACCGATATTTCTATTTTTAATTTACTTTTCTGAAAAACATTGGATTTATGGCTAAGATACCTTGGCCGCAATAACATTAAAAATAAAAACTGTCAAATACAATAGAAAAGCCAAGCAGGTAAAGGAATAAAATCTCATTCAACCTCTATTATATTTTTCAGTATTTTTCAAATAACTCGAGAATTTCGGATAATTTATAAGCTTTGAATCACATAACCTCTAAATGGTTTTCTTATATTGGTACCTTTCTTAAAATGAAATGTTGTCAATTATAATTGTCTTATTGTTTCTATTCTATTCTATTATTCTAACCTATTTTTACTCTTGCAGAAAATCAGTACAAGGCGGAGCACTGCATCAAAATGACACCGAAAAAGGAAGCCGAAATTCAACTCATTATAAAACAAATTGGTGATTTTTTAAACGATCTATCAGAAAAATATGATCATTATGACATCAGGCTGATCAAATTCGACATCGAACAACATTCGGACAACGAAGTTGAAGAAAAAGACACCGTTTTACAAGTAACCATCAACGACTGCGATCTGACTGAAGAAGAGAAAGAAGAAGAACAAAAGAAAGAAGAAGAAAAGAAAGAAAAGGAAAAAGAAAAAGAAGAAACGAAAACTGATAAAGTAACAGAAATTAGCGAAACAGTAGCAGAAACTACAGTGGAAACTGCTGTTCCGAAAATGTATACGTTGGAACTTGAAAAGACTGGACAAGACTTGTTGAAAGTACTGGAAAAACGTAATAAACCATTACTTGTTTATATTCAAGAGTTATTTGGACGAAACGAATATATATTTCCACCGCAATAATTATTAACACAATTATCCTACTTTTAAAACCTCCTTTCTATGAATTAATCCGTATTAATTATTATGTAAAGAATCATCAATAATAAAAGCTTTTATATATTAAATATTTTATGGATATTTTAATAAGTTTTTTCTTTCTAGTAGCCTTTATTTTCCCTCATTACTTATTCAAGATTTCTCAGAAAAGAAAGTTCATGGGCTAGACCAGAAACGAACCGCCCAATTTAGGCTTATAAACTATTACCACAATACTGTATTTCTTCTCAATAAACATTTAGAACACCATTGGTCGAGTATTACTCCTTAAATTGTCAAGCCTGCTTAGCGGTGATAGTTTTGCTTTTCTTCTTTCGATTATTGTTGTATGGTCAGAGCTGACCAACTAGGGATTGTAATGACAGTGGTTTCCTTTTAACTGAACTGAATTTTAACACATTTCCAGAAACAACCGTTTAGCTAGCAGGAGGGGCGACACTTGACTAGCAAAAATTTGCATCCCAATTTGGATCCCTAAATCGAAAAATGGTTTTTACACACCCATAATATATTTAAAAGACCTATCCAACGAAACCCCATACCGGAGTAATTAGGATAGAAGAGAAAAAAATAACATCCCCACTTCACGTCTGCGGGAGGTACCATAAAAATATATTTTTGCATGATTAATATGTATACCCAAGTCAAATTACAGCTTTCTAGTACTAAGCGTCTCTAAGCTAAGCGAAACTATAAGGGTTGCTTGTTGACTACGGAACCCTAAAAACGTTCTGTAGAGTGCCGGACCTGTGGCTAGGGGTGCAAGGGGTGCGTGGCTACCGGGCGCAGGTACCTAGAGGGTGCAAGCCGACGGCTTCGTAATCTGCTTGGCACAATACCTATAATATAGTTTGCAATACGCCTCTAGGCGAATCAAACTGGGATGGGCTGCTTTCGGGAAACTCCGTCAAATATTTTTCTCGGCTCTACCACAATGCCTCAAAACAAAGGTGTTCAATCAGTGCGTCCTGCCAGTAAAGACTTATGGTGCGGAAACTTGGACCCTGACGATAGGACTAGTTCATCAGTTCAAGGTCGCTCAGCGAGCTATGGAGAGAGCTAGTTTCGGTGTTTCTCTGAGAGATCACATCAGAAATGAAGTGATACGTCAGAGAACTAAAGTGGTTGACATAGCTCAGAAAATTAGCAAGCTGAAGTGGCAATGGGCTGGTCATATCTGCCGAAGAACTGACAACCGGTGGGGTGTCAGAGTTCTAGAGTGGAGACCGCGAACTGGTAGGCGTAGTGTGGGACGCCCTGCTGCCCGCTGGACAGACGACCTAAAAAAAGTAGCGGGGAGCGATTGGATGAGAAAGGCCGAGGACAGAGTTTTGTGGCGCGCCTTGGGAGAGGCCTATGTTCAGCAGTGGACGATGATGGGCTGATGATGATGATGATGAATACGCCTCATCCAGCTTTTAGGACATTCAGCTTGTCATGTATGTAGACTGCTGCATAGATCCTGTGGTGACCTTCCGGGTCCAACATCAAACCCCGATTACCATTTTAAGCCAACTATAATTCATTTCAAATAAGGACGAAAAGATTTTCCGATTCCTATATAGCTTTCTGGTCAATTCTAATTTGCAAATATAATTTATCAGAAAGATAGATTATCCGACATATCTTGGACGTTACTAAAGCTGTTCTAATAATAAGTGAGAGGAAATTTCAAATCTCTGTTTCCGTCATCAAAATAAACTTATAATTTCGTTGCTATTTGAAATGAAGTATAGATCGAGACCAATCTCACAAGAGCCAAACTCGGTAGGTCTAAATTAACTGCAGCGCAGATCCCCTGTTACTACCTTCCGGCTCCATCATCAGATCAGCTCCTGGACATCATTGCATTGTATATAGGCGAAAACTTAACCAACCAAAATACTGGTGAGTCGCAAGGTCGTCCTGTAATTAACCCTACTAAAAATACCATGTTCCTCCGGCCCTTTGATACTCTTGAAATATACAAGATAATAAAAACGTTAAAAAATACGAAAAGCCACGGAGTAGATGAAATTCCACCTACTCTGCTCAGACTGTGTGCAGATGAGCTGGCTTCAGCCAATTGGTTAATAAATCATTTGATGAAGGCGTTTTTTCAGATTTATTAAAGCACGCGATCGTAAAACCTCTTCACAAGAAAAAAATCAAAAACAGACCCTAACAACTATCGCCCCATAGCCATTTTACCAGCATCTTCAAAAGTCTTCGAAAAAGCAATGTGCAATCGCGTATACAATTTTTGCGAAAAATATAACTAAAATTTTTGACGAAAACCAAAACGGTTTTCGCAAAACGGTTTTCATAAATATATCCAAGAAACTCTACTAAACTATGCAGTTGGGATATTATTAGATATGACAAAGGCCTATGATAAAGTGCAACACGGGATTTTATTAGATAAGTTAAAGGGAATAGGAATTCGTGGTAAAAGTCATAACTGGTTAGCTTCCTACTTGAGAAAAAGAATACAATACGTAGAAATTGAACACTTTAACTATGATACAAACGTAATAACAAAAGAAAGATCAGATGCTAAAACTATCAACGCCTCCATACCACAGGGAAGTGTAATCGGTTGCCTTATGTTTTTAGTCGATGTTAACGACCTTCCTAAAATCTTGAATGAAACCTGCGTTCTATTTACCGACGATGTCTCTCTTCTTACCTCCTGTCAAAATAATGTAAACCTTAATGAAAAACTACACCACATTCTTAACACAACATCTGACTGGATGAAAGATCATACTCTGGAGATAAACTTTGCAAAAACCAAACTAATTAAAGTCAATGAAATTTTGCAGAAACAATCAAGAAACTAATCTCTATGCTTGTATGAAGTCAGATTTTCGTTAAAATATACAGTGTCAATGTTAGAATTAATTTAAGATTTCTATGAAAATCTTTGAGGCACTGTAACTTTAAAACTATACATTTTAACGAAAATCTGTCTTCATACAAGCATAGATATTAGTTTCTAGATTGTTTCTGAAAAATTTCATTGACTTTCATCAGTTCGTTTTGAAAATATCACCAGACTTCGTTTGTATGGAGAACGCTCCGAATTATATGCCCTTAATATGTTACTACGAGTATTACTACTGATCAAACTGAGCAAACATAGAGAAAAAATTAAAATAATCCTGTTTCATACAAAACTGCAGTAGTACCTAATCGACTCAAATGTATGTAGGTACGGGACAGGACAGCAGATTTGTTTTTATGTCTCCATAGCGAAAGTTGTTCAGTTTGATTGGCTAACGCCTGCCAAACGCATCGGAATTCCGTTCGGGAATTCCAAATCGGAATTAGGATTTGATGCGGAATTCCGGAGGCGGCAAATCCATGCATATGCTCACGACTATATTCCCCGAGGGGGTAGTCAGAGATATTCTGAAACCTCAGAACATCCATGTTTCACCAGTACCTAGTACCGAAACTCTGTTCAGTGTGACGGGGGGTGAACCCGTCTCGCCACATAGTGGATAGTGGGTTCAATACATGCCTCGAAATTGGAGCATGCAGTTTTTCTTCACCGAAAAGGCAGTGGTGTTAAAAATCGTACATAATTTCCGAAAAACTCATTGGTACGAGTCCGTTTGGACGGGGATCGAACCATCGCCTCCTGCACGGCAGGCAAGGTTACTCGCCACTGCACACCAAAATACACAAAAAACAACAACAGTATACAAGAAGGATACAAAAGGCGGCCTTATCACTAAAAGTGATTTCTTCCAGACAACCAGTGGAGCTTAATAATTCCGCTTATATTTATTTATTATAAAGGGTGTTTTGTTACACCTTGTATAATGAAATTAATGAATGAATGAGCAATACGATCTCAGTGAGAAGTGCTATTTTTGAATCTCAATTTCAAAATCATGATCGAATGATACATCGTCATTTTGAAATTAAGTAGGCAGGTAGTGCAGAATTGAACGCATGAGTAAAGGTATTGTAATTTGTTTTTAAAGTCGCTACCACCAATCAAAGTATTGTATATTACTATACAAAACAAACATATTATAATAAACACTTATGGCCTAGCTCGCATCGGAGCTGAGATATTTGACTCTAAAGGTTCATGAAAAAGTAACCAAAGCCTTTAAGAATCATCTCATTTTCAATCAATCAGTCGAAACATATTACCAAATCAGCAAAATATACCGTAAAGAAATACAGAAGATACAAAACAATGCGGTCTTAGCGCTAAAAAGCGATCTCTCCTATACAACCAGTGTGACGAGTAACCTTGCTTGCCATGCAGGAGGCGATGGTTCGATCCCCGTCCAGGCCGACTCGTACCAATGAGTTTTTCGGAATTTATGTGCGATTTGTAACACCACTGGCTTTTCGGTGAAGGAAAACATCGTGAGGAAACCTGCATGCTTCAATTTCGAGGCATGTATTGTACCCACTGTCCATTGTGTGGCGACGGGCTCACCCCCCGTCACACTGGACAGAGTTTCGGTACTACTGGTGAAACGTGGATGTTCTGAGGTTTCAGAATATCTCTGACTACACCCTCGGGGAATATAGTCGTGAGCATACGCTTATGACCATACAACCTTAGAAGTTATTTTTACCTTAATAGCACAGATGTTTTAATGTATTTTAAAAGGTCCTCTAAAAACCTATGTAAGTTTTATTACTGACCGAGCAACAACAAAAATGACAGTTTAACTCCATACAACCTTACCCATTTCAAAAATCTTCATGTACGCCACTAATCGCAGCGATTCCTCGCTCGCGGAATCTGACCATTAACAAACATAACAATTAATTAATTATTGACTCAACCTAATGCGTAAAACCGAATGCAAACAAATTATTTTGTTCAAAACTACATGCGTAATTGTAAAAACAATTGTTTAAACAAATTAATAAAGGTTACCTATATTATTGTATCGGTTAAATTTATTAGTTTGTTAAATAGAACAAAAGAGAAATTTGTTCCACGTCAATAATGATCATTGAAAAATAAGGGGCGTTTTACACGAGTTACATACATACATAATATACAAAGTGTTAATGAATTAACGCAAAACTAGAAAGTAGTTTGTTTAGAATCGAGAGCAGAATCGAATTATCATGGTTTTAACATAGGTAATTTTTTCCAAAATATTAAATAATTTGTTTGTAAAATTTAAAATTTACTGAACTCGATCTCAACCCACCGCTCGGGCACTCTCACCCTACTTACTATCAAAACAAGATTCTTAAAATGTATCCATGAGCACGTCAGCGCTTTCATTCATTGCTGAAATGATAACCAATCATTTTTGCCTCAAAACTTAACATGCGAATAACTTAAAATTTTAATAATCAAAATAATGAAATTATTGTTTCAATCTAATTATTTTGTTATAAATCAGTTGGGGTGTATGAGGTTTTGCGCTTATTCATTAACACGTTGTATAAGGTGTTACAAAAGTAAAAATGAACATTATACACTATTAAGGGGGTTGTTAAGACCATCAAACTGAACTAACTTTCACTATATCACCAACATCGAAATCGCGAAAATAAAAATCTGCTGTCCCATACATTTAGCTCGAGGAAATTTGTAGTTTAGTATGAAACATCAGAATTTTTTTCGCGATTTCGATATTGGTCCCATAGTGAAAGTTGTTCAATTTCATGGTCTAAACCACCCTTAAATGTTTATTTGTATTTTTGTAACACCTTGTATACAGGGTCCTTCTTAATATGGTGAAAATTTTTTAAGGGGATGACCGGACCATCAAACTGAACAACTTTCTCTATGGGATCAACATAGAAATCGATAAAAAAATTTGCTGTCCCATACAAAACTGCAAACCTACTGTAGCCAAATGTATGAGACGATTAATTTTTCAAGATTTCGATGTTGGTCCCATAGAGAAAGTTGTTTAGTTTGATGGTCCGGTCATCCCCTTAAAAAGTGTCAGCATATTAAGTTGGACCCTATATACAACGTGTTAATGAATAAGCGCAAAACCTCATACACCCCAAATGAATTTCCAAAAAAACAAATTAGATTGAAACAATAATTTCATTATTTTGATAGTTAACATTTAAAGTTATTCGCATTTTAAGTTATGAGGCAAAAATGAATCATTTCAGCAATGAATGAAAGCGCTAACGTGCTCATAGATACATTTTAAGAATCTTGTTTTGGTAGTAAGTAGAGTGAGTGTGCCCGTGCGGTGGGTTGAGATCGAGTTCAGTTAATTTTAAATTTTACAATCAAATTATTTAAATGTTTTGAAAAAAATTACCTATGTTGAAAACACGATAATTCGATTCTGCTCTCGATTCTAAACAAACCACTTTCTAGTTTTGCGTTAATTCATTAACACGTTGTATGGGTCCTTCTTAACATGCAGACACTTTTTTAAGAGGATGATCAGACCATCAAACTGAACAACTTTTACTTCAAGCCTTATCATATCTTCGTTCGGACTGAGTTTAGTTAAAAACATGTTGTATGTTGTTACTTTATTCTGAACTAAAATATTTAAGGGTATATTACTGTTGGTGCGCTCCATACAAACGAAGTCTGAAATATTCTGAAACCTCAGAACATCCACGTTTCACCAGTAGTACCGACGGGGGGTGAGCCCGTCGCCACTTATAATGGACAGTGGGTACAATATATGCCTCGAAATTGAAGCATGCAGGTTTCCTCACGATGTTTTGAATCACTGAAAAGCCAGTGGTTTACAAATCGTACATAAATTCCGAAAAAACTCATTGGTACGAGTCGGTCTGGACGGGGATCGAACCAGCACCTCCTGCACGGCAGGCAAGGTTACTCGCCACTGGACCACCACGAATAATTTAAATTTTTTTATTTTCTTTATCCTTCAAAAACGTGAACAATTGTTCAGGAGAAATCTGTAATCTCCCGATTTTGGGTATCCATCTCCGAGACTGCAGACAGTTTTTATGAGGATGATCAGATATTCATTTAACACGTTGTATAATACAGGGTCCTTCTTAATTAAGATCAGACCGTCAAACTTAACAACTTTCTCTATGGGACCAAAATCGAAATCGCGAAAAAAACAGCTGTCCCATACATATGGCTCGAGTAGGTTTGCAGTTTTGTATGCAACAGCTGATTTTATTTTCGCGATTTCGAAGTTGGCGCTATAGTAAAAGTTGTTCAGTTTGACGGTCTGATCATCCCCTTAAAAAGTGTCAGCATATTAAGGAGGTGGGAATATAGTATGAATAATATAGTCATGAGCATATGCTATTTATGCTATGCAAAAGAGTTTAATTGTTATTTTAAATTTAAACAGTCAATATTTAAGTGAGATGTAATTTTAATTTTAATTCTACAGGGCTGCGTTCAGAACCTACGGGTGCGGTTGTTTGGTTGTTTTTCAATCGAAGGTACGGAACGAACAGTTGTTTTTCAACTCGCAAAAAGGTACGGAACTATCCCGGTTGTTTTATAACCTCAAATTTTGACATTGACAGTAATATGGGCTTCCAGGGCTTCCATCATTTCCAAATACAATAAGAACTCATCTTCCATGCTAGAGAATCAAAAAGTTAATAAAAATTTTCTGAAAAAAACTAACTTTTATTCAAAATGAGCAAAAAGACAAGTAACCACAGATAATCAAAACGTCAGAGTGTTTTTTAACCGTCGAATTTGATGGTTAAAAGTTGCAACCCGTCAAAGGTTCGGAACGGTTGAGTTGTGACAACCGAGTTGCAAAGAGCATTTTTCACCGAGGCTCGGAACGGCGTTAGTGCGAAAAGTTGCACCCAGAGTGCACTCTGGGCGTAGGTTCTGAACGCACCCCTGTTACCATTGTAATAATTTCTTCTTTTCCATATTGTTATTCCCTTACAGGGTGTTCTATTGTAAAACTATTTCCTTACTGTGTACTACAATGTAGCAAAGCAATAAATATTTGAATTTGAATTTGAGGCTCTTGCTGTTGTTCAGTATGAACTCTGGTGTTTGTGTTGTTAATATTGTTGATAACAATAATTTACCTACTACTTACAATGAAATACGGAACACCGATACTACCACACACGTACGGAATTCCGAATCAGGTTTACGATTTAGTATGGATTTTCGCCCTCCACAATTCCGTTCGGTATCAAATTCTCTACAAAATCACAGTCCAGATTCAGAATTCCTGGTCGGAATTCCGTACGTGTGTGATACGTTTTAGTCAGTTTGGCTTAGCCGTTTATGGCTTTGACTAATTATTATAAGGACTAGCTTTGCGGTAGCATTTCCCCTCTGCCACGGTATAAGCACAATTGATCATGAGCATTTACATTCAATTTTACACCTTATCACTAAACAAGTCAGCCTATAATTGCGAAATAATAACTTCGAACTTAGAAAGTTTGGGGTTCACACGAGACTACTTTTCATGATTTTTAACATTCAAAATTAGAATCAGAAGTTATGGGGAATAAAATCCAAAGTTGCGGATTTCATGTTACCTCGCTCCCCGCAAAAAGTGGCAGAAATGTTTGTTAGTAGAATTACACGAGTAACCAGTCCACATATAAATAGTCAAATGTTTATGGACAAAAAATACATAAGTAATCTTATCCCTCAGTCATTATCATCATCAGCCTATAAATGTCCCACTGCAGGGCATAAACCTACCCGCAGGGAGGAATGTTAGTCCACTACGCGTGCACAATACGGATTGGTAGACTTCACATACGCATCAGAATTTCTTCTTCAGCGTATGCAGGATTCCTCACGATGTTTTCCTTCACCGTTTGAGAGCAGTCGTACATAAGTTAGAAAAACTCATTGGTATATCATATCCTCTGTGCGGATTTGAACCCGAGCCCCCATGTTTGACTGTGCATACCTCCCCGCAACGCGCCACCAATGCTCTTCCTATTCCCTTAGTCCCCTTTATCCCTTAGTCGCCTCGTACGACACCCATGGAAAGAAATGAGGTGGTACATTCTAAGCCGGAACCACACGACTATTTTTTCTCAATTTTCTTTGTTGTTTACCTAAACCCAACATTTGAGGTCCTTTGCTAGTGTTGCCTACGTAAATTTCTATTTTCCCCGTTTAAGTAGGCTGAATTACCCAAATTTCTCCGATTTCCGATCATGCATTCTTCAAAAACTCCCGACACCATTATACAACGTTTTAATGCATGCATATCATTGGTTGCTGCGTTTAACTACTACTAAAAGCTTTGACTAATTATTATAAGGACTAGCCTTGCGGTAGCATTTCCCCTCTGCCACGGTATAAGCACAATTGATCTTGAGCATTTACATTTAATTTTACACCTTATCACTAAACGAGACAGCCTATAATTGCGAAATAATAACTTCGAACTTAGAACGTTTGGGGTTCACACGAGACTACTTTTCATGATTTTTAACATTCAAAATTAGAATCTAAAGTTATGGGGAATAAAATCCAAAGTTGCGGATTTCACGTTACCTCGCCCCCCGCAGAAAGTGGCAGAAATGTTTATTAGTAGAATTACACGCGTAACCAGTCCACATATAAATAGTCAAAGACTAAAAGGTTTCATCTGAAAATCAACACCATCGGGCGAGGTCTATGTTGAGCTGGGACCTATTTAGTCGGGGAAATCTACGGATTTTTGTATGGAGTAGGTTGCATTAATTGCACTTTAGGTGATAATTTGGAATATAGTAGATACATACCTGAAAAACATAAATTCTCAATAATCCCCAATTTTTTATTGTGTATTATTGAATAATTAAGACGTTTACAAAATATTAAATTTAGACATGAACAAAAAATGGAAAACTGGTGATTTTGTACTGGATGGCTTCGTTCAATACGTTTTACTTATAACAATAATAATCCCCGGTTAATATCGTAACTTTGAGTAGATTTTTAATATTTTGTTAGTCTTCAGTAATTATAACCTCTAAACTAAATTATTTACTGTGTAATTTGCCTTGTGATAATTAACTGTCTCTTTTGCTGGTATGCTGGAAGAAATATATTTAGAAATAAGCTTGTCCTTTGTACATTTGTATCCATTTTAAGGTATTTCTCAGGTTCCTGAGCCTATATGAACCACGAAATCTCGACTAAAATGTTATAAACTATCAGTAATATTAGTTCAAACACAATTTACTAAAGTGTCTTTAATGCAATCTCAAACCTCATTTTTCCTAGACTATATTTGCTGCTGTTTGTTCTGTTGATGTTTCGTTCTATCGTTGTTTTGTAAATTTGTGAACTGTAATATATTATCTGTGTCTTAATTGTGCAAATAAATGGTTTATCTATCTATATATCTTCTTCTTAGTCGTAACTTCATGGCAGAGGGACTTAACCATCGTGGGCCGTTTGTGCCACCACAGCTCTCCAGGCACCTCGATCTTGGGCCCGGTGTATACTGCCCTGTGGTGTGTGTTGTGTAATTATAATAATAATAATTAATTATTATGTATTTTCTTGTGTGTTCTTTTTAAGTATTAATCGGCAATAAAGCATTTTTTCATTAAATTTTATTTTCCCGCAAATCGGGGAAATTCCCCGAAATCGGCAGCACTGTCCTAAGACAACTAAACTAACAGTAAACCAATAATTCACACGAAAAACAAACATTGTATTATTTAACTATTTCAAATTATAATTAGATTAAATACAATAGATTTTACCGACAGTTTTGAACAATAGTAAAACGTGTTCAAAATGTTTGTCCCAGATAATAATTTTTAAGATTTATGTTGTTTGCATTTTAGATATTTTTGGTATATATAGTTGAGATTTTGGTTTTGAAGTCACAGTCATTTTGACTTGGTCTAATACAGGTCTCAGGATCTTAGGCCTTTTAAAATGCGTTTGTCAGCTATTGTATTGGTGTGCGCGCTCAGTGTAAGTAAAAAATCCTTTTATTTTTCTTTTTTCATTAGATATCTTTGATTAAATTCAGAGAAGTTTATTCCGAACGAAGTCTGGTGAATTTTCAATACTAATCAATTAAACTCAATGAAATTTTGCAGAAATAATCTAGGAACAAATCTCTATGCTTCTATCGTGTCCGATTTTCGTTAAAATATACGGTTTCAATGCTAGGATTAATTTAAGATTTGTATGGACATCTTTAAGGCACTGTTACTTTAAAACTGTACGTTTTAAGGAAAATCTGACACGATACAAGCATAGAGATTTCTTTCTAGATTGTTTCTGCAACTTTTCATTGAGTTTAGTATTGAAAATATCACCATACTTCGTTTGTATGGAGCGCGCCAACAGTAATATACCCTTAAAACACGAAGATAGGTGAATGGCTTACAGAGTATGGACCGCATAAATTGAGCCCCCATCGCCAAATTTCCTTAGTTTACGAGCGGAATTGCGTGATTAATTTACTTTTTTTATTTTAGGCCGAATAAAGGTACCACAGGTTTTACTCGTTGTACAAATCTTTTAAAATAACAAATCACACGGCATTACTTTTCACTCGTATAAGACATGAAAAACAGGTTCAGTTTCGAGTATACAGGGTCCTTCTTAATATGCTGACACTTTTTAAGGGGATGATCAAACTATCAAACTGAACAACTTTCTCTATTGGACCAACATCGAAATCGCGAAAAAAAAATCAGCTGTCCGATACATTTGGCTCGAGTATGTTTGCAGTTTTGTATGGAAGTTTTTTTTTTTATTTCGATGTTGGTGCCATAGAGAAAGTTGTTCAGTTTGACGGTCTGATCATGCCCTTAAAAAAGTGTCAGCATATTAAGAAGGACCCAAAATATACTTACATACTTTCGAAAGGGGGTTGAAGATTTTAGTATAGCCAGCCGCCATCTTGATTTCTTTCCAAATTCGCTGTAGACTCTCTGGAGTTTCAGAGTTATTTCGTTTCAAAGATTTATTTTATCAAAATGTATTGCATTTCATTGTCTAAGTATAATAATGCCCTAAAGGTTCGTTAAAACATCTAAGTTCTATTCTTATCCAATTTCAGTTCTAATCACATTGCAATCCGATTACTATTCAACTGTGCTGAATTCCGCATTGCGCTAACTGACAGCCCTTAACGTCTGAGCGATCTGTCAAAACGGCTCTAACGGCTGTCAAAAGTAACACCGCGATTAGCGCAATACCAAATATGTTAAAAGTTATGGTTCGTAGGTACGTAGTTCAATCACGGTTCAATCACCAAATATTTACCGCGATTGCAGCGCTGCCACCTTAGACAAAGTGACATTCTATTGGCGTTGACGCTAGTAGAAAATGACAGAATATCTGCATTTGACATTAGCGATCGAAACATTTTGACGATCGCTAATGTCAAATCCATACATTCTGTCATTTTCTACTAGCGTCAACGCCAATAGAATGTCACTTTGTCTGGGGGGGCTGCATTGTGATTTGTATACATACATAGCATTTCCCCTCTGCCACGGTGTAAGCACAATTGATCTTGTGCATTTACATTCAATTTTACACCTTATCACTAAACGAGACAGCCTATAATTGCGAAATAATAACTTCGAACTTAGAACGTTTGGGGTTCACATGAGACTACTTTTCATGATTTTTAACATTCAAAATTAGAATCTAAAGTTATGGGGAATAAAATCCAAAGTTGCGGATTTCATGTTACCTCGCCCCCCGCAAAAAGTGGCAGAAATGTTTGTTAGTAGCATTACACGCGTAACCAGTCCACATATAATAAGTCAAAATCTTCTTTCTTCGAAAAAAACTTTATTTTTAATTTGGAAAAGAACAAAATAGTTTTTTTTTATTTAGTCGATTTGTTGCAAAAATTTGGGCTTATTTAAATTAGATGGGTAAGTAATTAATTAGGACCTTAATAGAATTAAATATATTTTTTAAATAAACATAAAATATTTTTTCAGTTTCACTGATCTTTTTAAACATTTGGCATTTTATTCGCAATAAATATTAAATTGCTTAGCAATAGATTATTATCCCAGACTAACTTTAAACCAGAAGAATTGTTACTATATGAGTATCAAAATATATAATAAAATTCCCGAAAGCTTTAAACAACAAAACACTAAATTAATGTTAAATAATTTATACAGATGGCTAGTGCAACATAGTTTTTATAGCGTTGAAGAGTATTTAAATTTTAAATAGTAGATGTAAAATAATTACAGAATGTTAGTATTATAGGTTTTAGTTTTTTTAAGTTGTTACACATTTGCATGCTGTTGCTACAGCTGAACAGAAGAAGCTTATTTTATTATATTTTACCATCTTTTGTATACCTGTTTCAAGGCAAATAAATGATATTTCTAATAATTTTGGGCCTTATACGACAACTAATAAAAATCACAAAAATTCGTTATTGTATCGTAAGTTACCATGATTATTCAAATTTTAAAATCCAAATCAAATCCAATCCAAGGGGCTGTGCTTTCATCCAATAAACTACCGGTACTATTCCAATATGTCCTGAATTTTCCCCGGCCCGGACACACACAACCCCGAAAAGGCAGGTTGCCGGTTCAAGGCCCGTCCAGTATAAAATTTTTCTTTTTTTTTGTAGTTATTTTCAATTTGATTGAAAGATTTTTCTCATTATTCTACATACATACATACATACATAAACTCACGCCTTTTTCCCAGAGGGGTAGGCAGAAACTATAGATCTCCACTTTGGGCGGTTCTGACATACCTCTCTTGCTTCCTCTAAGTCCATACATCTTTTCATACATTCCCTTCGATTTCGGCTACTTTTAACCTGGCATTTTTTAATGACGTCCCTGATCTGGTCTAGGTATCCTCTCCTAGGTCTGCCTCTACCAATGTTTCCTTCCACACACGCCATATATATCTGTTTCGTAAGTCGACTTTCATTCATCCTTTCAATATGTCCAAACCATCGAAGCATTCCCTTCTCTACTTTAACCATTATTCTGTTAATATTTTTTATTATGTGACAATATCCAAGACATAAATTAATATTTATTTATAAAATTACAGATTCTGAGTGCACAGGCAGAACCTAGAAGTAAGTAGTTGACATTTAATTTACTTTATCTAAGGTTTAGACCATCAAACTGAACAACATTGGAGCCAACGTCGAGAAAAAATATCTGGGATGGGACAGACTTAGACGATTTATATACGGACCCACCTCGCCTTAGCATTTCCCCCCTGCCAACGTGCAAGATCAAAATATTGTATACCTTATCACTAAACGCGACAGCCTATAATTGCGGAACAATTTCTAACTTATGGGGTTTGGGGTTCACACGACACTGTTTTTCATGATTTTTAACATTCAAAATTAGAATCTAAACTAATGGAATAAAATTTGTTACAAAGTTGCGTATCTCGTGTTACCTCGCCCCCCGCAAAAAGTGTCAGAAAAGTTTGTTAGTAGAATTACACGAGTAACTTGTCCTCATATAAATAGTCTAAGGGGACAGCAGATAAAAAAAAACCATTTCGACTTTATCTCCATAGTGTAACTTGTTCAGTTCGATGTTCTAATCTAAACACCCTTTTAAATATTACTCTAGAGTGTTATGTTACACCTTGTATAAAGGGTGAAATTGATATCATAAGCATCCTATTAAACTAAGAGTGTACCCATCGAACTGTACAACTTTTACTATGGGAGCAAACCGATCGGAGCAAAAAGAAAATCAGCTGTTCTTGTAAACTGTATGCAACAGCAGATATTTTCTTTGCTCCGATAGGTTTGCTCTCATAGTAGGAGTTGTTCAGTTTGATGGGTAGACTCTTAGTTTAAAAGGATGCTAATGATATCAATTTCACCCTGTAGAGAGAGACATACCTACAGATGACCTAAAGATTACGAACTTGCTGCAAGGTATTTTTACCCGATAGCGCCAGAAAGAGGGTAATGTTTTTACTATCATCTGGCTGAATTAGGCAGATTTGGCGTATCAAAATAATGCCATAAAACATTATCATCCCGAACAATTTCACATATCTTCTAGGCACCTGCACTGCACCAAAATCCGTATAAAGCATCTTGAGTTCTAAACCAATGCACACAGACTTCATTTTGTAACGACTAATTTACTATTTCTATCTACAGAGAACTACCACGAAGTTCACCGCAAAAATGTTGTAGTCAAGACAGAAGCGACCGCAACACAATCCGCATCGTCTGGCAGCTCCCACAGCTCTAGAACAGAGCACTCAAGTTCGGGAGGCAAAACTACAAGCAGCGCTCAACATAGCTCCCAAGGAAGTGACACCGCTTCCGAGGCAAAAAAGTCTTCAAGCCATGTTGAACATAGCTCTCAAGAAAGCAACAGCGCTTCCGAGGCAAGAAAGACTTCAAGCCATGTTGAACATAGCTCTCAAGAAAGCAACAGCGCTTCCGAGGCAAAAAAGACTTCAAGCCATGTTGAACATAGCTCTCAAGAAAGCAACAGCGCTTCCAAAACTAAAAAGACTTTAAGACATGTTAAACATAGCTCTCAAAAAAGCAACAGCGCTTCCAAAACTAAAAAGACTTTAAGACATGTTAAACATAGCTCTCAAAAAAGCAACAGCGCTTCCAAGACTAAAAAGACTTCAAGCAATGTTGAACATAGCTCTCAAAGCAATGTTGAACATAGCTCTCAAAGCAATGTTGAAGATAGCTCTCAAGAAAGCAACAGCGCTTCCAAGACTACAAAGAATGTTGAACATAGCAACAGCGCTTCTAAGACCTCGCAGTCTAAACATGAGACAACAAAAAAAATCCATACCCAAAAAAGCTCCAAGAATGGTAAGTTATTCTACAATTCCTACACTCATTTACAACTTTTAAAAATAAGGTACTTAACTATTGGGGTGGTCCATTCTAAGCCGTGTGGTTCCGGCTTAGAATGGACCACCCCAATTCTTCCCGTGGGTGTCGTACGAGGCGACTAAGGGATTAAATGTTTCTCATGCAGTGTTTATGTGGGCGAAAGGCTAGCCACCTCTAACCGCTTGGCACGTCATTCCATCCTGAAACTTAAATTGCTAAATGTGAGCATTGCTACAACTACATTCTTAAACAGAAAGTTGGTAGTTGTAGCTATGTTTCTGATCACCCCGAAAGGGATTACGGTCGTGAGTTTATGTATGTATGTATGTACACAACTACACAATGAAACAGAAATGAAGAGATCCGCAGAAGAACCAGAGTAGCTTTTTATTTTTTATTTATTTTCAACAAAACAGATACAAGAATATAATCTAGATATAGACAGCGAACGAAAACCGCGTACGATTTATCTGCCGCCGCTTATTCGCAATAACATAATACTATACTCCATTCCAAACAGTAACGAAATTTTAAGGCTATATTGAATTACAGAATTTTCGGATTTGAAACAATACTCTCGCTTATTCCCAGCTCCAGTAATGTCCATGATTTATGTCGGACCGGACAGTATATCTTTCTGATCAAAATTGTATTTTTTTTGCTGCTGACATAGCCCAAAGAATTGCTAAAGTGGCAGTAGGCGGGGCACATTGCTCGCAGAACCAATGGCCGATAGGGCCGAATGGTTCTCGAGTGGCGACCGCGTACCGGAAAGCGCAGCGTGGGTAGGCTGACAAGGTGGACGAATGACCTGGTGAAGGCGGCAGGAACCTGTTAGATGAGGACCGGTCGTTATGGGGAACCTTGGGGGAGGCCTATGTCCAGCAGTGGACATCCATCGACTGAGATGATGATGATGTACACAACTGCAAAACATAGAAATGTGAACAACAAAAGAGGAGGGAAAAGGTTGTCAGGTGCATCTCCGCGGGACGTGGATCCAAGCATGCTATTATAGTAAAAGCCTTTGACTAATTATTATAAGGACTAGCCTTGCGGTAGCATTTCCCCTCTGCCACGGTATAAGCACAATTGATCTTGTGCATTTACATTCAATTTTACACCTTATCACTAAACGAGACAGCCTATAATTGCGAAATAATAACTTCGAACTTAGAACGTTTGGGGTTCACACGAGACTACTTTTCATGATTTTTAACATTCAAAATTAGAATCTAAAGTTATGGGGAATAAAATCCAAAGTTGCGGATTTCATGTTACCTCGCCCCCCGCAAAAAGTGGCAGAAATGTTTGTTAGTAGAATTACACGCGTAACCAGTCCACATATGTAAATAGTCAAAGGTAAAAGCAGTGGTGGCGTGTTGTGGAGAGGTCGTCACTATCATCAGCATATCTTTCTATCTTTCTGGCCAAATCTTAAACACCTTTCGACGCGGTGGTAGAGTCAAAAAATTACGTAAAAATGTTATCTTTGTGATATTATTTTGAATCATCATCACACACAGCCTATACAGGGTGTTAGGGTAAAATGTTGCATTACTTTAAGGGGTGATTGTATCCACGATACTGAACAACTGTCCCTAAGAAACCTATAGGAAATTGTCAAAAAAATTGTTAAACTTCCAATACTAAATGTTTCTTAGGGAAAGTTGTTTAGTATCATGGGTACAATCACCCCTTAAAGTAATGCAAATGTTTACCCTAACACCCTATATATCTTGAATACTTTAAATCAATAACATCTTCATACAATTAGCTCATAGTAAAATTGTTTTTTTTCTGTTTTTCAGGAAAGATCAACGTCAAGCTGCCAGGTAATTTTATTTAGTATCTTAAGAGAAGTTTATTCCGAATGCGGAAATGCGCGCTGCATAAAAACGTAGTCTGGTGATATTTTCAATACTGTTTGCTATGATATATCTGATGTCGACTGTACTCATTTTACAAAAAATTTAATTTAATTTTACAGCAGACTTTGGATCTCAGTACGAAATCATTCGTACCACGACCATCGATGAAAATGGAAAGCAAATTATAACCATGAAGTTTGTCCCAAAAGGTAAGGAGAATACATGAGACACAGGAGAACTGCCTCCGTGGTCTAATGGTTAAGATCATTGGATTCTTGACACGGAGGTCGTGGGTTCGATTCCCACGGCACACCTAGTGATATGTCACTTTGTGCGTTTTCCCCAGTTGGTTAGGACATTGCAGGCCGAATCACCTGATTGTCTGAAAAGATAGATGATTCCGTGCTTCGGATGGCACGTTAAGCCGTTGGTCCCGGCTACTATCTCTCGTGGCAGTAGTCGTTATATAAGGCCGTCTGAAAAAAAACTCTGACACCAGGTATTTGCCCACACGATGAGAAGAACATACATACATACAAAAAATCATTGCCAAAATATTTGGGGGTGGCCAGAATCATTGCTACAACTACAGCTGTCTTGCATGCTGTTGTAACTAGGCTAACTTTTAGCGTATTAAGGGGATATAATTCGGAGCGCGCTCCATACAAACGAAGTCTAGTGATATTTTCATTATACTAATCAATTAAAGTTAATGACATTTTTCAGAAAATCTCTATAACATAGAGATTAGTTTCTAGATTGTTTCTGAAAAATGTCATTAACTTTAATTGGTTTGTTCAGTTTGATGGTCAAAGGTTTCCCCTTAAAAGTTTAAAATGTATATTTTTACTTTTGTAACACCCTATACAACGTGTTAATGAATAAGCGCAAAACCTCATACACCCCAACTGATTTATAAGAAAATAATTAGATTAAAACAATAATTTCATTATTTTGATAGTTAAAACTTAAAGTTATTCGCATTTTAAGTTTTGAGGCAAGAACGATTTGTTATCATTTCAGCAATGAATGAAAGCGCTAACGTGCTCATGGATACATTTTAAGAATCTTGTCTTCGTAGTAAGTAGGGTGAGAGTGCCCGAGCGGTGGGTTGAGATCAAGTTCAGTAAATTTTAAATTTTATAAACAAGTTATTTAATATTTTGAAAAAAATTACCCATGTTGAAACCATGATAATTCGATTCTGCGCTCGATTCTAAACAAACTACTTTCTAGTTTTGCGTTAATTCATTAACACGTCGTATATAGAGATGTATAGATATACAACGTGTTAATGAATTAACGCAAAACTAGAAAGTAGTTTGTTTAGAATCGAGAGCAGAATCGAATAATCATGTTTTCAACATAGGTAATTTTTATCAAAATATAAAATAATTGGTTTGTCAAATTTAATATTTACTGAACTCGATCTCAACCCACCCCACGGGCAAACTCACCCTACTTACTACCAAGACAAGAAAGTATCCACGAGCACGCTTGCGCTTTCATTCATTGCTGAAAAGATAACAAATAATTTTTGCCTGAAAACTTAAAATGTGAATAACTTAAAATTTTAACTATCAAAATAATACAATTATTGTTCCAATCTAATTATTTTGCTGTAAATCAGTTGGGGTGTATGAGGTTTTGCGCTTATTCATTAACACGTTGTATAATAGAAGATTACACGTCCGTTAAAGACGATGATATGGATTGAAAATTTCGTCGTGGCCTGCGGGCCGCCGACAGCTCTGTTGGAGTGGAGCATGCCCCGGATACGCAGGTCGTGGGTTCGAATCCCGCTCGCCACCCGACTTTTTCAATCTTTAATTAGAAGAATACAGTAATTTGGAGTCAGAGAGAGATGGAGTCGAGTCATGGATGTTTGTATCGATATATGTATTCTATATCGTTGTCTAGTCATCATAACACAAGTCCAGGCTAGATTCTGGTACTTTAAATGTGACTAGATAATTTGTGTGACAATGTCCAAGATATTTATTATTTATTTATTATTATTTGATTGACGACTTTACTGTAAGTAACGGAGTAGAACCTATTATAGTAAAGCATAATCGTCTTTGTTTCAGGATACTACATGTCAGAAGAAAGCTCAACTGTCAGCGAGAAGAATTCACATGAATCGATCGATCAATCAAGTTCTGCTGCTCAATCTTCTATCGTTGAAGGTGAATAAGAATAAGAATCATTTATTGAAACATATTCTACTACGCTAATGTACCCGTGGTGGTCCAGTGGCGAGTAACCTTGCCTGTCGTGCAGGAGGCGATGGTTCAATCCCCGTCCAGACCGACTCGTACCAATGAGTTTTTAGGAATTTATGTACGATTTGTAACACCACTGGCTTTTCGGTGAAGTAAAACATCGTGAGGAAACCTGCATGCTTCAATTTCGAGGCATGTATTGTACCCACTGTCCATTATAAGTGGCGACGGGCTCACCCCCCGTCACACTGGACCGAGTTTCGGTACTACTGGTGAAACGTGGATGTTCTGAGGTTTCAGAATATCTCTGACTACCCCCTCGGGGAATATAGTCGTGAGCATATGCTATGCTATGCTATGCTAATGTACCTAACGAGGCGTTTTCATACAAAAAAAATTGTTCAAAGACACTAAGGCCGAGATTTAGAGACGTTTTTTAAGTCATAGTTCGAACTCCAGTATGTCAAAATCCATACATTTTCGCCACGCTTAGCTCGAGCTAGGACTAAAAAAATCGTCTCTGAATCTCAGCCTAACCTACCTGAAACTAAATCAATCAACCAGCTGCAGATTTTGCAAAGAGGAGTTCCATCTCTTGCATATTCTTTGTGAATGTGGCCCCTGATGTAAAAACGAAGGATACTTCTAGGATGGAACAGATGAGTTACAAACCCTCCCTATTAGAAAGCTACTGCAGGCCCTGACTGCTGTGGGGATCTGTAGGGGGCTATATAAGGGGCATTCACAAAAGACCAGCGATGGTCGGAGTGTCACAGCTGGGGCGCGTTCAGAGCCTACGCCCAGAGTGCACTCTGGGTGCAACTTTTCGCACTAACGCCGTTCCGAGCCTCGGTGAAAAAACGCCCTTTGCAACTCGGTTGTCACAACTCAACCGTTCCGTACCTCTGACGGGTTGCAACTTTTAACCATCAAATTCGACGGTTAAAAAACACTCTGACGTTTTGATTATCTGTGGTTACTTGACTTTTTGCTCATTTTGAATAAAAGTTAGTTTTTTTCAATTTATTTTTATTCACTCTTTGATTCTTTAGCATGGAAGATGAGTTTTTATTGTATTTGGAAATGATGGAAGCCCTGGAAGCCCTGGAAGCCCATATTACTGTCAATGTCAAAATTTGAGGTTATAAAACAACCGGGATCGTTCCGTACCTCTTGGCGAGTTGAAAAACAACTGTTCGTTCCGTACCTTCGATTGAAAAACAACCAAACAACCGCATCCGTAGGTTCTGAACGCAGCCCTATATGGCACGTCTGTTAAGATCCTCAAATCCCAATAAAGGACTCTTCAGCGTCGGCCTCATGCAAGCTTCTCAATGGTCCGGGACACTTTATATCCCGAGATAAGGAAAAGACATTAAGTACATAATGTAGGGAACGTGGCCTACCGGTGTTTTATTCGGCTCCGCTGGAGAGGTTTTAGTGAACTGTAGTTTTTCTGGTGGCAGGAGTGGTTCGATGTAAAGGAAAGTCTTGTTTGCAGCACTGGAGGTTTATTTTAGTGATTTTTACACGCATAAGCACCGTACCAATATAGAAGGCGGAAAAATCATCAGTAAGCCACGTTCCCTACACATGATAATAATAGATGCAACGAGAGCTAAGTCCTTTTGGTGGAAAAAAATAACCAAGCGAGCAAAGAGAGCTAAATATCTTCAATATTTCTGACTTTCCCGACCTTAAAGAAAGTAACTTGCTTTCGTGTAAGAGTTAAATATGAATGTGTAGATTATTGTAAATGTATTTTGATTTTAACGAGTGATTGCCCTCTAGCTACGCCCTTATACAGGGTCCTTCTTAATATGCTGACACTTTTTAAAGGGATGATCAGACCATCAAACTGAGCAACTTTCTCTATGGGACCAACATCGAAACCGCGAAAAAAAAAATCTACTGTCCCATACATTTGGCTCGAATAGGTTTGCCAGATTTGTATGGAAGAGCTTATATTTTTTTCGCGATTTCGATGTTGGTGCCACTGAAAAAGTTGTTCAGTTTGACAGTCTGATCATCCCCTTAAAAAAGTTTTAGCATATTAAAAAGAACCCTATATTTCAATGTATTTGTGTACAATAAATTAGTACTTTATAATTCACAGAAAAATCAAGTCCACAACCACAAGAACCTGGCCAAAAACCAGACCAACAAAAACCAGGTTCAAAAACCACACCAGCACCAGAAACAGGAGACGAAGAAGAATATTACTATGAAGAAACAGAATACTACGACTCAGAAGAGCAATACAATCCAGAAGATAAATACGAATCAGAAGGACAAGGATCACAACCAAGCCAACAAGGACCAAAACAACAAAAACCAGGTCAAGAACCAGGTCAAGCACCAGGTCAAGAACCAGGTCAAGAACCAGGTCAAGAACCAGGTCAAGAACCAGGTCAACAACGACCAAAACAACAAAAACCAGGTCAAGAACCAGAACAAGAACCAGGTCAAGAACCAGGCCAACAAGGACCAAAACAACAAAAACCAGGTCAAGAACCAGAACAAGAACCAGGTCAAGAACCAGGTCAAGCACCAGGTCAAGAACCAGGTCAAGAACCAGGTCAACAACGACCAAAACAACAAAAAACAGGTCAAGAACCAGAACAAGAACCAGGTCAAGAACCAGGCCAACAAGGACCAAAACAACAAAAACCAGGTCAAGCACCAGGTCAAGAACCAGGTCAAGAACCAGGTCAAGAACCAGGTCAAGAACCAGGTCAAGAACCAGGTCAAGAACCAGGTCAAGAACCAGGTCAAGAACCAGGTCAACAACGACCAAAACAACAAAAACCAGGTCAAGAACCAGAACAAGAACCAGGCCAACAAGGACCAAAACAACAAAAACCAGGTCAAGAACCAGGTCAAGAACCAGGTCAAGAACCAGGTCAAGAACCAGGTCAAGAACCAGGTCAAGCACCAGGTCAAGAACCAGGTCAACAACGACCAGTCCAAGAAAAACCAGGCCAACAAGAACCAGGCCAACAAGAACCAGAACAACCAGACCAAAAAAAACCTGAACAACAACCAGGACCACAACCAGGATCTGGACCACAAACAAAACCTGAACCTAAGCAAGAAGACGAATATGAATACGAGTATGAAGAAGAATACTACGAATCAGCAGAACAATTAGACCAAAATGGACCAAGAACAAAACTAGATAAACCAGAACCACATCAACAAGGTGAAACAGGAACAGGACCTAAAGGACCAGGACCACAAGGACCAAAAGGACCAGGATCAAATGGACCAGAATCACCAGAACCAGAATCACAAACACCAAGACCTACAGAATCAGGACCTAAAGGACCAGGACCACAAGGACCAAAAGGACCAGGATCAAATGGACCAGAATCACCAGAACCAGAATCACAAACACCAAGACCTACAGAATCAGGACCTAAAGGACCAGGACCACAAGGACCAAAAGGACCAGGATCAAATGGACCAGAATCACCAGAACCAGAATCACAAACACCAAGACCTACAGAATCAGGACCTAAAGGACCAGGACCACAAGAACCAAAAGGACCAGGATCAAATGGACCAGAATCACCAGAACCAGAATCACAAACACCAAGACCTACAGAATCAGGACCTAAAGGACCAGGACCACAAGGACCAAAAGGACCAGGATCAAATGGACCAGAATCACCAGAACCAGAATCACAAAAACCAAGACCTACAGAATCAGGACCTAAAGGACCAGGACCACAAGGACCAAAACGACCAGGAACTAAAGGACCAAAATCGGGCTCAGGTAAGATAAGGGAGTGATAGTGAGCATTCCTTGATGACAGTAAGAGAAGACAAAGTAGAAGTTGATCATGTTGATGGGCACTTTCACCCCTTTGGGGTCATCTATACACCCTGTACAGATTTTATATATCAATAACAGATCTAATTCGATCACGATTCGAGAGCTAATGATGCAAACATGCTTTGGAAATTTAGTATTGCTCGTATGTTTTTATTGTTGCCTGTTCAAGAGAAACATTTTGTCCGATCAGTATGAATATAGGCTAGACACATAATAATAATATTTTAATTAAATATTTTCCACAGTGGAAAAAACCACCGTCATCTCGTCTAAAACCAGTGAGACCACCAGCGAGTCTAACACTGAAACCGACGATTCAGCCTACTATAAAAAAACCACAAAGGTCTACCAAGGTTCAGGTAAGATACACGCAGCACTTACCTTTCTACTGAAGTGGCAGAATTAGAAAATGCACTTTGATACTATAAGATAATATGATTTACTAAATAGCATTAAAATGTTATATCTCTAGGTCCAAGAAAACAAAGAGTAGGAACACAACCAGGACTAGAAAATGACACACAACCAGAATCAGGAGAAAAGACACAACCAGGTCTTAAACCAGGACCACATCCAGGATCAGAAGAAGAGACTCAACCAAGACCAGGACATAAACAACACACACGACCAGGACGTAAACTACACAAACGACCAGTACATAAACAACACAAACGACCAGTTCATAAACAACACCCACAACCACTACCTGGATCTAAACCAGGATCAAAACCAGGATCAGAAAATGATACACAACCAGAACCTAAACCAGGACAAAATCCAGGATCAGAAGAAGAGACACAACCAGAACCAGAAGAAGAGACACAACCAAGACCAGTACATAAACAACACAAACGACCAGTACATAAACAACACAAACGACCAGTACATAAACAACACAAACGACCAGTACATAAACAACACAAACGACCAGTACATAAACAACACCCACAACCACTACCTGGATCTAAACCTGGATCTAAACCAGGATCAAAACCAGGATCAGAAAATGATACACAACCAGGACCTAAACCAGGAACACAACCACTACCTGGATCTGAACCTGGATCTAAACCAGGATCAAAACCAGGATCAAAACCAGGATCAGAAAATGATACACAACCAGAACCTAAACCAGGACAAAATCCAGGATCAGAAGAAGAGACACAACCAGAACCAGAAGAAGAGACACAATCAAGACCAGTACATAAACAACACAAACGACCAGTACATAAACAACACCCACAACCACTACCTGGATCTAAACCTGGATCTAAACCAGGATCTAAACCAGGACCTAAACCAGGACAAAATCCAGTATCAGAAGAAGAGACACAACCAGAACCAGAAGAAGAGACACAACCAAGACCAGTGCATAAACAACACAAACGACCAGTGCATAAACAACACCCACAACCACTACCTGGATCTAAACATGGATCTAAACCAGGATCTAAACCAGGATCTAAACCAGGATCAAAACCAGGATCAGAAAATGATACACAACCAGGACCTAAACCAGGAACACAACCACTACCTAAATCTGAACCTGGATCTAAACCAGGATCAAAACCAGGATCAGAAAATGATACACAACCAGAACCTAAACCAGGACAAAATCCAGGATCAGAAGAAGAGACACAACCAGAACTAGAAGAAGAGACACAACCAAGACCAGTACATAAACAACACAAACGACCAGTACATAAACAACACAAACGACCAGTACATAAACAACACCCACAACCACTACCTGGATCTAAACCTGGATCTAAACCAGGATCTAAACCAGGATCAAAACCAGGATCAGAAAATGATACACAACCAGGACCTAAACCAGGATCAAAACCAGGATCAGAAAATGATACACAACCAGGACCTAAACCAGGATCAAAACCAGGACCTAAACCAGGACAAAATCCAGGATCAGAAGAAGAGACACAACCAGAACCAGAAGAAGAGACACAATCAAGACCAGTACATAAACAACACAAACGACCAGTACATAAACAACACCCACAACCACTACCTGGATCTAAACCTGGATCTAAACCAGGATCTAAACCAGGATCAAAACCAGGATCAAAACCAGGATCAGAAAATGATACACAACCAGGACCTAAACCAGGAACACAACCACTACCTGAATCTGAACCTGGATCTAAACCAGGATCAAAACCAGGATCAGAAAATGATACACAACCAGGACCTAAACCAGGAACACAACCACTACCTGGATCTGAACCTGGATCTAAACCAGGATCAAAACCAGGATCAGAAAATGATACACAACCAGAACCTAAACCAGGACAAAATCCAGGATCAGAAGAAGAGACACAACCAGAACCAGAAGAAGAGACACAACCAAGACCAGTACATAAACAACACAAACGACCAGTACATAAACAACACAAACGACCAGTACATAAACAACACCCACAACCACTACCTGGATCTAAACCTGGATCTAAACCAGGATCTAAACCAGGATCAAAACCAGGATCAGAAAATGATACACAACCAGGACCTAAACCAGGAACACAACCACTACCTGGATCTGAACCTGGATCTAAACCAGGATCAAAACCAGGATCAGAAAATGATACACAAACAGGACCTAAACCAGGACAAAATCCAGGATCAGAAGAAGAGACACAACCAGAACCAGAAGAAGAGACACAACCAAGACCAGTACATAAACAACACAAACGACCAGTACATAAACAACACCCACAACCACTACCTGGATCTAAACCTGGATCTAAACCAGGATCAAAACCAGGATCAGAAAATGATACACAACCAGGACCTAAACCAGGACAAAATCCAGGATCAGAAGAAGAGCCACAACCAGAACCAGAAGAAGAGACACAACCAAGACCAGTACATAAACAACACCCACAACCACTTCCTGGATCTAAACCTGGATCTAAACCAGGATCAAAACCAGGATCAGAAAATGATACAAAACCAGGACCTAAACCAGGACAAAATCCAGGATCAGAAGAAGAGACACAACCAGAACCAGAAGAAGAGACACAACCAAGACCAGTACATAAACAACACAAACGACCAGTACATAAACAACACAAACGACCAGTACATAAACAACACCCACAACCACTACCTGGATCTAAACCTGGATCTAAACCAGGATCAAAACCAGGATCAGAAAATGATACAAAACCAGGACCTAAACCAGGACAAAATCCAGGATCAGAAGAAGAGACACAACCAGAACCAGAAGAAGAGACACAACCAAGACCATTACATAAACAACACAAACGACCAGTACATAAACAACACAAACGACCAGTACATAAACAACACCAAAGACCAGGACATGAAAAACACGCTCGACCACAACCAGGAACTAAACGCGGACCTCACTCGGGCTCAGGTAAGATTAAGGTAGTAGGTTTTAAGTATGAATGTGGATGGCTGCGGTTGGAGAGAAAGGCCGAAGAAAAGATGGATGGATTGTGCTAAAGATGATATGCGTAAGAAAAGAGTGAGTGCTGAAGTAACGGCTAAGAGAGATGAATGGAAAAGGATGACATATTGCGCCGATCCCAAGTAATGGGAATTGGGCAAGAGAATGATGATGAGTGAGCATTCCTTGATGAAAGTAAGGATCGATCATCCTCTGTCGTGAGCATGAGCTATAATATCGTATGATAATCCAGTCAGCAGCAAATGTCGATACGGTGGCACGAACTAGGTTAAATAGAATGCATAAAATTGTCAACTAAGGACCATTGCCCTCTAACCAGCATACAGGGTCCTTCTTAATATGCTGACACTTTTTAAGGAGATGATCAGACCGTCAAACTTAACAACTTTCTCTATGACACCAACATCGAAATCGCTCCAAAAATCAGCTCTTCCGTACAAAATTGCAAACATACTCGAGCCAAATGTATGGGACAGCTAAATTTTTTTTTGCGTTTTCGATGTTGGTCCCATAGAGAAAGTTGTTCAGTTTGATGGTCTGACCATCCCCTTAAAAAGTGTCGGCATATTAAGAAGGACCCTGTATATCAAATCAAATCAAATCAAAATTGTTTATTTAAAATAATATCACATAGATAACGTCACTATTTGCGCTTGGAAGGTGTTCAAAATATTAAATAATTTGTTTGTAAAATTTAATATTTACTGAACTTGTCTCAACTTACCGCACAGGCACACTCACCCTACATACTACCAAAACAATATTCTTAAATGTATCCATGAGTACGTTAGCGCTTTCATTCGCTGCTGAAATGATAACAAATCATTTTTGCCTCAACACTTAAAATGCAAATAACTTTAAATTTTAACTATCAAAATAATGAATTCAATCTAATTATTTTGTTATAAATCAGTTGGGGTGTATGAGGTTTTGCGCTTATTCATTAACACGTTGTAGGCTACATACATGATATTTTAATTAAATATTTTCCACAGTGAAAAAAACCACCGTCATCTCGTCTAAAAATAATAAGACCACCAGCAAGTCTAAAACTAAAACCCACGACTCAGACTACACCTATAGAGAAACCACAAAGTTCTACCCAGGTAAGATACACACATCACTTACCTTTCTAAGTCTTCAAACCCTGGCAAGCCCTGGTGTCAGAGTTTATTCAGACCGCCTTACGGCCTCTGGCGTGGTTTTTATGTAACGACTACTACCACGAGAGATAGTAGCCGGGACCAACGGCTTTAAGTGCCATCCGAAGCACTGAATCATCTTTCTTTCAGACAATCAGGTGATTCGGCCTGCAATGTCCAAACCAACTGGAGAAAACGCACAAAGTGACATATCACTAGGTGTCCCCCGTGGGAATCAAACCCACGACCTCCGTGTCAAGAACCGATGCTCTTAACCATTAGACCACAGAGGCAGAACTTTCCACTGAAGTGACAGAATTAGAAAATGCACTTTGATACTATAAAATAATTTGATGCTAATGTGGTTTGCTTAATAACATTAAAATATTTCTATGTCTAGGTCGAAGACCACAAGGACCAGGACCACGACCATATCCACAACCAGAGCCACATCCAGGCCAACATCCAGGCCAACATCCAGGCCAACAACCAGGCCAACATCCAGGCCCAGGACCTAATCCAGGACAAGAACCTAAACCAGGACAAGAACCTAAACCAGGACAGGAACCTAAACCAGGACAGGAACCAAAACCAGGACAAGAACCTAAACCAGGACAGGAACCTAAACCAGGACAAGAACCTAAACCAGGACAGGAACCTAAACCAGGACAGGAACCTAAACCAGGACAAGAACCTAAACCAGGACAGGAACCTAAACCAGGACAAGAACCTAAACCAGGACAGGAACCTAAACCAGGACAGGAACCTAAACCAGGACAAGAACCTAAACCAGGACAGGAACCTAAACCAGGACAGGAACCTAAACCAGGACAAGAACCTAAACCAGGACAGGAACCTAAACCAGGACAGGAACCAAAACCAGGACAGGAACCTAATCCAGGACAAAAACCAAAACCAGGACAAGAACCTAAACCAGGACAGGAACCAAAACCAGGACAAGAACCTAAACCAAAACCAGGACAAGAACCTAAACCAAAACCAGGCCAAAAACCTAAACCAAAACCAGGCCAAGAACATAAACCAAAACCAGGCCAAGAACCTACACCAAAACCAGACCAAGAACCTAAACCAAAACCAGGCCAAGAACCTAAACCAAAACCAGGCCAAGAACCTACACCAAAACCAGGCCAAGAACCTAAACCAAAACCAGGCCAAGAACCTAAACCAAAACCAGGCCAAGAACCTACACCAAAACCAGGACAAGAACCTAAACCAGGACAAGAACCAAAACCAGGACAGGAACCTAAACCAGGACAGGAACCTAAACCAGGTCAAGAACCTAAACCAGGACAAGAACCTAAACCAGGACAGGAACCTAAACCAGGTCAAGAACCTAAACCAGGCCAAGAACCTAAACCAGGCCAAGAACCTAAACCAGGCCAAGAACCTAAACCAGGTCAAGAACCTAAACCAGGACAAGAACCAAAACCAGGACAGGAACCTAAACCAGGTCAAGAACCTAAACCAGGACAAGAACCTAAACCAGGACAGGAACCTAAACCAGGTCAAGAACCTAAACCAGGACAAGAACCAAAACCAGGAAAGGAACCTAAACCAGGTCAAGAACCTAAACCAGGCCAAGAACCTAAACCAGGACAAGAACCTAAACCAGGACAGGAACCTAAACCAGGTCAAGAACCTAAACCAGGCCAAGAACCTAAACCAGGCCAAGAACCTAAACCAAAACCAGGACAAGAACCTAAACCAGGTCAAGAACCTAAACCAGGACAAGAACCTAAACCAGGACAGGAACCTAAACCAGGTCAAGAACCTAAACCAGGCCAAGAACCTAAACCAGGCCAAGAACCTAAACCAAAACCAGGACAAGAACCTAAACCAGGACAAGAACCTAAACCAGGACAAGAACCTAAACCAGGACAACATCCATGCCCAGGATCAAAACCAGGTGGTTTAAAACCATGGAAGCCTGTTTCAAAATCACCCAAGACTAGAATCTGCATTTGCTACGAGAGAGTCGAAGATATACCTTACAGTGTTCGTAAAACTGCCGTGTGGACATAAAGTTCCAACAAAGAAACGCCCCGTTTCGTAGAAAATAAGCATTGAATTGACAACATTACATTTTTTTAACCACATGTTTTTAATCAAATATAAATATAGGTTAAAAAATTTGAGATACATATTTTTCCGATTTTATAATCGGAAAAATATGTATAATTTTGACCGATATTTCTATTTTTAATTTACTTTTGAGTTTTCTGAAAAACGTGGGATTTATGGGTAAGATACCTTGGCCGCAATAACATTAAAAATAAAAACTGTCAAATACAATAGAAAAGGAATAAAATCTCATTCAACCTCTATTATATTTTGCAGTATTTTTCAAATAACTCGAGAAATAATGGATAGAAAAATCGAGAAATAATTTTGATATAAGCTTTGAATCAAATAATCTCCAAATGGTTTTCTTATTTTGGTACCTTTCTTAAAATGAAATGTTGTCAATTGAGTTTTTGTTTGTTTCTTTCAACTTTAATTATTTTATTTACATTCTCGTGAAACTTAAAAATCCTCAATACAAAATGTTAGATCAAAAATTTATGAGAAATAGTTGATGATTATAAATCTGTTTTGTATTGAAATAATTCGTTTTCTTTCATTATTTTATTTTATTGTACCTATTTGCGGAGCTTACAGCTACAAAACATAAGTAGTCAGCATAAGCATATGCTCACGACTATATTCCCCCAGGGGGTAGTCAGAGATATTCTGAAACCTCAGAACATCCATGTTTCACCAGTAGTACCAAAACTCTGTCCAGTGTGACGGGGGGTGAGCCCGTCGCCACTTATAATGGACAGTGGGTACAATACATGCCTCGAAATTGAAGCATGCATTTTTTCACACGATCTTTTCCTTCACCCAAAAGCCAGTGGTGTTACAAATCGTACATAAATTCCGAAAAACTCATTGGTACGAGTCGGCCTGGACGGGGATCGAACCATCGCCTCCTGCACGGCAGGTAAGGTTACTCGCCACTGGACCACCACGGCTTTTTTACAAACATAAATAGGTTGCAAAACATATCATCCGATTTGGTCCATAATGTCAAAGTGCCGGCCAAAAAAAATAATGCTATATTCTTTTAGGATTTGTCCGTCTAAACATTTATTATCATATGTCCAAGGGCAATTGTCTTTGGTTTTATATTTTCCATAATCTGCGTGGAATAGAGAATGTGTTCAATGGCAGTTGTGCGGAATAGAGGGTCCTTCTGTAAGAGGAAGGATCTCTCTTTAAGACTAGAGTGAGCCATACCAATTGTAAAGTGTCCACTTTTTTGACGTTTAGGTTTGAGTGTGTGGTGTCAAGTAGTATGGACAAAAGGCACCAAGTGACATATGGCCTTATGTTTACGGTCACTTTTCACACACACTAGCTCAAAAAAAGTGGACAGCCGCATAAACAAATATCTATAGTTCCATCTCCTTCTACTATTAAAGGTATGTCATAAGACAAAAGAGACCAACTACAATCGTAAATTTATGCGGACTCTATGGAGATCCTTCCTCTTAGGTCCTTCTTAATATGCTGACACTTTTTTAAGGGGATGATCAGACCATCAAACTGAGCAACTTTCTCTATGGGACCAACATCGAAATCGCGAAAAAGAAATCAGCTGTCCCATACAATTGGCTAAAGTAGGTTTGCAGTTTTGTATGGAGCAGTTGATTTTTTTTCGCGATTTCGATGTTGGTGCCATATACAAAGTTGTTCAGTTTGACGGTCTGATCAACCCCTTCAAAAAGTGTCAGCATATTAAGAGAAGTTTATTCTGAATGCATAAATGCGCGATGCATACAAACGAAGTCTGATGATATTTTCAAAACTAACCAATTAAAGTCAATTACATTTTGCAGAAACAATCTAGAAAAAAATATCTATGCTTGTATCTTGTTCTATTCTTGTCTCTTCCGATTTTCGTTAAATTCTACAGTTTCAATGCTAGGATTAATTTAAGATTTGCATCGAAATCTTTGAGGCACTGTAACTTTAAAACTATACATTTTGACGAAAATCTGACTTGATAGAAGCATACAGATTACTTTCTAGATTGTTTCTGAAAAATTTCACGGACTTTAATTGGTTAGTATTGAAAATATAACCAGACTTTGTTTGTATGGAGCACGCCAACAGTAATATACCCTTAAGAAGGACCCTGTATAAAAATGTTCGATATTAAACCCCCTTTCAAATGTAGTGGCGACGGGCTCACCCCCCGTCACACTGGACAGAGTTTCGGTGCTACTGGTGAAACGTGGATGTTCTGAGGTTTCAGAATATCTCTGACTACCCCCTCGGGGAATATAGTCGTGAGCATATGCTTTCAAATGTAGTGCCTATGCTACTTAGGTGGGGGCTTTTGGACCACTCCTGCCCACTGTCCTTTGACGTTGTCTTTACGCTAATAAACTCTTAATGTTAATACAAAGGGTGAATACCAACCAACGTAGTTATTAACCGACTTCAAAAAAGAAGGTTCTATATGTTTCGCCGTATGTATTTTTTTTTATGTATGTTCACCGATATCTATGTCACTCATGGACCAATTTAAAAAAAAAGATTTTTTGATTAAAATGGTGGTCCCATTTTAATTCGTTGAAGATCTAATGACGCGCGTCGGAGCTACACAAATAGAGTATTTCACCATAAAAATTATCAAATATTTTTTTTAAACATAATTTTTTTTTATGTATGTTCACCGATATCTATGTCACTCATGGACCAATTTAAAAAAAAAGATTTTTTGATTAAAATGGTGGTCCCATTTTAATTCGTTGAAGATCTAATGACGCGCGTCGGAGCTACACAAATAGAGTATTTCACCATAAAAATTATCAAATATTTTTTTTAAACATAAGGTACACAAATAGAGTATTTCACCATAAAAATTATCAAATATTTTTTTTAAAACCGACTTCAAAACTTAGAAAATAATATTGCAGCCGATGAATTTTACGTTAGCATCTACAGACTATTAATTTTTTATCGAAGTCGCTGCCAAGCCTGTACGATTCGAGACTGAGCTTACTTAGGTTTGTGTATTTTAGTCTCTGACACTTTTAGTCGGGGAAATCTACGGATTTTTGTATGGAGTAGGTTGCATTAATTGCACTTTAGGTGAAAATTTTGAATATAGTAGATACATACCTGAAAAACATAAATTGTCAATAATCAATTGTATTATTGAATAATTAAGTCGTTTACAAAATATTAAATTTAGACATGAACAAAAAATGGAAAACTGGTGATTTTGTACTGGATGGCTTCGTTCAATACGTTTTACTTATAACAATAATAATCCCCGGTTAATATCGTAACTTTGAGTAGATTTTTAATATTTTGTTATTCTTCAGTAATTATAACCTCAAAACTAAATTATTTACTATTTGTATTAAAAGTCAAGATTGCGAGGATAAAAGGCTTTAATTACTTGGTTCGTATCGTATGCGTGTATGCAGGCCGGCAGGCAAGGCTAGAAGGGAGTGACATTGACAGAACCGTTTTCGTTCATGAATATAGACATCTGTCAAGATATCTATACGTTCAAAAACAACGTATTCATTTATGATTTAGAAACCTTTAAATCTTATAATTACTAACAATTTGTTTGTACGTTTTAAATTTGCCTTGTGATAATTAACTGTCTCTTTTGCTGGTATGCTGGAAGAAATATATTTAGAAATAAGCTTGTCCTTTGTACATTTGTATCCATTTTAAGGTATTTTTCAGGTTCCTGAGCCTATCTAACCACGAAATATCTACAAAAATGTTATAAACTAACAGTAATATTAGTTCAAACACAATTTACTAAAGTGTCTTTAATGCAATCTCAAACCTTATTTTTCCTTGACTATTTATTCGAGTATTTTGTACTAGACCCGGCGTCCATAGTATTCTACGTAAATCGACAACAGTTGTCGTTTAACTATTTCATAATGCCCCAGTTACATCCAAATCTAAAGCGAGCGAAGCGAGTTCAAAATTTTGATAGAACTGTGATCAGAATTATCTTTTGCGTAAGTAGCAACAACATTTAAAGCATGAAGCGAGCGAAGTGAAATTTCTCAACACTATAACTTGGCTATGATCAGAATCAGAGATCAGTTTAGTCTATCAGAAATTCGGTTAACTTTGAAATTGAAATTAACTGTGTCGGTCCATGCATATAACAAAAAAAAAGCGAAATAAGAGCGAGCGAGATATATCGGCCGTGGACTTGGTGTGTGTACGCAGTGGTATAATAAAAATATGAACTAGAGCGAGGAAAGAGAGACATGAATTTTTAGGCAAATTATAGTTTAAATCTGGATTTTGGTTTTGAGACTTTAACAGTTAAATTTCAGCTCGCTTCGCTCGCTCCTTAGTAAGTAGGATAATGGAACTCATACCAACAGTTTTGAGTCTTGTAGTTCGAGAATTTCGAGCTCGCTTCGCTTGCTCCAGCCTATGATGTTATAGTTAAGCGTAGGTAGGCTAATGGAACTCATGCCCGTACCGTTTTGAGCCTTAGAGTGTGAAATTTCGAGCTCGCTTCGCTCTGTCCAGCCTATGGTTATTGTGAGCATAGGTAGGCTGTAATGGAACTCATACCAACACAATTTTGAGTCCTGGAGAGTTAAATTTCGAGCCCGCTTCGCTCGCTCCAGCCTTTGAATGTAATATAAAAACTTCGAAGATCTGAAGGATGTTACATTTGTGAGCTCATCGATGCCCCATTGATATTTTTGACAGCGATGTATGTGACGCTTAGATAATTGCACTCCAGACCCCGAGGCACCAGCCTTGATAAACTTTTTATCGCGCCTGCTAACTCGTTCGTTCGCGCGCATAAAGAAAGGGAGCAAGGGTGCGATAGCGCTTTATCGCGCCATCATGCCGCGGGCGCAAATTGTTTTAAATCAAATTTAATTACGCGCTTTGTGCGTGTGCTGCAGCCTGCAGGACTTTTGTCCTTGGAGTCTTTGTCTCCTCTGTTATTATTGTTGGCTGGCCAAGCAAGGGTCGTTATGTGACACTGCGACCATCGCTGGCCTATTGTGTTCGCCCCAAGCTCACCCATTTTTAGGGTTCCGTAGTCCAACACGTAACCCGTTTACTTCAATAATTCGCTCATTTTGGCACCTATTGAATCAAAATTTGTCATGAAGACAGATAACAGTAACTCAAAAACAGAAATGTAGTAGTTATGAAGAAAAAATTTGTTTTTGACCCCTCTCCCATACAACGAAAGAGGGGTTGGAAAAATTGGTTGTTTTTTAAAGGATAGGTCTTGCCCAATCGATATAATGCTTCGGTATATATATCCCCCCCTCTAACTTCTAAAATACTGGAGTGAAAAATCTGAAAAAATTACAAAATATAGCTTTCGGTACAGTGGCGTAGGGTGGGTTTTTGCCGCCCGGGGCACATATCGAGTTTCCCACCCCCTTAGCTTTAGAAAGCCGTGGTGGTTCAGTGGCGAGTAACCTTGCCTGCCGTGCAGGAGGCAATGGTTCGATCCCCGTCCAAGCCGACTCGTACCAATGAAGTGAAGGAAAATATCGTGAGGAAACCTGCGTGCATCAATTTCGAGACATGTATTGTACCCACTGTCCATTACAAGTGGCGACGGGCTCACTCCCCGTCACACTGGACAGTTTCGGTACTACTAGTGGAACGTGGATGATCTGATGTTATCTCTGACTACCCCCTGGGAATATAGTCGTGAGCTTGCTTAACATGGGACTTAAACTTTTTGTCTGCCAAGTTTGAATATCCTCAGGAGTGCGATTTTTGAAAGTCTAATCAGCAGTAGAAAGATGCATAATCTCCATAATAATTTTGACATTTTCAACTGCTGAGTTCAACGAATGAATTTCAAAAATTGCACTCCACGGCTGCAATCACGATAAATATTCGGTGATTGAACCGTGATTGGACATCAAAGTACGAACCATAACTTTTGACACATTTGGTATTGCGTAAACGCGGTACTGCTCTTGACAGCCGTTAGAGCCGTTTTGACAGATCGCTTAGACGTTAAGAGCTGTCAGTTACATAGAGTTTGGCGCCATGCGGAATTTCGCACAGGGGCGCGTTCAGAGCCTACGCCCAGAGTGCACTCTGGGTGCAACTTTTCGCACTAACGCCGTTCAGAGCCTCGGTGAAAAAACGCCCTTTGCAACTCGGTTGTCACAACTCAACCGTTCCGTACCTCTGACGGGTTGCAACTTTTAACCATCAAATTAGATGGTTAAAAAACACTCTGACGTTTTGATTATCTGTGGTTACTTGACTTTTTGCTCATTTTGAATAAAAGTTAGTTTTTTTCAATTTATTTTTATTCACTCTTTGATTCTTTAGCATGGAAGATGAGTTTTAATTGTATTTGGAAATGATGGAAGCCCTGGAAGCCCTGGAAGCCCATATTACTGTCAATGTCAAAATTTGAGGTTATAAAACAACCGGGATCGTTCCGTACCTTTTGGCGAGTTGAAAAACGACTGTTCGTTCCGTACCTTAGAGTGAAAAACAACCAAACAACCGCACCCGAAGGTTCTGAACGCAGCCCAGTTGATTAGTAATTGGAATGTGATTAGAACTGAAATTGGAAAAGAATAAAACTTCGATGTTTTAACTTAACGCAATCGCTGGTATCTTATTATAATAGCTTATGATTTAATGTTGCCGTGAAGCCACCCGGTCCAGTGGCGAGTAACCTTGCCTTCCGTGCAGGAGGCGATGGTTCGATCCTCAGTCCAGACCAACTCGCACCAATGAGGTTTTCGGAATTTATGTACGATTTGTAACACCACTGGCTTTTCGGTGAAGGAAAACATCGTGAGGAAACCTGCATGCTTCGAGGCATGTATTGTACCCACTGTACATTATGTGGCGACGGGCTCACCCCCGTCACACTGGACAGAGTTTCGGTACTACTGGTGAAACGTGGATGTTCTGAGGTTTCAGAATATCTCTGACCGAGGGGGTACCTCGGGGAATATAGTCGTGAGCATATGCTATGATTTAATGTTTATAATTTGTAGGTAAGTAGATATATTTACTTATTTTTACGTATTACCTACATAGGTGCATTGTAATTGAAATGAATTGAATAAACATTAAACCAATAATTCACTCGAAATAATACAAACATTTCATTCTTTCTTTATTAAAATTAAATTATATTTATTTATTGGTGATTAATAACAATGCCACTATTTGCACTGTTTTGAACAAAAGTAATGCACTCAAAATGTTTGTTAGTTTCAAAATTTATGTTGTTTGCCTTTTTGGTGATTTTGGTATAAATACTCGGGATTTTGGTTTTGAAGTCACAGTCATTTTGACTTGGTCTAATACAGGTCTCAGGATCTTAGGCCTTTTAAAATGCGTTTGTCAGCTATTGTATTGGTGTGCGCGCTCAGTGTAAGTAAAAAACTTTACTTTTTTAAAACAATTTACTTATTTAAAAAAAATAAAAATTTTTTTTAGTCACAATTTTTTTTTTCGCTTCGTTTTGAAAGTTGTTTAGTTTGATGATCTAAATCACAAAAAAAATAAATGTTGGCTACGTAGTGAAAGTTGTTCAGTTTGATGTTCTAAACCACTCCATTAAAAAATTGTACTTGGGTTGAGTACAATTTTTTTTAAAAAAGTTAAATTTTTTTTTAATACCATTTTTTATTTATTTTGGCTTCTTTTTGAAAGTTGTTCAGTTTGATAATCGAAATAACAAAAAAAAATTGCATTTTTCTTCGTAGTGAATGCTGTTCAGTTTGATGTTCTAAACTACCCCATTAAAAATAGTACTTGAGTTGGTTTGTTGGGTTCAGAATAAAGTAAGAAACAACATTTGTTATTAAAAGTATATCTCTAAACTCAGTCCGAACGGAGATACAACGGCTTAAAGTTGACAATTTATTCATTATGATTACTTGAAGCCTTTTATCTTCATTCGGACTGAGTTTAGAGATATACTTGTCATAACAAATTTAGTTTCTTACTTTATAAACGCGTGAAGTAGTTAATCGTTATGAATACATTTTAACTTTAAGCCGTTATTATCTCCGGTCGGACTGAGTTAGAGATATACCTGTAATAACAATTTTTTATGTTAGTTTATTCTCAACTAAAATATAAAATTTTGGTTGTAGGCCGCGCCAAAAAAATAGGCGGCACCTTCCATACTAAAATCCGCATTGTCTTTTGTAAGTGAAACCTGCAAAAACCGAAGTATAAAATTATTGTAAAAATAGTTTAAGGCTTTTGTAGTATGTTGGAATAGCACTTTTTAAATTTGGGTTTTCTTTATTGAGAAATCTGAAATATTGTGATAAAGTCGCTACTAAACGGTAAAAGGACTCTTAAATAATGTTTGCATTACTTATTTTTATATTTATTTGCAGATTCTGAGTGCATATGCAGAACCAAAACGTAAGTTATTTCAAAATTGCCTGCGTGAGATTTCCACCAATATATATTTAAACCTTAGATCAAATAAGATTTAAACACATCCCACCCCACACATGACATACCTACAGACAGACAGACGGAAAGAAATTGTAAATTTTCCGTTTTTAGGGTACCGTACCTAAAGGGACTTAAGAGGATATGTGAAAAAAATAGGATTCTTCAAAGCATCATATATCATGAAGTACTAACAGTAGGAGTATGATTTGCGGATATGTGTAAATTGAACATATAATTGACGTTTTGATTAGAGCCAAAACACGATTAAGAGACATTTTCTCGATAGAAAAATAAACCATAGTAGCCTCCGTCTTTATCGATAAACGCTTGGAACTGCTAAACGGTGAATAATAGAAACACGAGACTTGATTTAAAAAAAAGAGTTTGATATTTTATAAAATTTGATTAGAGCAGAAATGAACTTACATAAATAGTAAAATCACAAATAAAGTTTGTTTTACGCTTGCGTCGTTTCAGGCGCGCGCGCCTCCCCATCTCTTTCTCTAGCGCCAGGCGGTAATATAAGCTATCACACACCCATTTCGCTTCAATTATTTTTCGACATAAGCCCTTAAAATGTTTGTCTGGCAAGTTTAGAATATCCTCTGGTATCTTATTATAATAACGTATACAGTGCCCCATGAAAGATGTGTTGACTTTACTGAGTCGAAAATGTGGGAATACTAATTTATTTTTATTTCTTTTATTGTAACAAAATTCCCACATTAACTAATAAATTTAATCTTTATTTCAGTCACGCGCCATCACACAACGAATGTGCATCGTAAGTATTTTAAAACGTACATACATACATACATAAACTCATGATCATTAATCCCTTTGGGGTGGTTGCTACCAAGCTACATTGCTACCAAGAGTGCGATTTTTGAAACTCATACGTTGAACTCAACAGTTGAAAATGTCAATATTATTATGGAGATATGCATCTTTCTACTGCTGATTTAACTTTCAAAAATAATACTTCAGTAGGTCTACCATGAGTTTTCACTGTACTTTACTACTGTTGTTACGTCACCAATTTTGTATTGAATTTTGTACAGCGCTCCTAGTGGTTGAGAACTAATTTCTTTCATACAAAATTTGTGACGTGACTTCATTAGTAAAGTGCAGTGAAAACTCATGGTAGGAGTGCAATTTTTGAAAGTCAAATCAGCATTAGAAAGATGCATATCTCCATATAACGTAACGTAATTTTGACATTGCACTAATCGCGGTACTGCTCTTGACAGCCATTAAAGCCGTTTTGGGGAGTCACGTTGCAGGTTCTGACCCGAGAACTTGTCTCGCGTGTTGTCCGCGCGTCGCGTCTTTGCCTGCCACGAGGCTCCGCATTCCTTAATCTCTTCTTGTTCTTTATCAAAAACAATCCCTGAGATTGGGATAGATACTCCCACAAACTACTTGACATTGGCGGAAATGCGGTGCTAACGCACAAGCAAAAAGTCCATTAATTATAAATTAAAAAAAAACCGTTTTTATAGATCGCTCAGACGTGCTGTCAGTTACATAGAGTTTAGCGCGATGCGGAATTCAACACAGTTGAATAGTAATTGGATTGCAATGTGATTAGAACTGAAATTGGATAAGAATATAAATTTTAACTAAGCGCAATCGGGGTGCTGAATTGAGCGACGAAATGTTTCGTACTACAGAAACCTATAAAGTCAAATGTCTAAATTAGTAGGTAGTAGATATAGTGGCAGTGCATTTATAAGGAATGTATGAAAAACAGATTTTTCTAACCCAAATAAAACCAAAGACAATGGTCCTTTAGCTTTTATCGTAAACGATTGCGTCAAACTTGGTGTGATTATAGTGAATACTCTAAAGCAGGACAACAATTATTAAAACTGGTTAAGTGTGTGTCGGGTCGCGCTAAGAATACTGGAGAAAATTGTTGATTTGGTCCCTTAAAATGATTTTTTTTTAATCGTTTTAAAGAGCTTGACCTGAGGCCATGTCGTTCTGTGGGTTTTTCTTTTGAGTAAGTTTTGGTGTTACGGAACTCTCAGTACACGAGTTCGACTCGCACTTGACCTGTTTTTAAAATTTGGAAATGGCGAGCATACAAACATACCTACATACACATAGAGAACTAGATTTAAAGTCTGTTAAAAAGATAATATCGAACTAATCGAATTTATTGATTCTACATGTATGTCATGTCAGCTTAACCAAATTAAAGATTGAAAAAGTCGGGCGTCGAGCCCGAATAAGGTGTGACATCTATATTGCATGAATTCTAATTGTAACATTAGACGTGTGAGTCAGTAGTTTGCATAAACTCTGGTAGATGGCGCTGATGTCCCTTAAAGACGATGATATAGATTGAAAATTTCGTCGTGGCTTGCGGGGCGCCGACAGCTCTGTTGGAGTGGAGCATGCCCCGGATAGGCAGGTCGTGGGTTCGAATCCCGCTCGCCGCCCGACTTATTCAATCTTTAATTTGAATATCGAAGTATAACTAAACTTTCTTTCAAATCTTTATTTTAGCCGAGCGCCATCACACCTCGAATGAGCATCGTAAGTATTTTAAAACGTACATAAATACATAAACTCAGAACCATAATCCCTTTCGGGGTGGTCAGAAACATTACCACAACACCAACCAGCCAGAACAAACCAGCCAACCAGTTACCAGCCAGTAACCAGCTATATTTTTAATCGTTTGCAAAAACGCTGTTAAAGCTTTCAGGTTGGAATGGCGTCAAGTGGTGATATATGTCTAAACTTTAACCCATAAAAATACTTAACCACAGCATTAAGAAACCTATTAAGTCAAATATAATTTAAAGCCGTGGTGGTCCAGTGGCGAACCTTGCCTGCCGTGTTGGTGATGGTTCGATCCCCGTCCAGGCCGACTCGTATCAATGAGTTTTATGAAATTTATGTACGATTTGTAACACCACTGGCTTTTCGGTGAAGGAAAACATCGTGAGGAAACCTGCATGCTTCAATTTCGAGGTATGTATTGTACCCACTGTCCATTAACTACAAGTGGCGATGGGCTCCCTGTCACACTGGTCTGGTTTCGGTACTAGTGAAACGTGGATGTTCTGAGGTTTCAGAATATCTCTGACTACCCCCTCGGGAATATCGTGAGCATGTGCTATTTGCTAATTTAAATAAATAAGTAGATATTCAGTGTTAGCACATTTATAAGGCATGTATGAAAAACAGACTTTTTGAACCCAAATAAAACCAAAGACAAAGGTCCTACAGCTTTCATGCCATAATAATAAATGCTTAGACGGACAAGTTCTAACAGATTATAACATTATTTTTCTTTTCTTAGCATATTCACATTTGGCCCAAATATGTATGAAACTCGGATGATGTCCTTTAGTCTGACGTTGTATTCTTTTTCAATACAGATTCATCGTCATCTTCATCACACCATGAGGGTAAGTGGCTTCAAATTCTCACCTATCTCATAAATAGAGGTCGGATTCTGCCGGTCATTCCAGGGCCGCATTGTTGTTATGTTGACATGGACACTATTTTATTTAAAAATGTATAATGCTAGTAAATGTTACAGACAGCAGTAGATGTTAGAGCAACGTCGTTAAATTTGGGCTCTGGATAGTCCTGAAGCAATTTTTTTATTGTTGCCGGACTAACCGAAGAGGCTTGCCTAAACATAATTAAAGTAATGTTGGACATGAATTGCCGTAAATTGTGATGTCAATCAGCCATAATATGTCTTTAACATAAGTCATAAATCTCTCATAAATTGATTGCGAATGAGGTTGTATTATGTTAAAGAGTACGCTTATTTGCTAGTTTTCATTGAGATTTGATGCCAAGAAGATCAGTTTTCTGTTTCATTATTTGTCATATGCTAATTTCTAAAAGAGGGCCCATATTAACATTTCAATGCGGCCCTGGAATGACAGAATCCGACCTCTGCTTAAAAATCTATTTACACGCTAATTTACTATTTTGTTCTACAGCGAAATCATTCCAAACTCACCACTCCAGCAACAATGTTGTAATCAAGAAAGAAACTAATAATAACGATTACGATTCTTCTCGAGGCAAAAACGACTTCATCGAAAATATCGTAAGCTCAAACTCGGGAAGCAGAACAAGCCATGTTCGTCAGAGTTCTCAAGAAAGCAGCGCTTTCCGGAACTCAAAGACCAACAACTTAAACAAAAAACATTGGAGTTCTCAGGGAAAACGACAAAGCTCTTCGAAGAGATTTGAATCTGTGCAATCGCACCAAGCAACTATGCAGGCAAGGCAATCATCCGCACAATCGAAGCGAGCTACTATACAGGCAAGACAATCCTCTGCGCAAACGAAGCAAGCTACTATGCATGCAAGACAATCCTCTGCGCAATCTAAGCATACCACTTTTGAGACCAGACAATCCTCTGCGCAATCTAAGCAAGCAACTTTGCAGAAAATTAAATCCTTAGTGCAATCGGAGCAAGCCACAAGGCAGGCAAGACAATCCTCTGCGCAATCTAAGCATACCACTTTTGAGACCAGACAATCCTCTGCGCAATCTAAGCAAGCAACTTTGCAGAAAATTAAATCCATAGTGCAATCGGAGCAAGCCACAAGGCAGACTAGACAATCCTCTGCGGAATCTAAGAAAGCAACTTTGCAGAAAATTAAATCCATAGTGCAATCGGAGCAAGCCACAAGGCAGGCAAGACAATCCTCTGTAAAACAGGATAAAACCTCTACAGGTTGGACTGAAAGCTCTGAGCGTCAAGAAAACACACAGCAATCCTCCAAGAATGTTGTTAAAACTGGTAAGTTTGGTAGACTAGGCCCGCCCAAAAACTGCTGACTAAATCGTCTCCAAAATTCGGAAAGTTTGTTATTTGAATAGGAAGGCTGAAAGGGGTTAGGAATTGTAGCAGCAATATGTGCCAATCTACTTACGTATTTGCAAAAGGGGTATGGGCGGCAGAAACTAACGAAGTGTTTCGGCTCGTCTGTAAAATAAGCGTAGCGTCAAATAGCGACGAAATATGAAGATTAATGGATTGAGACAATAATTATTATGATTAATCTTTTGCTGTTTAAACTGGATTGAGCAAAGGCTACAATTTCCATTGTTTATATCCGCACACCGTCACACCAGAATTACATTCAAAGACAATGCACAAAACAGAAACTGCATGTAAGCTTCGTCAAAACATAGCTAACTAAAAAAAAGCCCTGCTCTGCACAACCCTGGCTTGAAAGTCCCTAAAACGCTAGCAGTATTGCCTCTCTGGATGGCCAATGAAATTCTTTGCATCAAGTATGCACCTGAGTGTCGCCTTCCTTAGCCCTTAATGAAGCCCTCGGCATCAGTACCCCAAGGGCCTCCGTGTCTCAAAAGCTACTCTGCCACTGATCCATCCCAGAGAAATCGTCAAAAATCAAGATGTCTTTGTTTTTATGACGATTTTCTCGTTTTGTCGCGTTTTCGTGCGTGCGGCATGCTTTTTGTCGGTCATATGGCAGTCAAAGACTTTTTTTAATAAATCTGGTCGTCCTTATTTGGAATGAAGTTTACTTAAAATCCTAAAGATTTCTTCTTTTTTTTCAGACAAAAAAATCTTATTGGACAAGCGGTTTGATGTCCAGTTCCCAGGTAATTTTATTTACAAATTATTTATTACAGCAAAAACCTCCGTGGTCTAATAGTTACGAGCATTGGGCTCTTGATACCGATTCGATTCCGGTTCGATTCCCACGGGAAGCACCTTTGTGCGTTTTTCCCCAGTTGATTAGGACATTGCAGGTTGAATCACCCTGAATTCACCCAGGATTGTCTGAAAAGAAAGATGATGGCACGTTAAGACGTTGGTACCGGCTACTATCTCTGGTGGTAGTTGTTACATAAAAACCACGTCAGAGGCCGTAAGGCGGTTTGAAAAAAACTCTGACACCAGGGCTTGCTGCCCACACGATAAGAGGAAGAACCCGGTTTAAAAGATGTACAATGATTATAAATACTAGTACCTACCGGTACAGAAGAATCACTTCGAAAACATATTTAAATAAATAGCGATTCTCTCTGCATGGCAATAAGGTGCAAAGCTATTCGCACCTGTCCTATCGTTTAATTCGCGAATAACCTACCAACCGTTACAACGGCGCGCGTGTAAACAAAAATGAACCGAGTCACTAGACACGAAAGCTTCCTTTACATAGTCTCTCTCTTTCATTCTTTCACGTGACATCGCTAGGGTTTTCAAGTCTCGCATTGACTACTCACAAAAAAGCGGCAAGTCTAATGATATTTGACCAAGAAGTTTACACGGTATACCTAACCTATTGCCATTCACCACTCGGTGGGGATCGCCGTCAAGCGTACCTGAGCTGTTGAGTGAGACAGGCCTGCCTGTACACATGGACCCCGCCACCACTGAATTATTAGATACTACGAAGTTTATTAAATTTTAATTCATTTCACAGACTTCATGGATAGAAGTAAATACGAAATCTTACGTACAACGACCATCAATGATAAGGGAGAACCAATGATTACCATGCAGATCATTCCAAGAGGTAAGTTGGTATCTTAAAAAGGTCACGTCCCCTTAAGACGCAATAGATTGAAAATTTCGATCTCTGGGTAGTGGGCTCGGTGGCGAAATTAGTAAACGCACTTCCCCGGTTTGGAAGAGTGCGGGTTCAAGTCCCGCCCGAGACAAATTTTTCAATCTTTGACTTCATCCTTAAAAAGGTATTCTAATATTAACAAATGGCGCTGAAATTAATTCCTAGCCATGATGTTACTATACCAGCACGTCTAGTATGATTTCTCTAAACGCGCGCGACGTGCCTTTGCTCCATAGAAAATAACCTGTTTCTGCGCTTTTCGGAGAGCGAAAGCCGTGCTGGCCGCGATAAGTAGTTTGGAATAAAGCAGAGTCTCACGCAAGAAGAGAAATCATGCTAGATGTGCAGGAATACAAAGACCAACTGGAGAACCACTGTATAATAGTTCTGTAGCCCCGGGACTTTTTAATTACCAAAAAGATTACCGATTGCCGTTTAGATATTGTTGTTAGGTACTAAATTAATAATACGTACCTAAGTCTTACAGATCACAACCAGACGGAGCAAAAAGAAAAATTGTCTGAAATTTTTAAATTCTATACCCATACTTAATAGTAATTTTATTTATTTTTAATTTCTTTAACGGCTCTGGATACTAGTCCTTTTGAGCCATTCGTTTTTTTTTCTTTATATATTTTTTATTATATTATATAGATGACGATGAATCTATGGTCGATTTTGTAAGCTCACGCGTTGCCGCCAAAATGACCATGTACGAGTTAACTTGAACCAATACTTATGTTCTGTTATCGTATTTATTTGAGATTCCTGTTACGTCGGTCGCTTTACGCAACTGTTTGGTACACAATCCGCACGAAATTATGTCACAAATATCACTAAAGCCATTTTTTTTACGAATTTCAAATAACACGAAACACAGCAAGCGCAATGGCGCCAAGCAAAACCACGTAATAGTAAGACTGTCTAAAGTTGCCAGACAAAGCAATAAGACCGATCAAAATATACTTTTTCATCAGGTCTTATAGCTTTGTATGACAACTTTAGACTGTAATCTTTTTGGTAATCAAAAAGGGAAAAAGTCTATTTTGATCGGTCTTATAGCTTTATGTTACAGTATTATTTATAGTTTACTCCAACCATATTATTTTGCGTTACTATATTGCGTCACTATTGCGTCACCGTGGCGCAAATTGTTGCGTCACCGTCGAGCAAACTGTTGCGTCATTACTGCGTAATTTGAAAGAAATACATTATATTTTCTTGATTTTACCGATAGGGATATGATATAGATGTGAAACAACCGCTTTAAAACTTTTAAATAAAATGTTGCTAGTTATAAATCGTTTTAAACGGTTTAAAACCAAACTCACACTTTCGCACTCTCGTTGATGAATCGACGCAACGTTGCCAGCTCACCTACCCTACACACATGCACATACATAAACTGCCGCGTGTTATAAATGTTCGTGTAGTAGGTACTTTCTATAAACTAATTCAAACGAAACATGACGTCAGGCGACCAAAAATCTCCCACAATGAAGTGTAAAACACAGTTCTTTTATTTTTGTAGGCGAGTTTAAAACCGGTTTAAAACGGTTTGTTTGGGGTTTAAAACGGAAAAATTTGGTTTAAAACGTTTTAAACCGGTTTTTTTACATCTATATAGAGGGTGCATTGACAAAATTAGACGGACAATTTTTAACAAAGAAAAACGTAACGTTTGAGCGGCACAAGTGGCGGTACCTCTTCTTGTCAGTGCAAGCTATTTGTATGAAGTGCCAGCAAAGTTTTCAGGGTATGCCTGTAGTATAGTATACATGTTTTTTTTTCAGGATATTCTAAGACAGAGCAAAGCTCAAGCTTCAGTGAAAACCAATCACAAGAATCAAGTAGTTTCGAATCTAGCTCTGCGACTCAATCCACTACCGTTCAGGGTAAGAAATTTATCTATACATTAATACGTAGGTACATATAAAAATTGTTTATTGAAATAAAAATTAGGTTTTCAGCCGAAGTTGGAAGCCGTGGTGGTCCAGTGGCGAGTAACCTTGCCTGCCATGCAGGAGGCGATGGTTTGATCCCCGTCCAGGCCGACTCGTACCAATGAGTTTATCGGAATTTATGTACGATTTGTAACACCACTGGCTTTTCGGTGAAGGAAAACATCGTGAGGAAACCTGCATGCTTCAATTTCGAGGCATGTATTGTACCCACTGTCCATTATAAGTGGCGACGGGCTCACCCTCCGTCACGCTGGACAGAGTTTCTGTACTACTGGTGAAACATGGATGTTCTGAGGTTTCAGAATATCTCTGACTACCCCCTCGGGGAATATAGTCGTGAGCATATGCTTATGCTATGGAAATTAGGTTTAAAATTACTCACATAATCAACTTCAGCAACATGCGTCGTCAACAAAACTGCTTCAGCAACAGGCGTCGTCACAATTGCATTCAAAAACTCGTTGCTGAACATGCGTCGTCTTTACAAAACACCATTCAGCAACATGCCTCGTCAAATACTTAATCTAAAAGACCGCCCCTAGCCGTACCTGGGCCAAACGTGCCCATAATGATGGCTGCATTTCATACATACATATTATACAACGTGTTTAATGAATAAGCGCAAAACCTCATACACCCCAACTGATTTATAACAAAATAATTAGATTGAAACAATAATTTCATTATTTTGATAGTTAAAATTTAAAGTTATTCGCATTTTAAGTTTTCAGGCAAAAATGATTTGTTATCATTTCAGCAATGAATGAAAGCGCTAGCTTGCTCCTGGATACATTTTAAGAATCCTGTTTTGGTAGTAAGTAGGGTGAGATTGCCCGAGCGGCGGTTTCAATCTAATTATTTTGTCGTAAATCAGTTGGGGTGTATGAGGTTTTGTGCTTATTCATTAACACGTTGTATATAACTACGTAGGTATTCGGATAGTATATACCAGTATTTAGGTGAAGATATTTGCAAAAAAATCCATTTACGTATTACGGAATGTATGTTATGTTTAGGTGTGCAATAAAGTATAATTGAATTGAATGGAATACATTAAAACCATTTTAAGAAATGCTCTGCTTTTGCTGCGATCGGTTTGCTCTCATAGTAAAAGTTGTTCAGTTTGATGGGTACACTCTTAGTTTCAAAGGATGCTAAATGGTATTAATTTCACCCTGTATTAAATACTGTATTACTCACAGGATCGCTTCCACCAACTGAACCGCGCCAACCACGTCCAGCCCAAACACAACCAAGAGATAGCCCAGGACCATGGCCACAATCAGGCGACAAAGAAGAAAATGATGTGTATGAAGAAGATGAATACTATGAATCAGAGGAACAACCAGAATCAGAGGAACAACCAGAATCTGGACCACAAACAGGATCTGGACCACAAACAGGACCTGGACCGCAAACAGGATCTGAACCACAAACAGGACCTGTACCACAAACAGGATCTGGACCACAAACAGGTCCTGCACCTCAAACAGGATCTGGACCACAAACAGGATCTGGACCACAAACAGGACCTGTACCACAAACAGGATCTGAACCACAAACAGGATCTGGACCACAAACAGGAACTGGACCACAAACAGGATCTGGACCACAAACAGGATCTGGACCACAAACAGGACCTGCACCACAAACAGGATCTGGACCACAAACAGGACCTGCACCACAAACAGGATCTGAACCACAAACAGGATCTGAACCACAAACAGGATCTGGACCACAAACAGGAACTGGACCACAAACAGGATCTGGACCACAAACAGGATCTGGACCACAAACAGGACCTGCACCACAAACAGGATCTGGACCACAAACAGGACCTGCACCACAAACAGGATCTGAACCACAAACAGGATCTGGACCACAAACAGGAACTGGACCACAAACAGGATCTGGGCCACAAACAGGATCTGGACCACAAACAGGATCTGAACCACAAACAGGATCTGGACCACAAACAGGAACTGGACCACAAACAGGATCTGGACCACAAACAGGATCTGGACCACAAACAGGACCTGAAGCACAGCCAGAAGACGAATATGAATACGAGTACGAAGAAGAATACTACGAATCAGATGAACAACCAGACCAAAATGAACAAGGACCACAACCAGGTGAACAAGGAACAGGACCACAACAAGGAACTGGATCTGGTCCACAAACAGGACCTGCACAGCCAAAACGACAACCAGGACCAGGATCAGGTAAGATAAAGCTAGTGATAGTGAGCATTCCTTGATAACAAAATATCGTTTGAAAATCTAGTCAACAGCACGTGTTTATTAGGTCGCACGAACTAGGTGGAATAGAATGCAAAAAAACGTCAACAAATTACCACTACCCTCTAACTAGCATAAAGTTCTCCCGGCTCATCACATTCCATCAGACATAGGGAGGGTAAGGACAAGAGAGTACATCTGTGTTTAGCGCATACACTTATGCAACGAGTTTGACATATTCATCCAACCCATTATGAACTTCTTACTAGAAGTCACGTTGTGGGTCTACTATTGGGTAGTCGCGTCGCGTGTCGGTCGTCGGTTGCTCTATCCCCGGCCTACAGCGAGGCTCCAGTGGTGGCTCAGGATGGTGTTCTTTTCTAAAAACAACCCTTGAAGTCACCAAAATTCATTTATAACCGTACAACGTCAAGCACTTTTGCTACAAAATCTAGACATTGGCTAAATCATCTAAATCCAAGATGGACGCCATAATTTTTTAAATTAGAATTAGAATTCCTTGGGGAATATCTCCGAGTACTGATAATCGCGGCAACGATCATTTTGTTAATTAATGCTACTGACCATTTTCCTACGTGTACTCTCCACATAACGGGATTTTGGCGCAAGTGTGATAACACACCGGACGCCATTAACAAAAAATTTAATTAAACTTCTAACTACGTGTGTGGAAATCGATAAAGAGTCAACCCAATCACAACGTTTTTAAAACCAGGAACAACACAGGGTTTATAAAAATACATGATGTAAACTAAAATGCGTTACATAGGTACTTTAGGAGGAGTATCGGACCTTCGCGAAATCAATGTTGGTCCCATAGTGAAAGACGTCCAGTTTCATTATCTGATACACCCCTTAAAGAATGAGACGCATTGAAGTTTACACCGTATCTAATACTCAAAGGGGTAAAAGTACCCATCAATATGAACAACTTTAACTAAAGGACCATCTATGAGAACTCAAAAACAAAGGTGTTGCATACATTTTGCGCGGCAAGTAGGTATTAAATTTTAGTATGAGATAGTAGATTTTTTTTGGTTCCTATAGTTGGTAATATAGTAAAAGTTGTTCATATTGATGGGTTTTTCACCCCATTTAGTTTACGGGAGCGGTCACCTTACACCCTGTATAGATTTTCTATATCAATTACCGATATAATTCGATCGAGATTCGAGAGCCAATGATGCAAACATTCATTGGAAAACTTAATATTTCTCGTATGTTTTAATTTTATGTCTGTTCAAGAGAGACATTCTGTCCTATCAGAAGGATGGATAAAAGCTGGGACACTAAATATTTTAATTTAATGTCCGACTTGAACAAAAAGTTTAAAATGTCAATATTGTATAGAAACTTCAAACGGGTGTATTTTCCACAGTGAAAAAAACCACCTTCTCATCTACAGCCAGAGAAAGCACCATCGTGTCTAAAACTAAAACCAACGACTCAGCCTACACCTATAAAGAAACCACAAAGGTCTTCCCAAGTTCAGGTAAGATACACACATCACTTACCTTTCTACCGAAGTGGCAGAATTAGAAAATGTACTTTGATACTATAAAATATAAATTTATGCTAATGTGGTTTGCTTCATAACAATAAAATTTTCAAGGTCCAGAACTAAGACCAAAAGAAGAAGGACCACAACCAGGCCAACAAGGAACAGGAACACAACCAGGTAAAACAGGAACAGGACCTGTAGGAACAGAACCTAAAGGACCAGAAGAGCGGCCAAGCCAACCTGGATCAGGACAACAAACTAAACCAGACGAAGATGGACCAGGACAACAACGAGGACCAGGACCAAAACAAGGACCAGGAAACAAGCCACAACAAGGACCAGGGCCACTTCAAGGACCAGAAGACACGCCAAAAGAAGGAACACAACCACAACCAGGCCAACAAGGAACAGGAACACAACCAAGTGAAACATGGACAGGACCTAAAGGACCAGAACCTAAAGGACCAGAAGAACGACCAAGCCAACCTGGATCAGGACAACCAACTAAACCAGACGAAGATGGACCAGGACCAAAACAAGGACCAGGAAACAAGCCACAACAAGGACCAGGGCCACTTCAAGGACCAGAAGACACGCCAAAAGAAGGAACAGGACCTACAGGACCAGAAGAACGACCAGCCCAACCTGGATCAGGACAACCACAAGGAACAGAACCACAACAAGGACCTGAACCAAAACAAGGATCTGTACCACAACCAGGACCAGGAACACAGCCAAAACGACGACCAGGACCAGACTCAGGTAAGATTAAGCTAATGATACTGAGCAATCCTTGATAACAAAATATCGTTTGAAAATCTAGTCAACAGCACGTGTTTATAAGGTCGCACGAACTAGGTGAAATAGAATGCAAAAAAAATCGTCAACAAATTACCACTGCCTTCTAACTAGCATAAAGTTCTCCCGGCTCATCACATTCCATCAGACATAGGGAGGGTAAGGACAAGAGAGTACATCTGTGTTTAGCGCGCACACTTATGCACTTCTAAGTACATGTGTGGAAATCGACAAAGAATCAATCCAATCACAAAGTTTATAAAACCAGGACGGGAAAAATAGAGGATTTATAAAAATACAAGATGGATTTTTGGGTCCCTATCTTTGGTAGTATAGTAAAAGTGGTTTATATTGATAAATTTTTCACCCCTTTTAGTTTAGGGGAGCGGTCACCTTAAGCCCTGGATATATTTTCGTTATCAACTACCGATTTAAATCGATCGAGATTCGAGAGCCAATGATGCAAACATTCTTTGGAAAACTTGATATTTCTCGTATGTTTTATTTTATGTACGACTTGTAACCCCACTGGCTTTTAGGTGAAGGAAAACATCGTGAGGAAACCAGCATGCTTTAATTTCAACGCATGTACATTATTAGTGGCGACGGGGTTGCCCCCCGTCACACTGGGCAGAGTTTCGGTACTTCTGGTGAAACGTGGATGTTCTGAGGTTTCAGAATATCTCTGACAACTCCCTCGGTGAATATAGTCGTGCTATGTTTTTATTTTATGCCTGTTCAAGAGAGACATTCTGTCCTATCAGAAGGATGGATAAAAGCTAGGACACTAAATATTTTAATTTAATGTCCGACTTGAACAAAAAGTTGAAAATGTCAATATTGTATAGAAACTTCAAACGGGTGTATTTTCCACAGTGAAAAAAACCACCTTCTCATCTACAGCCAGAGAAAGCACCATCGAGTCTAAAACTAAAACCAACGACTCAGCCTACACCTATAAAGAAACCACAAAGGTCTTCCCAAGTTCAGGTAAGATACACACATCACTTACCTTTCTACTGAAGTGGCAGAATTAGAAAATGCACTTTGATACTATAAATCATTTGATGTTAATTACATTAACATTTTTCATGGTCTAGGACCAGGACCAAAACGTGAAGGACCAAAATCACGACCAGGACGTAGACCAAATACTCGTACACGTCCAGGACGTAGAACACGCCCACGTCCAGAATCAGGACCTAAACAAGGACCAGGAAACAAGCCACAACAAGGACCAGGGCCACTTCAAGGACCAGAAGACACTCCAAAAGAAGGAACACAACCACAACCAGGCCAACAAGGAACAGGAACACAGCCAGGTGAAACATGGACAGGACCTAAAGGACCAGAACCTAAAGGACCAGAAGAACGACCAAGCCAACCTGGATCAGGACAACAAACTAAACCAGACGAAGATGGACCAGGACAACAACGAGGACCAGGACCAAAACAAGGACCAGGAAACAAGCCACAACAAGGACCAGGGCCACTTCAAGGACCAGAAGACACGCCAAAAGAAGGAACACAACCAGGCCAACAAGGAACAGGAACACAACCAAGTGAAACATGGACAGGACCTAAAGGACCAGGACCTAAAGGACCAGAACCTAAAGGACCAGAAGAACGACCAAGCCATCCTGGATCAGGACAACAAACTAAACCAGACGAAGAAGGACCAGGACAACAACGAGGACCAGGACCAAAACAAGGACCAGGAAACAAGCCACAACAAGGACCAGGGCCACTTCAAGGACCAGAAGACACGCCAAAAGAAGGAACAGGACCTACAGGACCAGAAGAACGACCAGCCCAACCTGGATCAGGACAACCACAAGGAACAGAACCACAACAAGGACCTGAACCAAAAACAGGATCTGTACCACAACCAGGACCAGTAACACAGCCAAAACGACGACCAGGACCAGACTCAGGTAAGATTATGCTAGTGATACTGAGCAATCCTTGATAACAAAATATCGTTTGAAAATCTAGTCAACAGCACGTGTTTATAAGGTCGCACGAACTAGGTGAAATAGAATGCAAAAAAAAACGTCAACAAATTACCACTGCCTTCTAACTAGCATAAAGTTCTCCCGGCTCATCACATTCCATCAGACATAGCGAGGGTAAGGACAAGAGAGTACATCTGTATTTAACGCGTACACTTATGCACTTCTAAGTACATGTGTGGAAATCGACAAAGAATCAATCCAATCACAAAGTTTATAAAACCAGGACGGGAAAAATACAGGATTTATAAAAATACAGGATGGATTTTTGGTTCCCTACCTTTGGTAGTATAGTAAAAGTGGTTTATATTGTTAAATTTTTCTCCTCTGTTAGTTTAGGCGAGCGGTCACCTTAAGCCCTGTACAGATTTTCGTTATCAACTACCGATTTAAATCGATTGAGATTCGAGAGCCAATGATGCAAACATTCTTTGGAAATCTTGATATTTCTCGTATGATTTATTTTATGTACGACTTGTAACACCACTGGCTTTTAGGTGAAGGAAAACATCGTGAGGAAACCAGCATGCTTTAATTTCAACGCATGTACATTATTAGTGGCGACGGGGTCGCCCCCCGTCACACTGGGCAGAGTTTCGGTACTACGGGTGAAACGTGGATGTTCTGAATTTTCAGAATATCTCTGACAACTCCCTCGGTGAATATAGTCGTGCTATGTTTTTATTTTATGCCTGTTCAAGAGAGACATTCTGTCCTATCAGAAGGATGGATAAAAGCTAGGACACTAAATATTTTAATTTAATGTCCGACTTGAACAAAAGTTGAAAATGACAATATTGTATAGAAACTTCAAACGGGTGTATTTTCCACAGTGAAAAAAACCACCTTCTCATCTACAGCCAGAGAAAGCACCATCGAGTCTAAAACTAAAACCAACGACTCAGCCTACACCTATAAAGAAACCACAAAGGTCTTCCCTAGTTCAGGTAAGATACACACATCACTTACCTTTCTACTGAAGTGGCAGAATTAGAAAATGCACTTTGATACTATAAAATAATTTGATGTTAATAACATTAAAATTTTTCATGGTCTAGGACCAGGACCAAAACGTGAAGGACCAAAATCACGACCAGGACGTAGACCAAATACTCGTACACGTCCAGGACGTAGAACACGCCCACGTCCAGAATCAGGACCTAAACAAGGACCAGGAAACAAGCCACAACAAGGACCAGGGCCACTTCAAGGACCAGAAGACACGCCAAAAGAAGGAACACAACCACAACCAGGCCAACAAGGAACAGGAACACAGCCAGGTGAAACATGGACAGGACCTAAAGGACCAGAACCTAAAGGACCAGAAGAACGACCAAGCCAACCTGGATCAGGACAACCAACTAAACCAGACGAAGATGGACCAGGACAACAACGAGGACCAGGACCAAAACAAGGACCAGGAAACAAGCCACAACAAGGACCAGGGCCACTTCAAGGACCAGAAGACACACCAAAAGAAGGAACACAACCACAACCAGGCCAACAAGGAACAGGAACACAACCAAGTGAAACATGGACAGGACCTAAAGGACCAGAACCTAAAGGACCAGAAGAACGACCAAGCCAACCTGGATCAGGACAACAAACTAAACCAGACGAAGATGGACCAGGACAACAACGAGGACCAGGACCAAAACAAGGACCAGGAAACAAGCCACAACAAGGACCAGGGCCACTTCAAGGACCAGAAGACACGCCAAAAGAAGGAACAGGACCTACAGGACCAGAAGAACGACCAGCCCAACCTGGATCAGGACAACCACAAGGAACAGAACCACAACAAGGACCTGAACCAAAAACAGGATCTGTACCACAACCAGGACCAGGAACACAGCCAAAACGACGACCAGGACCAGACTCAGGTAAGATTATGCTAGTGATACTGAGCAATCCTTGATAACAAAATATCGTTTGAAAATCTAGTCAACAGCACGTGTTTATAAGGTCGCACGAACTAGGTGAAATAGAATGCAATAAAACGAGACCAAATTACCACTACCTTCTAACTAGCATAAAGTTCTCCCGGCTCATCACATTCCATCAGACATAGCGAGGGTAAGGACAAGAGAGTACATCTGTATTTAACGCGTACACTTATGCACTTCTAAGTACATGTGTGGAAATCGACAAAGAATCAATCCAATCACAAAGTTTATAAAACCAGGACGGGAAAAATACAGGATTTATAAAAATACAGGATGGATTTTTGGTTCCCTACCTTTGGTAGTATAGTAAAAGTGGTTTATATTGATAAATTTTTCTCCCCTGTTAGTTTAGGCGAGCGGTCACCTTAAGCCCTGTACAGATTTTCGTTATCAACTACCGATTTAAATCGATCGAGATTCGAGAGCCAATGATGCAAACATTCTTTGGAAAACTTGATATTTCTCGTATGATTTATTTTATGTACGACTTGTAACACCACTGGCTTTTAGGTGAAGGAAAACATCGTGAGGAAACCTGCATGCTTTAATTTCGAGGCATGTACATTATTAGTGGCGACGGGGTCGACCCCCGTCACACTGAACAATGTTTCAGTACTACGGGTGAAACGTGGATGTTCTGAGGTTTCAGAATATCTCTGACTACCCCCTCGGGGAATATAGTCGTGCTATGTTTTTATTTTATGCTTGTTCAAGAGAATCATTCTGTCCTATCAGAAGGATGGATAAAAGCTAGGACACTAAATATTTTAATTTAATGTCCGACTTGAACAAAAAGTTGAAAATGTCAATATTGTATAGAAACTTCAAACGGGTGTATTTTCCACAGTGAAAAAAACCACCTTCTCATCTACAGCCAGAGAAAGCACCATCGAGTCTAAAACTAAAACCAACGACTCAGCCTACACCTATGAAGAAACCACAAAGGTCTTCCCAAGTTCAGGTAAGATACACACATCACTTACCTTTCTACTGAAGTGGCAGAATTAGAAAATGCACTCTGATACTATAAAATAATTTGATGTTAATAACATTAAAATTTTTCATGGTCTAGGACCAGGACCAAAACGTGAAGGACCAAAATCACGACCAGGACGTAGACCAAATACTCGTACACGTCCAGGACGTAGAACACGCCCACGTCCAGAATCAGGACCTAAACAAGGACCAGGAAACAAACCGCAACAAGGACCAGGGCCACTTCAAGGACCAGGAAACAAGCCACAACAAGGACCAGGGCCACTTCAAGGACCAGAAGACACGCCAAAAGAAGGAACACAACCACAACCAGGCCAACAAGGAACAGGAACACAACCAGGTGAAACAGGAACAGGACCTGTAGGACCGGAACCTAAAGGACCAGAAGAACGACCAAGCCAACCTGGATCAGGACAACAAACTAAACCAGACGAAGATGGACCAGGACAACAACGAGGACCAGGACCAAAACAAGGACCAGGAAACAAGCCACAACAAGGACCAGGGCCACTTCAAGGACCAGAAGACACGCCAAAAGAAGGAACAGGACCTACAGGACCAGAAGAACGACCAGCCCAACCTGGATTAGGACAACCACAAGGAACAGAACCACAACAAGGACCTGAACCAAAAACAGGATCTGTACCACAACCAGGACCAGGAACACAGCCAAAACGACGACCAGGACCAGACTCAGGTAAGATTAAGCTACTGATACTGAGCATTCCTTGATAACAAAATATCGTTTGAAAATCCAGTCAACCGTACGTGTTGATAAGGTCGCACGAACTAGGTGAAATAGAATGCAAAAAAAAACGTCAACAAATTACCACTGCCTTCTAACTAGCATAAAGTTCTCCCGGCTCATCACATTCCATCAGACATAGAGAGGGTAAGGACAAGAGAGTACATCTGTGTTTAGCGCGTACACTTATGCACTTCTAAGTACATATGTGGAAATCGACAAAGAATCATTCCAATCACAAAGTTTATACAACCAGGATGGGAAAAATACAGGATTTATAAAAATACAGGATGGTTTTTTTGGGTCCCTATCTTTGGTAGTATAGTAAAAGTGGTTTATATTGATAAATGTTTCACCCCTTTTAGTTTAGGGGAGCGGTCACCTTAAGCCCTGGATAGATTTTCGTTATCAACTACCGATTTAAATCGATCGAGATTCGAGAGCCAATGATGCAAACATTCTTTGGAAAACTTGATATTTCTCGCATGTTTTATTTTATGTACGACTTGTAACACCACTGGCTTTTAGGTGAAGGAAAACATCGTGAGAAAACCTGCATGCTTTAATTTCGAGGCATGTACATTATTAGTGGCGACGGGGTCGCCCCCCGTCACACTGGACAGAATTTCGGTTCTACTGGTGAAACGTGGATGTTCTGAGGTTTTCAGAATATCTTTGACTACTCCCTCGGGGAATGTAGTCGTGCTATGTTTTTATTTTATGCCTGTTCAAGAGAGACATTCTGTCCTATCAGAAGGATGGATAAAAGCTAGTACACTAAATATTTTAATTTAATGTCCGACTTGAACAAGAAGTTGAAAATGTCAATATTGTATAGAAACTTCAAACGGGTGTATTTTCCACAGTGAAAAAAACCACCTTCTCATCTACAGCCAGAGAAAGCACCATCGAGTCTAAAACTAAAACCAACGACTCAGCCTACACCTATAAAGAAACCACAAAGGTCTTCCCAAGTTCAGGTAAGATACACTCATCACTTACCTTTCTACTGAAGTGACAGAATTAGAAAATGCACTTTGATACTATAAATCATTTGATGTTAATTACATTAAAATTTTTCATGGTCTAGGACCAGGACCAAAACGTGAAGGACCAAAATCACGACCAGGACGTAGACCAAATACTCGTACACGTCCAGGACGTAGAACACGCCCACGTCCAGAATCAGGACCTAAACAAGGACCAGGAAACAAGCCACAACAAGGACCAGGGCCACTTCAAGGACCAGAAGACACGCCAAAAGAAGGAACACAACCACAACCAGGCCAACAAGGAACAGGAACACAACCAAGTGAAACATGGACAGGACCTAAAGGACCAGAACCTAAAGGACCAGAAGAACGACCAGGCCAACCTGGATCAGGACAACAAACTAAACCAGACGAAGATGGACCAGGACAACAACGAGGACCAGGACCAAAAAAAGGACCAGGAAACAAGCCACAACAAGGACCAGGGCCACTTCAAGGACCAGAAGACACGCCAAAAGAAGGAACACAGCCAGGTGAAACATGGACAGGACCTAAAGGACCAGAACCTAAAGGACCAGAAGAACGACCAGGCCAACCTGGATCAGGACAACAAACTAAACCAGACGAAGATGGACCAGGACAACAACGAGGACCAGGACCAAAACAAGGACCAGGAAACAAGCCACAACAAGGACCAGGGCCACTTCAAGGACCAGAAGACACGCCAAAAGAAGGAACACAACCACAACCAGGCCAACAAGGAACAGGAACACAACCAGGTGAAACATGGACAGGACCTAAAGGACCAGAACCTAAAGGACCAGAAGAACGACCAGGCCAACCTGGATCAGGACAACAAACTAAACCAGACGAAGATGGACCAGGACAACAACGAGGACCAGGACCAAAACAAGGACCAGGAAACAAGCCACAACAAGGACCAGGGCCACTTCAAGGACCAGAAGACACGCCAAAAGAAGGAACACAACCACAACCAGGCCAACAAGGAACAGGAACACAACCAAGTCAAACATGGACAGGACCTAAAGGACCAGAAGAACGACCAAGCCAACCTGGATCAGGACAACAAACTAAACCTGACGAAGATGGACCAGGACAACAACGAGGACCAGGACCAAAACAAGGACCAGGAAACAAGCCACAACAAGGACCAGGGCCACTTCAAGGACCAGAAGACACACCAAAAGAAGGAACAGGACCTACAGGACCAGAAGAACGACCAGCCCAACCTGGATCAGGACAACCACAAGGAACAGAACCACAACAAGGACCTGAACCAAAAACAGGATCTGTACCACAACCAGGACCAGGAACACAGCCAAAACGACGACCAGGACCAGACTCAGGTAAGATTAAGCTAGTGATACTGAGCATTCCTTGATAACAAAATATCGTTTGAAAATCTAGTCAACAGCACGTGTTTATTAGGTCGCACGAACTAGGTGAAATAGAATGCAAAAAAAGTCAACAAATTACCACTGCCCTCTAACTAGTATAAAGTTCTCCCGGCTCATCACATTCCATCAGACATAGGGAGGGTAAGGACAAGAGAGTACATATGTGTTTAGCGCGTACACTTATGCACTTCTAAGTACATATGTGGAAATCGACAAAGAATCAATCCAATCACAAAGTTTATAAAACCAGGACGGGAAAAATACAGGATTTATAAAAATACAGGATGGATTTTTGGGTCCCTACCTTTGGTAGTATAGTAAAAGTGGTGTATATTGTTAAATTTTTCTCCCCTGTTAGTTTAGGCGAGCGGTCACCTTAAGCCCTGTACAGATTTTCGTTATCAACTACCGATTTAAATCGATCGAGATTCGAGAGCCAATGATGCAAACATTCTTTGGAAAACTTGATATTTCTTGTATGATTTATTTTATGTACGACTTGTAACACCACTGGCTTTTAGGTGAAGGAAAACATCGTGAGGAAACCTGCATGCTTTAATTTCGAGGCATGTACATTATTAGTGGCGACGGGGTCGCCCCCCGTCACACTGAACAGAGTTTCGGTACTACGGGTGAAACGTGGATGTTCTGAGGTTTCAGAATATCTCTGACTACCCCCTCGGGGAATATAGTCGTGCTATGTTTTTATTTTATGCCTGTTCAAGAGAGACATTCTGTCCTATCAGAAGGATGGATAAAAGCTAAGACACTAAATATTTTAATTTAATGTCCGACTTGAACAAAAAGTTGAAAATGTCAATATTGTATAGAAACTTCAAACGGGTGTATTTTCCACAGTGAAAAAAACCACCTTCTCATCTAAAGCCAGAGAAAGCACCATCGAGTCTAAAACTAAAACCAACGACTCAGCCTACACCTATAAAGAAACCACAAAGGTCTTCCCAAGTTCAGGTAAGATACACACATCACTTACCTTTCTACTGAAGTGGCAGAATTAGAAAATTCACTTTGATACTATCAAATAACTTGATGTTAATAACATTAAAATTTTTCATGGTTTAGGACCAGGACCAAAACGTGAAGGACCAAAATCACGACCAGGACGTAGACCAAATACTCGTACACGTCCAGGACGTAGAACACGCCCACGTCCAGAATCAGGACCTAAACAAGGACCAGGAAACAAGCCACAACAAGGACCAGGGCCACTTCAAGGACCAGAAGACACGCCAAAAGAAGGAACACAACCACAACCAGGCCAACAAGGAACAGGAACACAACCAAGTGAAACATGGACAGGACCTAAAGGACCAGAACCTAAAGGACCAGAAGAACGACCAGGCCAACCTGGATCAGGACAACAAACTAAACCAGACGAAGATGGACCAGGACAACAACGAGGACCAGGACCAAAAAAAGGACCAGGAAACAAGCCACAACAAGGACCAGGGCCACTTCAAGGACCAGAAGACACGCCAAAAGAAGGAACACAGCCAGGTGAAACATGGACAGGACCTAAAGGACCAGAACCTAAAGGACCAGAAGAACGACCAGGCCAACCTGGATCAGGACAACAAACTAAACCAGACGAAGATGGACCAGGACCAAAACAAGGACCAGGAAACAAGCCACAACAAGGACCAGGGCCACTTCAAGGACCAGAAGACACGCCAAAAGAAGGAACAGGACCTACAGGACCAGAAGAACGACCAGCCCAACCTGGATCAGGACAACCACAAGGAACAGAACCACAACAAGGATCTGAACCAAAAACAGGATCTGTACCACAACCAGGACCAGGAACACAGCCAAAACGACGACCAGGACCAGACTCAGGTAAGATTAAGCTAGTGATACTGAGCAATCCCTGATAACAAAATATCGTTTGAAAATCTAGTCAACAGCACGTGTTTATTAGGTCGCATGAACTAGGTGAAATAGAATGCAAAAAAACGTCAACAAATTACCACTGCCCTCTAACTAGCATAAAGTTCTCCCGGCTCATCAATTTCCATCAGACATAAGGAGGGTAAGGACAAGTGAGTACATCTGTATTTAGCGCGTACACTTATGCACTTCTAAGTTCATATGTGGAAATCGACAAAGAATCAATCCAATCACAAAGTTTATACAACCAGAACGGGAAAAATACAGGATTTATAAAAATTCAGGATGGATTTTTGGGTCCCTACCTTTGGTAGTATAGTAAAAGTGGTTTATATTGTTAAATTTTTCTCCCCTGTTAGTTTAGGCGAGCGGTCACCTTAAGCCCTGTACAGATTTTCGTTATCAACTACCGATTTAAATCGATCGAGATTCGAGAGCCAATGATGCAAACATTCTTTGGAAAATTGATATTTCTCGTATGATTTATTTTATGTACGACTTGTAACACCACTGGCTGTTAGGTGAAAGAAAACATCGTGAGGAAACCTGCATGCTTTAATTTCAACGCATGTACATTATTAGTGGCGACGGGGTCGCCCCCCGTCACACTGGACAGAGTTTCGGTACTACGGGTGAAACGTGGATGTTCTGAGGTTTCAGAATATCTCTGACTACCCCCTCGGGGAATATAGTCGTGCTATGTTTTTATTTTATGCCTGTTCAAGAGAGACATTCTGTCCTATCGGAAGGATGGATAAAAGCTAGGACACTAAATATTTTAATTTAATGTCCGACTTAAACAAAAAGTTGAAAATGTCAATATTGTATAGAAACTTCAAACGGGTGTATTTTCCACAGTGAAAAAAACCACCGTCTTCTCATCTACAGCCAGAGAAAGCACCATCGAGTCTAAAACTAAAACCAACGACTCAGCCTACACCAATAAAGAAACCACAAAGGTCTTCCCAAGTTCAGGTAAGATACACACATCACTTACCTTTCTACTGAAGTGGCAGAATTAGAAAATTTACTTTGATACTATCAAATAATTTGATGTTAATAACATTAAAATTTTTCATGGTCTAGGACCAGGACCAAAACGTGAAGGACCAAAATCACGACCAGGACGTAGACCAAATACTCGTACACGTCCAGGACGTAGAACACGCCCACGTCCAGAATCAGGACCTAAACAAGGACCAGGAAACAAGCCACAACAAGGACCAGGGCCACTTCAAGGACCAGAAGACACGCCAAAAGAAGGAACACAACCACAACCAGGCCAACAAGGAACAGGAACACAGCCAGGTGAAACATGGACAGGACCTAAAGGACCAGAACCTAAAGGACCAGAAGAACGACCAAGCCAACCTGGATCAGGACAACAAACTAAACCAGACGAAGATGGACCAGGACAACAACGAGGACCAGGACCAAAACAAGGACCAGGAAACAAGCCACAACAAGGACCAGGGCCACTTCAAGGACCAGAAGACACGCCAAAAGAAGGAACACAACCACAACCAGGCCAACAAGGAACAGGAACACAACCAAGTCAAACATGGACAGGACCTAAAGGACCAGAAGAACGACCAAGCCAACCTGGATCAGGACAACAAACTAAACCTGACGAAGATGGACCAGGACAACAACGAGGACCAGGACCAAAACAAGAACCAGGAAACAAGCCACAACAAGGACCAGGGCCACTTCAAGGACCAGAAGACACGCCAAAAGAAGGAACAGGACCTACAGGACCAGAAGAACGACCAGCTCAACCTGGATCAGGACAACCACAAGGAACAGAACCACAACAAGGACCTGAACCAAAAACAGGATCTGTACCACAACCAGGACCAGGAACACAGCCAAAACGACGACCAGGACCAGACTCAGGTAAGATTAAGCTAGTGATACTGAGCATTCCTTGATAACAAAATAACGTTTGAAAATCTAGTCAACAGCACGTGTTTATAAGGTCGCACGAACTAGGTGAAATAGAATGCAAAAAAAAACGTCAACAAATTACCACTGCCTTCTAACTAGCATAAAGTTCTCCCGGCTCATCACATTTCATCAGACATAGGGAGGGTAAGGACAAGAGAGTACATCTGTGTTTAGCGCGTACACTTATGCACTTCTAAGCACATGTGTGGAAATCGACAAAGAATCAATCCAATCACAAAGTTTATAAAACCAGGACGGGAAAAATACAGGATTTATAAAAATACAGGATGGATTTTTGGGTCCCTACCGTTGGTAGTATAGTAAAAGTGGTTTATATTGATAAATTTTTCACCCCTTTTAGTTTAGGGGAGCGGTCACCTTAAGCCCTGTATAGATTTTCGTTATCAACTAACGATTTAAATCGATCGAGATTCGAGAGCCAATGATGCAAACATTCTTTGGAAAACTTGATATTTCTCGTATGTTTTACTTTATGTACGACTTGTAACACCACCGGCTTTTCGGTGAAGGAAAATATCTTGAGGAAACCAGCATGCTTTAATTTCAAGGCATGTATTGTACCCACTGTACATTATTAGTGACGACGGGGTCGCCCCCCGTCACACTGGGCAGAGTTTCGGTACTACTGGTGAAACGTGGATATTCTGAGGTTTCAGAATATCTCTGACTACCCCCTCGGGGAATATAGTCGTGCTATGTTTTTATTTTATGCCTGTTCAAGAGAGATATTCTGTCCTATCAGAAGGATATATAAAAGCTAGTACACTAAATATTTTAATTTAATGTCCGACTTGAACAAAAAGTTGAAAATGTCAATATTGTATAGAAACTTCAAACGGGTGTATTTTCCACAGTGAAAAAAACCACCTTCTCATCTACAGCCAGAGAAAGCACCATCGAGTCTAAAACTAAAACCAACGACTCAGCCTACACCTATGAAGAAACCACAAAGGTCTTCCCAAGTTCAGGTAAGATACACACATCACTTACCTTTCTACTGAAGTGGCAGAATTAGAAAATGCACTCTGATACTATAAAATAATTTGATGTTAATAACATTAAAATTTTTCATGGTCTAGGACCAGGACCAAAACGTGAAGGACCAAAATCACGACCAGGACGTAGACCAAATACTCGTACACGTCCAGGACGTAGAACACGCCCACGTCCAGAATCAGGACCTAAACAAGGACCAGGAAACAAGCCACAACAAGGACCAGGGCCACTTCAAGGACCAGGAAACAAGCCACAACAAGGACCAGGGCCACTTCAAGGACCAGAAGACACGCCAAAAGAAGGAACACAACCACAACCAGGCCAACAAGGAACAGGAACACAACCAAGTGAAACATGGACAGGACCTAAAGGACCAGAACCTAAAGGACCAGAAGAACGACCAAGCCAACCTGGATCAGGACAACAAACTAAACCAGACGAAGATGGACCAGGACAACAACGAGGACCAGGACCAAAACAAGGACCAGGAAACAAGCCACAACAAGGACCAGGGCCACTTCAAGGACCAGAAGACAAGCCAAAAGAAGGAACACAACCACAACCAGGCCAACAAGGAACAGGAACACAACCAAGTGAAACAGGGACAGGACCAGAAGGACCAGAAGGACGACCAGGCCAACCTGGATCAGGACAACAAACTAAACCAGACGAAGATGGACCAGGACAACAACGAGGACCAGGACCAAAACAAGGACCAGGAAACAAGCCACAACAAGGACCAGGGCCACTTCAAGGACCAGAAGACACGCCAAAAGAAGGAACACAACCACAACCAGGCCAACAAGGAACAGGAACACAACCAAGTGAAACAGGAACAGGGCCTAAAGGACCAGAACCTAAAGGACCAGAAGAACGACCAGGCCAACCTGGATCAGGACAACAAACTATACCAGACCAAGAAGGACCAGGACAACAACCAGATCAAACAGGATCAGAACAACAACCAGGATCAGGACAACCAGACCAATCGGGATCAGGGCTAAAACCTGGACCAAAGCCAGGAAACAAACCAGGTGGTTTAAAACCATGGAAGCCTCAACCAAAACCACCCAAGTCTAGAATCTGCATTTGCTGGGAGAAATACGAAGATATTCCATACAGCGTTCGCAAAACCGCTTTGTGGAATTGAAGTTCCAGCATCGTTTAGTATAGTCTTGTTTCGGCTATGAAATGAATTTTTAAATATTTCTGATAATTATAACCTACATATATTTATTTTATTGAGCATCACAAAAATTCCTGAGAAATCAGGCAAAAAAAAAAATTAACCCTTTTTGGATGATAATAAATCTAAATTTTGTATTGAAATTTGTAGTTTTCTTCCACTTTATAGGTCACCCATGTTATGTACCCTAAGTCGCAGGGATATGATAAAAACGGAGATTTGGTTAAATCACGGAGTATGTTAAAATAACAAAACGATTTTATCACTTCCCTAAACAAATCTAGTTATTTGAATAAATCCCAAAACTGGTTTAGTGAAATGAGAAAAATTACAATATCAGTTCTTTTTTGTTTGCACTCGCGCATGCGAGTTATTGATTTTTGAGATAAATTTTGAATTACGCATTACATTTCACATTTTGGTAATACAAACATTATTTAGTATTTACGAAATACAATACAGAAGATATTTTGTAAGAACTGACTGACATGTTATTTTTGTCATTTCACTGAACCTATTTTAGTATATTATTAAATCACTAGATTTATTTAGGGAAATGATAAAATTGTATTTAACATCCTCTGTGATTTAATCAAATCACTAGGGATTTAAACAAATCTCTGTTTTTATCATATCCCTGCGACATACACAAAATAGCGATGACCAGGAGCATTTGAATCCACGACATCAGCTCCTTTTACCATACAGTGGCGCCCTCATCACAATATTAAAGATTTATCAAAAAAGAAAGCCTAAGCATAAACACGGAGTTCCTCAAGGAAGTATTATGGGCACTGCTTTTTATTTAATATATGTTTTTACTTTATGTAAGTTTAATACAAATTTTCAAAGAGACATTCAATTTAAAAAGCTATGTATGGTAAGTTTCGTTTTGTATGGGTGACAAATAAGGCAGAAAAAATATAATACGAGTATACTCGTATTTGCAGGCAACGGGTTAAACGTCATTTTGAGAAAGACTAATTATCTTCAATTTTGTAAATATCGCGAAACAACAGAAGATTAATTGATAACATTTCATTTATCATTTGGTAGTGAAATACGAAAACCGTTTCGAAATTGTTGGATGCTTATCATGATACATATTATATTTTATTTATTTTGTAATGTAATAATTTTAAAAATATTTTGAAAGAACCAAAAAATAATGCGGAGGAATCACCCATAATATATCCTTTGCCTTCTGATGTAACAGAGAATTTAAAAAAATTTGACAACAGCACGTCTAGTATGATTTCTCTACACGAGCGCGACGCGCCTTCGCTGCATAGAAAATAACCTGTTCCCGCGCGTTTCGGAGAGCGAAAGCCGCGCTTGCCTCGACTTTTAGTATGGGAAAAAGCCGAGTCGCGCGCAAGTAGAGAAATCATGCTAGACGTGCTGAACGTACAGTCTGTCTATAAAGTCGTGATATGAATGTTTGAGGAACTACAGCGTTTTAGTATGGTGGTGTTGCCAGGTTATGCGTGATTTTGACGTTCTTGCTTGGAGGAGAGTGACATTTTAATGAAAACGCCTCGCTAGGTACCTCAGATTATTTAATGCTATTTATTTCTTATCGTATAGGTTACACAGGTATTGAACGAAGTAATTCATGCGGAATTATGAATTCGTATGGATTCAAAATTCCGTTCGGAATTACGGAGACCTCAAATCCCATACAAAATCGTAATTCCGATTCAGAATTCAGGATCGGAATTCCGTATGTGTATTAGTATGATCGCCCTTCGAAAAGTGATCTTCACTTCGGTCGGATAGTCAAGCTACCTAATCCAAAGCAATTTCAAATTGTGCCTGCTCAGAGTTTCTAATAATGTGGTCCAATTTCTGCCTGGTGACAAATAAATTTTTTCTCAACCTGTAGACGATTTCTTGCGCCGTCCCCTCATTTATTTCAGGGAATTCCGCCTTTATCCTATTCTTTATTTCTTCAAACGTCTGTTCCGGGACGCCATCTTGGATTTCTTCAAGTGTTTCCTCATTTTTATTATCGACAGCCTCGCGAAGGTCTTTAGCGAAATTCATTAGGAATTCTTCTAGTGTTACTTTAACTTTTTCAGTTTCTTCAACTGTTAAATTACTGTATTGAGAAGTAACGTAGTCGGACATTATTGTTTTAAAGTTTTGTATGTAGGACACTACATTGAGGTCTCTCTGGTTGGCCGCTCCGTCGTCTTCTTGGATTGGTAGAGAGTTCACGCTGAGGATAAGCGTGGTGAGGATTAGTGTAACTGAAAAATAGGAGATCAATAAATAAGTGTTGCATATGCTCACGACTACAGGGCGAAATTGATATCATTAGCATCCTTTTAAACTAAGAGTCTACCCATCAAACGATCGGAGCACAAAAAAATCTGTTGTTGCATTTGAGTCTAGTACACATTGCAGTTTAGTATGGAACAGCTGATTTTATTTTTGCTCCGATCGGTTTGCTCCTATAAAAGTTGCTCATTATGATGTGTAGACTCTTAGGCCGAGATTCAGAGACGATTTGTAAGTCATAGTTCGGACTCCCGTATGTCAAAATCCATACATTTTCGCCACGCTTAGCTCAAGCTAAGACCAAAAAAATCGTCTCTGAATCTCGGCCTTAGTTTAAAGGTTGCTAATGATATCAATTTCACCATTTATATTCCCCGAGGAGATAGTCAGAGATATTCTGTAACATCAGAACATCCACGTTTCACTAGTAGCACCGAAACTCTGTCCAGCGTGACAGGGGGTGAGCCCGTCGCCACATAATGGACAGTGGGTACAATACATTCCTCGAAATTGAAGCATGCAGGTTTCCTCACGATGTTTTCCATCACCGGAAGGCCAGTGGTGTTACAAATCGTACATAAATTCCGAAAAACTAATTGGTACAAGCTCATAAATTAGTTTTTAGCGTGTCAAGTGGTGATATGCAAGCCTTTCACCCACAAAAACAATGCACAAAAAATCGTATCTCTTAGTCGCCTCGTACCACGAGAAGATAGGAGGTGGTCCATTCGAAGATGACACCACGTGGAAAAATAACCGGCCATGAGCGTGTCGGACCCGCCCATGATAGGGTTCCGTAGCCATTGCATAAGTAGAATAAGAAAAAAGTAGTAATTTCGATTCTCTTACCTAAATGAAAATTTGGAACCAAACGATACCACGATTAAATTTCGTGCAACGCCATCTAGTTTGAATTAGAAATTAAATTGTCATCCCCCCATCTCGGAAAGAGTATTTTTGCCTTTAACTATTTATATGTGGACTGGTTACGCGTGTAATTCTACTAACAAACATTTCTGCCACTTTTTGCGGGGGCGAGGTAACATGAAATCCGCAACTTTGGATTTTTTTCCCCATAACTTTAGATTCTAATTTTGAATGTTAAAATCATGAAAAGTAGTCTCGTGTGAACCCCAAACGTTCTAAGTTCGAAGTTATTATTTCGCAATTATAGGCTGTCTCGTTTAGTGATAAGGTGTAAAATTGAATGTAAATGCACAAGATCAATTGTGCTTATACCGTGGCAGAGGGGAAATGCTACCGCAAGGCTAGTCCTTATAATAATTAGTCAAAAATTTTTGCTCTTCGATATCTGAGTGCCAAAGCCGTTTTTATCCACTAGAGGATAAAGAAAATTGAATTAAGAACATCGTGTGCACTAAGTTTGTGAATTCAAAACATCATTAAACCTATTTACTTCACCCTCCATGGTGCCGAATTAATCACACTTTTTTTTTTCATTTAGTCATTTCCTCGCTGAGGTGGGATGAAAAGTTACGTGTTGCACTCGAGTGTAAAAATTTTTCACCTCATGCTCTTTTGATTCCCTCGCTAACGCTCAGGATTTTAGAACCCTTCGCTTGCTCGGTCTTCAAACTTGAGCACGCGGTTAAAAAGCAACTTTGCACTCTTGTTTTTCTGTTTTTTTTTTCAGAAACTGGTTGGGCTACATTCGTTATAATTTTCATTGAAAGTACTTACCGAAATCTATATTTTAAAAAAATTTCAAATTTTTACTCCAGTATTTTAGAAGTTAGACGGGTGCGCCCTATTTTTGACTTTGAGCGCTGTTATCTCGACAAAGAAGCATTATAACGATTTGGTTTCTATGGGAGTTTTGTTCTATTGGACAAAACCTATCTCGATTTATTAAAAAAAAAAAAAAATCCATCCCCCCCTCTTTCGTTGTATGGGAGGGGGTTGAAATTTATTTTTTCTTAATCGTCTTCATGCCAAATTTCGATTCAACAGGTGCAAAAATCAGTGAGTTATTGATGTAGGGCAAACAGACAGAATGGACGAAAGTATAAGGGTTCTTTATTTGACTACGGAACCCTATAAAAAATAGAATAAAATAAAGATATACTTACTCATTTTTAACCGAAACCAATATACAAAATCCAAAGTGTAAAGTCCGGCCGACGGACGAGGCGATGGTCAATAGACTAACAATTTTGTCATTTACAAGTTAAAGATGGAATGTTTTATGCAACATAACACCACCAGAGCAAATTGTTTAAAAAATCTCGTAAGACTGCTTTCGGTGAGCGAAAGCACTTATAAAAGAATTCATAATTATGAATGGCTTTATAGGTAGTATACCTATGGGGTACGTTAGTTAACAAAAATCATATTCATTCACTCATTTTTATTTTATATACAACGTGTTAATGAATAAACGCAAAACTAGAAAGTAGTTTGTTTAGAATCGAGAGCAGAATCGAATTATCAAGGTTTCAACATAGGAATTATTTTTCAAAATATAAAAAATTTTGTTTGTAAAATTTATTATTTACTGAACATGATGACAAACCACCGCACAGGCACACTCACCCTACTTACTACCAAAACGAGATTCTTAAAATGTATCCATGAGCACGTTAGAGTTTTCATTCATTGCTGAAATGATAACAAATCATTTTTGCCTCAAAACTTAAAATGCGAATAACTTTAAATTTGAAGTATCAAAATAATTAAATTATTGTTTCAATCTAATTATTATGTTATAAATCAGTTGGGGTGTATGAGGTTTTGCGCTTATTCATTAACACGTTGTATATTTTTTTTATTTGTGACGCGGAGAAAAATTTTAATTCAGTTAATTTGGCGGATAAATTTTCAATGAAGGTCATGTAAGACACGAGAGCTGTGAATTTTTGTTTTACTATAGGAATACAGGGTGTTAGGGTAAACAGATGCATTACTTTAAGGGGCTGTTGTACCCATCAAACTGAACAACTTTCTCCAAGAAACGGATAGAAAATTCACAAAAAAAAAATCGACTTTTCATCATCATCATTTTCAAATCCGCTGATTACATTTAGTATGGAAAGTCGAATAAATTTTTTTGCGAATCTCCTATAGGTTTCTTTGGGAAAGTTTGTTCAGTATCATGGGTACAATCACCCCTTAAAGTAAAGCAACTGTTTACCCTAACATCCTGTATATGGCGAATACGACTAACAAATCCAACTGCGTAAAATTAACTAAGTATAAAATGTAATCTATAGCCTCATTAGAGTTGAAGCGATTTTAAATTGGATTTTAACGAAAAACTAATTTCGATTATTTGGATTTAAGACAATCGCAAATGCGTAGGCTGATTCAATATTGCTTTGTACGTACCTACTAACTTAAAATGAGTTTTTTTGTTCGTTTATTTACCTACTTAGGTCAGCCACGTATAATAATGTCAAGTTTTTTTGCTATCTGCATGCGTAGCATGCTACACGTGATACGGCTGTATCACGTCTTTTATCTCGTTCGTTCGCGCGCAAATAGAAAGAGAGCGAAGGTGTGATAGCAGCCTATCACGGTGCCATGCTACCTATGCTGGTCGCACTAGCATATGCTCACTATATTCCCCGAGGGGGTAGTCAGAGATATTCTGAAACCTCAGAACATCCACGTTTCACCAGTAGTACCGAAACTCTGTCCAGTGTGACGAGGGGTGAGCCCGTCGCCTATAATAATGGACAGTGGGTACAATACATGCCTCGAAATTGAAGCATGCAGGTTTCCTCACGATGTTTTCCTTCACCGAAAAGCCAGTGGTGTTACAAATCGGTACTACTATAGTCGGTCGGTCGGTACGGTCGTACTGTAGTGTTTAAACTATTATTGATTGCCACCCACTAGCCAGAGAACGAAATTGTCAATCTATTGCGTCTTAAGGGGACGTGAGCGCCATCTACTGGAAGTTAAGACGCAATAACGCACTTCCCCGGTTTGGAAGAGTGCGGGTTCAAGTCCCGCCCGAGACAAATTTTTCAATCTTTAAATTGAAACCTACTATAATCTATATATATAAAAATGAATCCCTATTTCCCTTGGTCACGGCATCACGCCTGAACGGCTGGACCGATTGCGATGAAACTTTGGTGGGTTGTTGTGCATATGCCAGGGAAGGTTTATAAATAAAAAAAACGGCCAAGTGTGTGTCGGGTAGGTGTAGGGTAGGTGTAGGGTAGGTGTAGGGTAGTTGTAGGTGTAGGGTAGTTGTAGGTGTAGAGTAGGTGTAGGGTAGTTGTAGGGTAGGTGTAGGGTAGTTGTAGGTGTAGGGTAGGTGTAGGGTAGGTGTAGGGTAGTTGTAGGGTAGGTGTAGGGTAGTCGTAGGTGTAGGGTAGGTGTAGGGTAGGTGTAGGGTAGTTGTAGGTGTAGGGTAGGTGTAGGGTAGTTGTAGGTGTAGGGTAGTTGTAGGGTAGGTGTAGGGTAGGTGTAGGGTAGGTGTAGGGTAGTTGTAGGGTAGGTGTAGGGTAGGGAAAATGGCAGAACAACGGCTGCCGGGTCAGCTAGTGTTCTAATAATTTTCGAAAGTAAGAGACGTTGGATGCAATATTTTTTGTTTTTTTTTAATTTAACTTTTAAGTCAGTTTATTCAAGTACCTATTATTATGTCGGTCTTGTGTGGTCTGTGAGCTGAGTACCTACTCTTATCTACAAGGTGTTACAAAAGTAAAAATAAACATTAGAAACTTTTAAGGGGGTTGTTTAGACCATCGAACTGAACAACTTTCACTATGGGACCAACATCGAAATCGCGAAACAAATATCTGCTGTCCCATACATTTAGATCGAGTAGATTTGTAGTTTAGTATGGAACATCCGATTTTTTTTTCGCGATTTCGATGTTGGTCCCATAGTGAAAGTTGTTCAGTTTGATGGTCTAAACCACCCCCTTAAATGTTTATTTGTATTTTTGTAACACCTTGTATAAAACATGCTTGCTTCACTCTCTAATATCACCTGCCAGTTAATACGTAGTTCCTTTGCCAATAATACTACGCCCACAATATCTGGCATTATTGTACTATTATGTAGACTGTATACAGGGTGTCCCAAAACTCAACGTCAAGCCGAAAACAGGAAATAAAACAAATAAAAAATCGAAGTTTGATAGTTTTTTACATTTTGTAATTTTCATTCAACATTGGAAATTTGTAAATTCTTTCATGACGCATAAGCATAAGCATATGCTTACGACTATATTCCCCGAGGGGGTAGTCAGAGATATTCTGAAACCTCAGAACATCCACGTTTCACCCACTAGCGGACTAAGGGGGGGGCCTCCAAATCTCGAGAAGAGTACTAGTCCTTTTTAATCAAAACACACGCTCAAAGAGAGAGTCGGAAATAGAGTCAAAAATATTGCGAATTTTCGAGCTCGCTCCGCTCGCTCAATATTTTATGCTTGATTGTTCTTTTTTCGCGCTCTGAAACTAAACTTGCTCGCTCCAGTTTTTGTTCCATTCACCTTTGGAGTTTGGAATTGGAGGCCTCACACATAGTCAAAGAAAGTCGGAAATAGAGTCAAAAATATTGTGAATTTTTCACTCTTGCTCTGAACGCTCTGAAACTAAGCTTGATCGCTCCAGTTTTTGTTCCACACACAAATCAACTCTATTTCGGCATGAGATACCCAATAATTTATTATGTAGTTAGCATAATCATGAGCTCGTTTCACTCGGTCCAGCTTTTTGTTTCATTGAAGAATAGCCATAATTTCTGCTAGAAATTGAGTTATAATTATAATAAATGAAAATCACGCTTCGCTCACTCCTGGTTCTAATCACATTGCAATGATCTCATACATTCCAACAAATTCTCGAGCTTACTTCACTCCTCGCTCCTCGTTTTTAATAGTATGCAACGACCAACACCTTACAATCCTAGGCATCAGGGACACGAAACTCTGCAGATTATGTCTGGAGGAGGACGAAACCCCCATTCACATCCTTTGTGAATGTGGCCCACTAATGCACAAACGATATGCACACTTGGGTAAACACTTTGTTCATCCGCGAGTGAAGTAAAATCTTTCACTGCTAAAGAAATCCTACAATTCCTAAAGGAAGTGGGTATTATATTGTGGCGATCACAAAATATCTACATAAGGTCGAAGTGATACTAGTCTGCAGAAGACTCGAATAGCCGCTTTACAACAATAAAAAAAAAACGACCTGGTCTCATTGTAGTAAAATCTCGATCTTACTGCCCTCGTTGCTAGTTTTCGACCTAATGGTATTGCAGTAAAAACTCAAGCTCGCTTCGCTCGCTATTAGTTATGATTGTATCTCAGACGCATTGAATGTAGGTCATATTGCAGAATTTGCACTAAGGTTTACAAAAACCCCGAATAACATTGTAGTAAAATCTCGAGCTCACTTCGCTCGCTCTAGATTTTAGATCGTATCAATCTCGAGCTCGCTCACTCCCTCCTGGTTTTAGATTTTATTACAAAGACATCACCTGGACCTGAAACTTCCTGGGAAATAATGAATGCTATCTACGTTCATATTTTGTCAAGTTTTGCCACTGCTCAAAAAAATAGTTGATGTAAATTTCTGGAAAGTTCGGGTGGCCTCAGTTTTGCCGCCCAGGGCCTCCGACGGGCTTAGTCCGCCACTGGTTTCACCAGTAGTACCGAAACTCTGTCCAGTGCGACGGGGAGTGAGCCCGTCGCCACTTATAATGGACAGTGGGTACAATACATGCCTCGAAATTGAAGCATGCAGGTTTCCTCACGATGTTTTCCTTCACTGAAAAGCCAGTGGTGTTACAAATCGTACAGTCGCCATCATATATATTGTAGCATACAAGGTGTGCAAATATTTCTGAGCAATGATAATTATCAATAAATTCTTTACAGTAAACGTTACCAATTATATCTAAACCTGAATTTTGTCATAAATATCGGAACAGCTAATTTTCAATAATTTTTATTACGTTATTTAAAATTGAAATGTATAACAACGGATTAAGGTCTTTTTTCCTTAACTGCTCAGATGTTTATCATCACCATGACTGCGTAGATATACAACGTGTTAATGAATAAGCGCAAAACCTCATACACCCCAACTGATTTATAGCAAAATAATTCGATTGAAACAATAATTTCATTATTTTGATAGTTAAAATTTTAAGTTATTCGTATTTTAAGTTTAGAGGCAAAAATGATTCGTCATCATTTCAGCAATGAATGAAAGCGCTAACGTACTCTTGGATACATTTTAAGAATCTTGTTTTGGTAGTAAGTAGGGTGAGTGTACCCGTACGGTGGGTTGAGATCGAGTTCAGTAAATTTTAAATTTTACAAACAAATTATTTAATATTTTGAAAAAAATTACCTATTTTGAAAACATGATAATTCGATTCTGCTCTCGATTCTAAACAAACTACTTTCTAGTTTTGCGTTAATTCATTAACACGTTGTATAGGCCTCCCTCGAGGAACATACAGTCCATTAGCCCTTAGAATAGGAATCGGCTGTCGAGTGAAATCGATTAATATTGCTGTTGTCGTATTTGGGTGTTTAATAAAAAACTTCCATGAAGAAATTTAAGTTATATTTTTTAATGTTGAAAGTTTTTCCGTAGTTGAGGCGTGGTGGTCCAGTGGCGAGTATTCTTATACAGTATTCTTATAATTCATTAACACGTTGTATTTGATGTTATAGGCGTTCAGATATTTTTGATTGGTTTTATGCTCAGAGACAGGATCTCCATAGAGTCCGCATAAATTTACGATTGTAGTTAGTCTCTTGTCTTATGACATACCTTTAATAGTAGAAGGAGATGGAACTATAGATATTTGTTTATGCGGCTGTCCACTTCTTTTTGAGCTAGTGTGTGTGAAAAGTGACCGTAAACATAAGGCCATATGTGACTTGGTGCCTTTTGTCCATACTACTTGACACCACACACTCAAACCTAAACGTCAAAAAAAGTGGACACTTTACAATTGGTATGGCTCACTCTATTAGGTATAATCTCTTTGGTTTTATGTAAAGAAGATATTGAAAATGAGAACTGCTTGTTAAAAGTAGCCGAAATCGAAGGGAATGTATGACAAGATGTGTGGACTTAGAGGAAGCAAGAGAAGTGTGTCAGAACCGCCCAAAGTGGAGATCTATAGTTTCTGCCGACCCCTCTGGGAAAAAGGAGTGAGTTTATGTATGTATGTATGAACTGCTTAAAAATATTTGAACACCTTGTTTGATATACAACGTGTTAATGAATTAACGCAAAACTAGAAAGTAGTTTGTTTAGAATCGAGAGCAGAATCGAATTATCATGTTTTCAACATAGGTATTTTTTTTCAAAATATACAATATATTTTTTTGTAACTTTTAAAATTTACTGAACTCGATCTCAACTCACCCCTCGGGCACTCTCACCCTACTTAATACCAAAACAAGAGTCTTAAAATGTATCCATGAGCATGTTAGTGCTTTCATTCATTGCTGAAGTGATAACAAATAATTTTGTGAATAACTTTAAATTTTAACTATCAAAATAATGAAATTATTGTTTCAATCGAATTATTTTGTTATGAATTGGTTGGGGTGTATGAGGTTTTGCGCTTATTCATTAACACGTTGTATATGTGATGGCGACTGTACATAAATTCTGAAAAACTCATTGGTACGAGTCGGCCTGGACCGGGATCGAACCATCACCTCCTGCACGGCAGGCAAGGTTACTCGCCACTCGACCACCACGGCTTTGACTTGATTTATATTCTTTTATAAATCAGTTTCTCTGGAATCAGAATATACAGAGCGTTCTATTATTAGAATAATTGTGTCTCATTGACAGATACAGGGGGTTGTCTAATCGTTTACGCTTGGCAGCCGATTTGTTTCAATTTACCCCTTAATGCTTTAAGTCTTAGGGGAGGATGGGGTTAGTCCGAACAGATTGTTTGTTGAAGTTATTTTTATTTTTGTTTTCTGACAAATTAATTATGTAATGCCAATATCTGGGACATTGTTTTCTGAAATAAATGGTATCTAAAATGCAGTGTCCTTTTCCAGTCTTTCCATAAATGCCTATATTAATGAAGAATGCCTACTTTTTTCACTTCACTTCTTTCAATATACAACGTGTTAATGAATTAACGCAAAACTAGAAAGTAGTTTGTTTAGAATCGAGAGCAGAATCTAATCATCATGTTTTCAATATAGTTAGGTAATTTTTTTCAAAATATTAAATAATTTGCGATCGTATGCTTTGTCTTCGGACATGCCATCAGAAAGTCGATGTAATTCTTGCCATACGATCAATTTGACAGATGATAATCTTCAGAAAGTAATGAGATTTTCTACCGCTAGAGAAGTTTGACACTTGCTGTAAATACTGATAACGTACGCAATATATTTATATTTCCAAACAAATCCTTTCAGTCGTTTATTAACAATCCTTAACATGGTAGCAGAGACATATTTTGTATGAAAGATATGTCAAAATATCTGTCGGATAAGCTAACAGATTTTTCTCTCCAGTATTTTAGAAGTTAGAGTTACGCCCTATTTTTGACGTGAGCGCAGATATCTCGAGACAGAAGCATTATATCGATTTAGTTTCTATGGGAGTTATTGAGGCGGGGATACAGACAGACAGACAGACAGAATGGACGAAAGTATAAAGGTTCCTTGTTTGACTACGGAACGCTAAAAACCAAGGTAGGCGTTAGATCTACGAGTATATCAGTCACAGCTAAAAGTTATGTGGTGGATATTTCCATTGCTCTTAACTTTGTTTAATATTTTGACATTGTATAATATGAAATTGACTATTAATGTACTCTAATATTCTTTAATGAATGTATCTAATTAATGTAATTTCATTATTTTAATGATTTACTAATCGAAAAGCCGTGGTGGTCCAGTGGCGAGTAACCTTGCCTGCCGTGCAGGAGGCGATGGTTCGATCCCCATCCAGGCCGACTCGTACCAATGAGTTTTTCGGAATTTACACCACTGTCTTTTCGGTGAAGGAAAACATCGTGAGGAAACCTGCATGCTTCAATTTCGAGGCATGTATTGTACCCACTGTCCATTACAAGTGGCGACGGGCTCACCCCCGATCACACTGGACAGAGTTTCGGTACTACTGGTGAAACGTGGATGTTCTGAGGTTTCAGAATATCTCTGACTACCCCCTCGGGGAATATAGTCGTGAGCATATGCTACTAATCGAATTTTATCTATAAATTTTAATTTTAATGTGTAGTTTTTGTAGGTAGGTACTGTTAGTGTAAGTTGTTGAATGAATGAAATTGAATGGCCTACATTATTATTATAACATAGTCAACATCCAAAAACATCGCACAAAAAATGTAGGTCGCCCATGGTAAAAACATACAACTATTATTTTAATACCTAATGCATTGCATTTACCTATTCCGGAAAACCAAATATTTATGAGTCGTTTTATACTGAATCGGATAGAACAAGGAAGTGCAATCACTTAAATCTATTTACGTAAACCAAAACCGCATAGGACCACCGAATAGATATTCTACCAGAAAAACAGCTTCGTAGAAGACTACAAGCTCGGGGCGGCCGTTACATCCATCCAATACGTGTAGTCGGGGAAATCTACGGATTTTTGTATGGAGTAGGTTGCATTAATTGCACTTTTTGTGAAAATTTGGAATATAGTAGTTACATACCTGAAAAACATAAATTCTCAATAATCCCCGATTTTTTATGTTGTATTATTGAATAATTAAGACATTTACAAAACATTAAATTTAGGTATGAACATAAAATGGAAAACTGGTGATTTTGTACAGGATGGCTTCGTTCAATACGTTTTACTTATAACAATAATAATCCACGGATAATATCGTTAATTTGGGTAGATATTTAATATTTTGTAAGAATTCAAAAATTAAAACCTCAAAACTAAATTATTTACTGTTTGTTTTTACACATTAAATTTGCCTTTTGATAATTAACTGTCTCTATTGCTGGTATGTTGGTCGAAATCTTTTTAGAAATAAGCTTGCCATTTGTACATTAATATCGATTTTAAGGTATTTCTCAGGTTCCTGAGCCTATATAACCACGAAATCTCGACAAAAGTGTTATAAACTAACAGTAATATTATTTCAAACACAATTTACTAAAGTGTCTTTAATGCAATCTCAAACCTTATTTTTCCTAGACTAGTGCGGCAACGTGAATGTTAGAATTTAGAAAACCGTATTTATTAATTTGTATAAAATATTGCATGTTTCTTATTTTATTTTCAAATATCCAACCGATGGCCGAATAATGTCGGAAATTTCAAATGTTCCCACCTTAAAAAAGATGTAGACACTCATTATTTTTTGAATAAATAATTTAATTTAATTTAGTTACCTATTAGGGTCACCAAAAGTTTAAAAAGACACACAATGTATTAAATATAGAAGGTTGAAGCACATTTATTAAAAACAAATCTTTTTTTTAAGCTACCACCGCGTTGGAACGTGTTGTCGCTGTAGAGAAGATGCGGCCAGAAACTCTACAACATAAAACGACTTAATAACTATTACAATATAAATTCTTAAGCTATGGCTATGTATACAATAATACATAGTCTATTTCATAAAATAATTGATACTATACAACAACAACCAATTTTACACCTTCAGTTAGATACATTAAGGTTTGATACATAACCCAGATTGATATCGATTGATTGTTCATGTAATTCAATTCAATTTTTGTTTAGTGGCATCCGATGTGTTATCACAATTCAGCCAATGTCTCGTTATGTGGATAGTATATGAAGGAAAATGATCAGTAGTATTTATTAAGTCTAGAGTGGCAGTTTTGCCAATGTAAGTAGGTTATAATCTCAAGTGATTGTTTTAAGGTTAAAACACAAAAGAGTTCACAAAATGGTGGAGCCACGTGCAATCCCAACGCGCCGATACGCACGCGTCCGTACTCCGCCAGAATTGCAGCGCGACTCCGATTGTTCATGTACAAAAATGAGCGACAATTTGGTAGAAACATCGCTGCGCCTGTAGGGGTGTACTGACCGCGACGAGCTTATATGAAGCTGTTTTTCTGGAAAGATATCTATTCTGTGGCGGTACGGAGCATTTTATTAGAATAGCGAAGTATTTAAACCCCATTGGGAATCTCACGTGTCCCGTTTACCCCTCACTCCCCATTCATTAACATATTGTTTCAATTTGCCCGACTATATAAAACCACCCCTAAAGATTCCGTACATCAGTGCAAATCTAAGATCTGCTAAGTGTACTACAGTAAAAAAAATAAAGAAAAAAACATTTTTGTTTATGAAATTTTGACGAATTAGAAATTTTTTTTTTTGGGAGAAAAATGTTGTCTTTGGATAAGGTTTTAGTTGTTATGTTAGTTTTGAATTTGTACAGTTTCGTTGTGACCGGTGATGAAATGAAGGTAATTTTTTTATGATTACTGGTTCCCTCTTTTTTGTAGTAAGCTTGCATTTTAAGAGTATCGTAACAAAACAAACTGTCTTCTAAGTTAAGGCCGAAATTCAGAGACGATTTTTTAGGGTTCCGTAGTCAATAAGGAACCCTTATAGTTTCGCCATGTCCGTCCGTCTGTCCGTCTGTCCGCGGTTTAGCTCAGAGACGCTTTGTACTAGAAAGTTGACATGGGTATACATATTTATCACGCCGACAAAGTGGTAGAATAAAATCTTGAAAAATATTTTTTTTGGGTACCTCTCCTACACGAAAAGTGGGGATGCAATTTTTTTTTCTTATCTATCCCATGGTGTGTGGTATCGTTGGATAGGTATTTTTAAAATATTGTGGGTGTTAAAAACTATTTTTGGATTTAGTGATCCGTTAGCGAAATAATAAGCTTTAAAGTGAAATTTTTTTTTATTTTTTTTTATTCTGTATAAGTGAAAAATTTTGTTAGAGTCAATTGTTCGAAGTTTTATTAAACTTACGTAATAATTTAAAGTAATGCTACGAAACTATAATAAAATTAAAAATGGCCGCAGGAAAAAAAAAATGACGCCACTTGTCCATACAAAGTTGTACAAACCCCTTTATGGGACAGGTGATTTTTTTCGCGATTTCGATGTTGGTCCGGTAGAGAAAGTTGTTCAGTTTGATGGTCTGGTCATCTCCTTAAAACACTGACAGCGTATTAAGAACAACCCTGTATAATGTTTGAATTACAGGACGATAGTATAGATAGAGGTTCACGCAGCGACAGAGCTGGTCTCTGGTTCGGTCCCAGGTTGGGCAAGCGGTCTCTACGCCTCTCCGAAGAAGATAACAGGTATTTCAATTCAATTCAATTATACTTTATTGCACACCAAAACAGAACATACATTTGAATACAGATAAAGAATTAAAAGTAGGTACAAATAAGGTCTTATCGCTAAAAAGCGATTTCTTCCAGACAACCTTAGGGTAGAGGAATTAACAATCGAAAAAAAAAAATTTATGTTTTCTATTTTAGGGTTCCGTACCCAACTGGTGCTAATTTATAGGACCCTCTAACACAAAGTCTAAGCTGCCTTCATACGCATACGCATACGCATATGCTCACGACTATATTCCCCGAGGGGGTAGCCAGATAGTTTCTGTAAAATCAGAACATCCGCGTTTCACTAGTACCGAAACTTTGTCCAGTATTATTTTGTCTAGTTACACCCTGTATACAACGTGTTAATGAATAAGCGCAAAACCTCATACACCCCAACTGATTTATAACAAAATAATTAGATTGAAACATTAATTTCATTATGTTGATAGTTAAAATTTAAAGTTATTCGCATTCGCATGATTTGTTATCATTTCTGCAATGAATGAGTGCGCTAACGTGCTCATGGACACATTTTAAGAATCTTGTTTTGGTAGTTAGTAGGGTGAGAGTGCCCGAGCGGTGGTTTGAGATCGAGTTCAGTAAATTATAAATTTTACAAACAAATTATTTAATATTTTGACAGAAATTACCCATGTTGAAACCATGATAATTAGATTCTGCTCGCGATTCCAAACAAACGACTTTCTAGTTTTGCGTTAATTCCTTTGACTAATTATTATAAGGACTAGCCTTGCGGTAGCATTTCCCCTCTGCCACGGTATAAGCACAATTGATCTTGTGCATTTACATTCAATTTTACACCTTATCACTAAACGAGACAGCCTATAATTGCGAAATAATAACTTCGAACTTAGAACGTTTGGGGTTCACACGAGACTACTTTTCATGATTTTTAACATTCAAAATTAGAATCTAAAGTTATGGGGAATAAAATCCAAAGTTTCGGATTTCATGTTACCTCGCCCCCCGCAAAAAGTGGCAGAAATGTTTGTTAGTAGAATTACACCAGTGTAGTAGAATTAACCAGTGCACATATAAATAGTCAAGGGTTAATTCATTAACACATATATCTGTTATTTGATTGATTTGTGGTTGGGCTATTGCAAGCAAGGGTCGTTATGTAACACAGAGACCAGCGCTGGTCCTTTGTGTTTGCCCCAAGCTCACCCATATTTTACGAAAACATCGTGAGGAAACTAGCATTCCCGAGAATGAAAATAAAATTACTATAAGTTCGTTATGTGTAAAATATGGGCGAGCATGGGACGAACCATAAAGCCTACCTTACAGGAGTAGAGGAACTGACAAATTAACGGTTAATTCATTAAGAGGATATGTGAAAAAAATAGGATTTTTCAAAGCATCATAAATCATGAAGTACTAACAGTAGGAGTATGATTTGCGGATATGTGTAAATTGAACCTTTAATTGAAGTTTTGATTAGAGCCAAAACACGATTAAGAGAGATTTTCTCGATAGAACAATAAGCCAAAGTAGCCTCCGTCTTTATCGATAAACGCTTGGAACTGCTAAACGGTGAATAATAGAAACACGAGACTTGATTTCAAAAAAAGAGATTGATTTTGATAAAGCTTGATTAAAGCAGAAATGAACTTACATAAATAGTACAATCACAATTAAATAAAGTTTGTTTTACGCAGCGTCGTTTCAGGCGCGCGCGCCGCCCCATCTCTTTCTCTCGCATCAGGCAGTAATATAAGCTATCACACGCCTATTTCGCTTCAATTATTTTTCGACATAGGCCCTTAACACGTTATATATCTACTTACCCTGTATCCATGTACCTATAACTCCACAGACAAACTTTCCTGAGGCTCCTGGAAGCTGCCGACGCCCTGAAGTATTATTACGATCAGCTTTCATACTATGAAGCGAATGACGATCCTGAAACGAAAGGTATGTCATGATTAGCATATCAGCTGATAGAGACGTCCATGCATGCATATGCTCACGACTATATTCCCCGAGGGGGTAGTCAGAGATATTCTAAAACCTCAGAACATCCACGTTCCACCAGTAGTACCGAAACTCTGTCCAGTGTGATGGGGGGTGAGCCCTTCGCCACTTATAATGGACAGTGGGTACAATACATGCCTCGAAATTGAAGCATGCAGGTTTCTTCACGATGTTTTCCATCACCGAAAAGCCAGTGGTGTTACAAATCGCACATAAATTCCGAAATACTCATTGGTACGAGTCGGCCTGGACGGGGATCGAACCATCGCCTCCTGCATGGCAGGCAAGGTTACTCGCCACTGGACCACCACGGCTTTTTAGAGACGTCCACTGCTGGACATAGGTCTCCCCCAAGGACCGCTACGACTGGTCCTGCGTAGTCCACATCCAACGTGTTCCCGTCACATTCTCCTTTTGCAAGAAATGTCCAGGAGGAATTTAAAACATCGAAGTTCTTTTCTTATCCAATTTCAGTTCTAATCACATTGAAATCCAATTACTATTCAACTGTGCTGAATTCCGTATCGCGCTAAACTCTGTGTAACCGACAGCCTTTAACGTCTGTGCGTTCTATAATTGTGTTACTTTGACTATCCGCCACCGCCACACGTCTCTTCTGTATAAACCGCGCCTTATAGCTGCCGTGTGTGGTGACCCTGACACTACTTATGAGCTTTTACAATATTAATCCTTAGGTACCTAACAACGAGTGTCTAGAAACACGATAGTGCTTCCACCAAGACAAGTTCAAAACGTTTTTTCATTCCAGTGACAAAGAAAGTGATCTTCACGCCTAAACTGGGGAGGAGTTTGAACAAATACGAAGACAAGAGATACGAGAGTGTTGATTTCACTCCGAGGCTGGGACGACGGCTTTCAGATGAGATGCCCGCCACGCCACCAGATCAGGACTCGTGAGTTTGCTTTCTGCATCGTCACCCTATTTAGTAGTATAGCGGATTGCCAACAGATGGCGCCACCAGTCTCCAACTCAAAAATACTTATACGTGTTAATGAATTAACGCAAAACTAGAAAGTAATTTGTTTAGAATCGAGAGCAGAATCGAATTATCATGGTTTCAACATAGATAAAAAATTAATTTTTCCAATTTTTTTTTTTTTTAGAATTTAATATTTACTGAACTTGATCTCAACTCACCGCTGGGGCACTCTCACCCTACTTACTACCAAACGCGCTTTCATTCATTGCTGAAATGATAACAAATCATTTTTGCTTCAAAACTTAAATTGCGAATAACTTTTTAACTACAAAAATAATGAAAATTATTGTTTCAATCTAATTATTTTGTTATAAATCAGTTGGGGTGTATGAGGTTTTGCGCTTATTCATTAACACGTTGTCATAAAAAGGTTCCGAGAAACATAGTAGGACCACGGCCGGTCCCCAGGCATCACACCTAGCCCGAGGGAAGTACTTCCCTTTTCAATAGAGGAACCTCTGCTCCTCCATAGTGGTAATCAAGATGCACAGATAATAATCGGTAACTGTTCATGGGCGTAGGGTAGCGAGGTACGGGCAGGGAGGGGCAGATTCCTTAGAAGGCAGGTCCTTTAGAAGAGCGGTCGTTCGCTGGTAAACTGTAATTCCGACGACCTTTATAGCTTGCGACGCTAGATTTTATTTGTCTGCTCCCTTGCTGTTTCCCTGGCTACGCCCTTGTAACTGTGTATTAATTGAAAATAATACACTATACTCGTCTTAAATGTAGGTCATTAGTCGAAGATCTAGATCTAGCCTGGGGTATTGGATTAATTGGATTAGGGCTGTGTGCTATGAAACTAATGCATACCACACTACAGGCCAGAGAGCAGGCAACCGACCCGCGACTGCCCATAACCACGCAACCATAACTTGTCGTTGCCGCCTTGCCCTTTATGAAACCGATTAGAACTTTTCTGAAGTCAGTTAATAATTACAGATACCGCCCCGACCCGGAGCAGATTGACAGCAGAACGAAGTATTTCTCTCCGAGACTTGGACGCACCATGAAGTTCTCGCCTCGACTGGGCAGAGAGTTGGCTTATGGTAGGTTGACAGGTTCCGTTCCGTTGACTCACCAGCCAGCAGTACTGCTGCAAGGACGCAAAGATGACGGCTACATGAGGGGGGCCAGCGCAACAGCTACTCTGTAGAGATGCTCGCAAGCTCAGAGCATTGCAATGCATGCAATCAAGCTTATAGTTAGGCTTGGAACATTACCTCTATTCGCCTTTTAATTGTTTACGTGACAATAGTATGTTCACACGAACTGCCTCTCCGAGCTGATGCTGCACTTGCGTCCTCGATATAGACATCAATCTTCTGCCGAGGCACCAGTGAGCCATGTAGATAGGACAGGAGTGTAGGGTTTTCGCAGTCAGGATGAGGAGAGAGAGGAGATTGCAACCAGCCCGAAACAGGTCATCGTAAAGCCAGTATGTGGAAGATGGATACTATACTTGGTGTGTAATAAATTAGAGGGGGAAGGATTAGTGACTGCTAATGTTCGTTTGATCTTCTATCAGATGGTGGCGTGCAGTGCCTCTCCTGGCTGTGCGCTGGGCTGTTGTATACTCTCTTCTTGTCAGTTTCCGGGGTCTTGTATATTGGCTTATGGTAGGTATAGAATAAATACCCGTACAGAAGAATCACTTCGAAAACAGATTTAAGTAAACAGCGACTCTCTCTGAACGGCAATAAGGTGCAAAGTTATACCAGCCGTCACAACGGCGCGCGTGCAAACAAAAATGAACAGAGTCATTAGACATGAAAGCTTCCTTTACAAAGTCTCCCTCTTTCATTCTTTCACGTGCTGGCAGTGTGACATCGCTAGGGTTTACAAGTCTCGCATTGACTACTCACAAAAAAGCGGCAAGTCTAATGAGATTTGACCAAGAAGTTTACACGGTAGGTATACCTAACCTATTGACATTCACCCCTCGGTGGGGATCGGCCGTCAAGCGTACCTGAGCTGTGGACAGGCCTACAGGGTTTAACAACACGTACTCTAGTAATGTACAAGGTCCTTTTTAATATGCTGACACTTTTTTTCTTGGTGTGCAAATAAAGAATATTTATCTTATCTTATCTTTAAGGGGGTGATCAGGAGGCCGACGAATTTAAAACATCACAGTTCTATTCTTATCCAATTTCAGTTCTAATCACATTGCAATCCAATTACTACTCAACTGTGCTGAATTCCGCATCGCGCAAAACTCAATGTAATTACCTAACGTCTGAGCGATCTATCAAAATGGCTCTAACAGATGTCAAGAGCAGTAGGTACCGCGATTAGCGCAATACCAAATGTGTCAAAAGTCATGGTTCGTACGTAGTCCAATCACGGTTCAATCACCTAATATTTACTGATCTTGACAGCCGTTAGAGCAGTTTTGACAGATCGCTCAAACGTTAAAGGCTGTCAGTAACATAGAATAGTAACATAATTGGATTGCAAGATGATTAGAACTGAAATTGAATAAGAATAGAACTTCGATGTTTTAACTTAGCCACAGGTCCGGCACTCTAAAGAACGTTTTTTAATTTCGAAATGGCGTCTGCACATGCGCACTTTCTGCAAACCGTCCATAACATTGCGTGTAGGGTTGAAAGCTACGCTATGCATTTAACGTCATCGATATTTCAATACTTAATATAATTAATAATTGTTCGTTCTATTACCAAAAATAGTATTTGAGCGAAAGAATTATTGAAAATGTGAATTTAGCGTTATTTTTCAACGTTTTTTGTGCACCGAAAAGACAATTTTATGTAGTCAAATTCAAGGGTGCGCGCGCCTGACTGCATTCCCTCGCTCGGCTTCCCTCAAGTTTCCCAGAAAGTGTAAGGTGAGGTGGGGTATCTGAAGTCAGAGGGGAGCGGGGAGTGGCCGTTCTGTATATAGAACTATATACTATTACCTATTCTGTGACTTAGCGCAATTGGGGGGAGCAAATCCCCGTATAAACTACGTTCACACACTCTCACATGTTCTAATTTCTCTTCTTTTCTTTCAGCGTTGTATCCAGACAACATTCGTGTCGTGAGGAGTGCAAACAAAACGAAATCGGCGTAATTTTACATTAATAACTGAAATTGTTTACCTACTTACTGAAAAATACCTCCATTAAAATGTAATTTATTAGAATTAAAAATTAATTAAAATGTTTTGGACGAAAACCTTACTTATTGTTAAATATGTTAGAACTTGTAATGTTAAAGAATCTAGTCATTATAAAATAAAATAAATAAAAAATTAGGTACTCGCTGATTAAATCTGCAGTTTTCGTTTGAACAGTCTTTTTACCTGAGTTTCTGTTACATAATATTTTGTAAAATATCCTATACCCACTCCTAAATATCACCGAAATTTAAGGCTATTTTGAATTACAGAAACAGATTTGAAACACTTTTTCTCACTTATTCTTAGGCCGAGATTCAGAGACGATTTTTTTAGTCTTAGCTCGAGCTAAGCGTGGCAAAAATATATGGATTTTGACATACGGGAGTTCGAGCTAAGACTTAAAAATCGTCTCTGAATCTCGGCCTTAGAACAGCTTTAGTAACGTCAAAGATATGTCGGATATTATACTATTTCTGTGCCACCAGTCTATAATCGTCGGTCAGTGAATTGTTCCATATCAAAAGATAAGTTTGCCAATAATCCCTCCATTGGTTCAGGTAATAAAAAATAGGACATAAAAATCGGTATCAGAAAATCACTTTTTCATAAACTTATAAAATAATATTCGCATGCGAGATTATTATTTTTAACATTTATTACTTTTGTAAAATTATTTTTATGCATTTTGAAGAAATGGTAGAAATTTTTTAGTTATTTGAGCAATGCATTTATTAGCACATCTTTTGCAAGTATGTGAGTATTTTTTCTAATTGGGTAAGGTTTCGTACCAAAGGGTGAAAACGGGACCCTATTACTACGTAAGCCTACGTTGTCCGTCCGTCCTATATATTTAGGACTGTAACTTTTGAACCGTAATAGCTAGACAGTTTAAATTTTCACATAATATGCGTCATTAAGGCGGATTTGTTAACAAATAATAAAAATTAAGGCGTGTCCTCATACAAGAAACTAGTTTTTATCAACGTTTTTTCCTATCGCTCTATCGTTAAAACGGTAAAACATACAAGCGTCAAACTTGGTGTGATTATAGAGCAAACTCTACAGTATAACAACAAATAATAAAAACCGGCTAAGTGTGAATCGGTCTCGCGTTAAAGGTCCCGGAGACAACAAAACTTTTTTGTAAGTTAATTTGTGGTGTGGTACGGAACTCTCGGTGCGCAAGTAGCCCGACTCGCACTTGACTGTTTTTATTTTTAAATAAGGTACTACTACCTATGTCCTGCATACAGCTATACCTAAGTAGGTACAATCTTTTAACAATTAAACGTAAAAATTGCTCAACCATTTCTATCTAATCGACTGGTATCAATTTTCAATTTCATTACCAATTTTACTTAAACTCACGACCTCCCTTTTGAATGAATGAATGAAATATACTTTATTTACACCAAAAGCAAAATACAATATACAATACTAAGAGGAAGGATCTCTCTTTAAGACTAGAGTGAGCCATACCAATTGTAAAGTGTCCACTTTTGACGTTTAGGTTTGAGTGTGTGGTGTCAAGTAGTATGGACAAAAGGCACCAAGTGACATATGGCCTTATGTTTACGGTCACTTTTCACACACACTAGCTCAAAAAAAAGTGGACAGCCGCATAAACAAATATCTATAGTTCCATCTCCTTCTACTATTAAAGGTATGTCATAAGACAAAAGAGACCAACTACAATCGTAAATTTATGCGGACTCTATGGAGATCTTAGATACAATAGGAAACAAAACTGATGATGGTACAAATCAGGCCTTTTGAGTGGCCAGACACTTTGCTATAACTACCAACTAACTATCTAAGCTTATAATGCGACGTTTTCATAAAAAAAAGGTTCATAGACACGGAAGGATGGCGTTACCATCGTGCCAATTTAGCTGTGAGATCGAGAGTGTTCCGTGATTTTATGGATTCCCTAATTTTTAGGGAGCAATTTGTTAATTCGTTAAAATGATTATGAAGGTTATAATCTAAAAGACTTTTTGATACTTTGAATTAATCGACTTTTTGCGCAGTTAATGTTTATTTTACATATAACAAACATTTTCGTTGCTATTGCGTATTTATTAGTAAAGTCCGGCCGCTGAAAGATTGCGTTTGACAGTTACCATAAAATTGTAAAAAACTGAATGAAAACTATAAATGCCGATCATTATTTAGTAGCTTTTTGAACTTAAAAGGGCAGCTAGTGCCCTGTGTACTAGAGTGAGCACAGGTAAACAATATTTTCATTCAGTTTTTTACAATTTTATGGTAACTGTCAAACGCAATCTTTCAGTAGTAAATTAATATTTCTATGTCTTTCAGCGGCCGGACTTTAGTGAACAATTTATCCATTAGTAACACCACCTGTCAGACTTAATGCAAACCATAGACAATCAGCACTTTTTACTGTCAATGTGACAGGTTTATAAGGAATTTTAACATCACCATCTAGTGATTTTTCGATTTACTAGTCTTGGAAAACGCCTCATTGTAACAAGACATACTTTCAGATTGAAGGTAGGATGGAATGGCGCGTATGAAAAATGTAAAATTAACTTAAAACGACAAACCTAAATCTTTTTCAACAACTTTGATTAGGTTAGGTATTATTTATCTAAATTAATGTTATAGTGTCCATGGTAATGCATATGCATTACACAACAGTATTGTTATGTAAATAAATGATCCCCCATTCACAGGTATCTTCATATTAATAAGCAAAATGACAAGTGGCCACGTGCTATTCGCGGCGAACGTCGACGACTTTCACAGCCTTACCAAGAAATTCATACCTGAACTGGCCGACCAACTGGCTGGCATAGTAGCCAAGAACAAAAACACCTACCACCAACCAGTTAAGCACTTCAAACCAGTCTCAAAGACTGAAGAAACAGACCAGGACAGCTTGTATAAACCTTCTCAGGAATCAGAAGAGCCTTTAGGCATGATTTCTAAACCAGCCTACTTCGAACCTAAAGAATATGACATGAGGATCATGAGTAACAATTCTTCGGAAGACATTAGCGCCAGTAATATAGCAGAGTACGCTGATGCAATGCAGAAAGATGAAGGGTCTGAAAGATATGAGGAAAATCCATATGCGAATGTTAACGTAGAAACAGAAGCTGTTGAAAAATCTGAGTCAGAAACTGAGGAAATGGAAACAGATGTCGGTTTGCGAAATCCAAGAACATCTTTTAAAAATTTGCAACAAGAACGACCCAGATCTGCAAAAAAGAAAAAAGTACGAACCGTTCAAGTTAATTTGGAACAACTTGTTGAAAAAGTTAAAGAAAGAATTTTGAGAGATATGAAGCCTGAAATCGATAAGGGCCTTAAGAAAAGTCGTATCAAGGGTAAGGCGAAATTAACTAGGCTGGTAAAAAGACCTACAGACTATGCTATAAGACCGATAGTAGAAGAACTTAAAGAAAAAACGCAGACAATTAAAAAAGGTAAAAACAATGACTGGTACGAAAAAGATCCAAGACTAGATGGTAAATCTAAAATAAAACCAAAAATACACGTTAATGACAAAGTAAATAATCAGAGACCAAGAAAACCTGTACAAAGCCAAGCAAAAGAAGACAAAAATGAAGAAATTATTGAAGATGATATTCTTACTAAAGTGAAGTTGTCTACAAGCAAAAAGAAGGATAGCTACGAAGATTACGTTGCTCCTAAAAGAGAACAAGATATATTTGAAAGTAATGAACCTGAAACTCCGAAAACTCTACAAGAAATAAGATTTAAACAAGAGACACAAAAAGATGATACATTAATAATAAAACCAGTGGTTGCTAAAAATAAAGAAACTATAAAAACTACGCCAGAATACGACGATTATCAGGAAACAGCTACCGAAGGAGAATTGAATGCAAGAACCGACAATATTGGAGATTACGATGACCATAAGCTAATAGATAATAATAAAATCACATCACAAAAAACTAAAAATAAATTAAAGACGAAAGACGTTAGACAGGCAAAGGAGAAAGAGAAGAAATCGAAACTTGGTACCATGATACCGACTAGGGAAATCTACAAAATGAGCAGTCCTGACTATTACGGGAAATTACCTAAAATTGCTGAGAGATACAAATTCGATGAGCCGATTCCTTTTAAAGATATGGAAGATGAAAATTTAAAGCCTGTTGGCAATCCTCCGGCAAAAATTAACGGTAAAATTAGGATGTAATTAAACACAACTGTTTTTGTATAAACATGATTAAGGAATAAACAAAATGAAGTTAAAATGGTAGATAATAATTTATTTTTATTAGATAAATGAAAATTTTTGTAGGTAATAGGTATACCTATTTTTTTTGTTTTTGTTGTTTTTGTCCAGTTGCTTATCCGACAGATAGTTTGACATATTTTGTATGAAATATATGTCAAAATATCTGTCAGATAAGCTAACAACAACTTACTCAGAAGTGGTGAAACAGGCCCTTACAGATTTTTCTCTTCAGTATTTTAGAAGTTAGAGTTACGCCCTATTTTTGACTTTGAGCGCAGATATCTCGAGACAGAAGCATTATATCGATTTAGTTTCTATGGGAGTTATTGAGGCGGGGATACAGACAGACAGACATAATGGACGAAAGTATAAGGGTTCCTTGTTTGACTACGGAACGCTAAAAACCAAGGTAGGCGTTAGATCAACGAGTATAGCATTCACAGCTAAAAGTTATGTGGTGGATATTTCCATTGCTCTTAACTTTGTTAAATATTTTGACATTGTATAATATGAAATTGACTATTAATGTACTCTAATATTCTTTAATGAATGTATCTAATTAATCTAGTTTCATTATTTTAATGATTTACTAATCGAAAAGCCGTGGTGGTCCAGTGGCGAGTAACCTTGCCTGCCGTGCAGGAGGCGATGGTTCGATCCCCGTCCAGGCCGAGACGTACCAATGAGTTGTTCGGAATTTACACCACTGGCTTTTCGGTGAAGGAAAACATCGTGAGGAAACATTCATGCTTCAATTTCGAGGCACGTATTGTACCCACTGTCCATTACAAGTGGCGACGGGCTCACCCCCGATCACACCGGACAGAGTTTCGGTACTACTGGTGAAACGTGGATGTTCTGAGGTTTTAGAATATCTCTGACTACCCCCTCGGGGAATATAGTCGTGAGCATATGCTACTAATCGAAATTTATCTATCAATTTAATTTTACCAAAGAAAATAAACCTTACATGTGTACTTTTTGTAGGTAGGTACTGTTAGTGTAAGTTGTTGAATGAATGAAATTGAATGGCCTACATTATTATTGTAAGATAGTCAACATCCAAAAACATCGCATAAAAAATGTAGGTCGCCCATGGTAAAAACATACAACTATTCATTTTAATACCTAATGCATTGCATTTACCTATTCCGGAAAACCAAATATTTATGAGTCGTTTTATATTGAATCGGACAGAACCAGGAAGTGCAATCACTTAAATCTATTTACGTAAACCAAAACCGCATGGGACCACCGAATAGATATTCTACCAGAAAAACAGATTTGTTCAAGCTCGCGGTGGAGTGTACGTACACCCCTTAATGCGCAGCGTGCGGCAATACGTGAACGATCGAATCTTATTTTATATACAAAGGGTGCCCCCCCCCCGGGGTTTAGGTTTAAGGGGGCGCCATAATTATTTTTTTCAAAAATAATAATTATTTTTGAAAAAAATAATTATTTGCAATGATTTGACAAAATAGCAGAAAATAATCTCGAGCTCGCTTCACTTACTCCTGGTATTAAATCCTATAGTTATCTTATTATGTTATAGTAAAATCTCGAGCTCGCTTCGCTCGCTCCTGCATTGGTAGCATGGCACCGTGATATAGCGCGATCACACCTTCGCTCTCTTTCTATTTGCGTACGAACGAATGAGACAAAAGACGTGATACAGCCGTATCACGTGTAACATGCTACGCAGGCTGGTTTTAGATCCTATAGTAATCTTGTTATTGCAGTAAAATCTCGAGCTCGCATTACTCGCTCTTGGATTATGATTGTATCACAAAGACTTAACTGAAAAGAATTGGATAGATTGTATTGCAGGTTTCCAATGACCTATACTGTACTAAAATTTTTGTGGTTTTTAATGTATTGAAACCACCCAGTCGTGCCTAATGCAGAAGTCACTCTAGATTTTAGATTATATTGCGAAGAACAAATCATATTGCAGTAAAATCTCAAAGTCAAGTAGTTTTAAACTTTATTGCGACGACCGACCTAACCTGCACGTCTAGTATGATTTCTCTACATGTCGCGGCAAGAGCGGCTTTCGCTCTCCGAAAATTGCGGGAACAGGTTATTTTCAACGCGCGCGTGCAGAGAAATCATGCTAGACGTGCTGGACCTGGCCCTCCTGGGAAAAAGTTATTGCTACGCCCTTGGCGGGAAGGGAATATCAAGTTTTTGCCCCTGCTCTGAAAAATCTTAGATCCGAGGCTGAATGTAGGAGTGTATACTGACCGCGACGAGCTTATATGAAGCTGTTTTTCTGGAAAGATATCTATTCTGTGGCGGGACGGAGCATTTTATTAGAATAGCGAAGTATTTAAACCCCATTGGGAATCTCACGTGTCCCATTTACCCCTCACTCCCCATTCATTAACATATTGTTTCAATTTGCCCGACTATATAAAACCACCCCTAAAGATTCCGTACATCAGTGCAAATCTAAGATCTGCTAAGTGTACTACAGTAAAAAAAAAATAAAGAAAAAACATTTTTGTTTATGAAATTTTGACGGATTACAAATTTTTTTTTTGGGAAAAAAATGTTGTCTTTGGATAAGGTTTTAGTTGTTATGTTAGTTTTGAATTTGTACAGTTTCGTTGTGACCGGTGATGAAATGAAGGTAATTTTTTTATGATTACTGGTTCCCCCTTTTTTGTAGTAAGCTTGCATTTTAAGGGTCTCGTAACAAAACAAAGTGTTGTCTATGTTTCTAAGGTTCCGTAGTCAACAAGGAACCCTTATAGTTTCGCCATGTCCGTCCGTCTGTCCGTCTGTCCGCGGCTTAGCTCAGAGACGCTTAGTACTAGAAAGCTGTAATTTGACATGGGTATACATATTTATCACGCCGACAAAGTGGTAGAATAAAATCTTGAAAAATATTTTTTTTTTGGGTACCGCCCCTACACGAAAAGTGGGGAAGCAATTTTTTTTCTTGTCTATCCCATGGTGTGTGGTATCGTTGGATAGGTATTTTTAAAATATTGTGGGTGTTAAAAACTATTTTTGGATTTAGTGATCCGTTAGCGAAATAATAAGCTTTAAAGTGAAATTTTTTTTTATTTTTTTTTATTCTGTATAAGTGAAAAATTTTGTTAGAGTCAATTGTTCGAAGTTTTATTAAACTTACGTAATAATTTAAAGTAATGCTACGAAACTATAATAAAATTAAAAATGGCCGCAGGAAAAAAAAAATGACGCCACTTGTCCATACAAAGTTGTACAAACCCCTTTATGGGACAGGTGATTTTTTTCGCGATTTCGATGTTGGTCCGGTAGAGAAAGTTGTTCAGTTTGATGGTCTGGTCATCTCCTTAAAACACTGACAGCGTATTAAGAACAACCCTGTATAATGTTTGAATTACAGGACGATAGTATAGATAGAGGTTCACGCAGCGACAGAGCTGGTCTCTGGTTCGGTCCCAGGTTGGGCAAGCGGTCTCTACGCCTCTCCGAAGAAGATAACAGGTATTTCAATTCAATTCAATTATACTTTATTGCACACCAAAACAGAACATACATTTGAATACAGATAAAGAATTAAAAGTAGGTACAAATAAGGTCTTATCGCTAAAAAGCGATTTCTTCCAGACAACCTTAGGGTAGAGGAATTAACAATCGAAAAAAAAAAAATTTATGTTTTCTATTTTAGGGTTCCGTACCCAACTGGTGCTAATTTATAGGACCCTCTAACACAAAGTCTAAGCTGCCTTCATACGCATACGCATACGCATATGCTCACGACTATATTCCCCGAGGGGGTAGCCAGATAGTTTCTGTAAAATCAGAACATCCGCGTTTCACTAGTACCGAAACTTTGTCCAGTATTATTTTGTCTAGTTACACCCTGTATACAACGTGTTAATGAATAAGCGCAAAACCTCATACACCCCAACTGATTTATAACAAAATAATTAGATTGAAACATTAATTTCATTATGTTGATAGTTAAAATTTAAAGTTATTCGCATTCGCATGATTTGTTATCATTTCTGCAATGAATGAGTGCGCTAACGTGCTCATGGACACATTTTAAGAATCTTGTTTTGGTAGTAAGTTGGGTGAGAGTGCCCGAGCGGTGGTTTGAGATCGAGTTCAGTAAATTATAAATTATACAAACAAATTATTTAATATTTTGACAAAAATTACCTATATTGAAACCATGATAATTAGATTCTGCTCGCGATTCTAAACAAACGACTTTCTAGTTTTGCGTTAATTCCTTTGACTAATTATTATAAGGACTTTACATTCAATTTTACACCTTATCACTAAACGAGACAGCCTATAATTGCGAATTAATAACTTCGAACTTAGAACGTTTGGGGTTCACACGAGACTACTTTTCATGATTTTTAACATTCAAAATTAGAATCTAAAGTTATGGGGAATAAAATCCAAAGTTGCGGATTTCATGTTACCTCGCCCCCCGCAAAAAGTGGCAGAAATGTTTGTTAGTAGAATTACACCAGTGTAGTAGAATTAACCAGTGCACATATAAATAGTCAAAGGTTAATTCATCAATCTGTTATTTGATTGATTTGTGGTTGTTGCAAGCAAGGGTCGTTATGTAACACTGAGACTAACGCTGGTCCTTTGTGTTCGCCCCAAGCTCACCCATATTTTACGAAAACATCGTGAGGAAACTAGCATTCCCGAGAATGAAAAGAAAATACCATAAGTTCGTTATGTGCGAGCATGGGACGAACCATAAAGCTATTACAGGAGTAGAGGAACTGACAAATTAACGGTTAATTCATTAAGAAGATATGTGAAAAAAATAGGATTCTTCAAAGCATCATAAATCATGAAGTACTAACAATAGGAGTATGATTTCCGGATATGTGTAAATTGAACATTTAATTGAAGTATTGATTAGAGCCAAAACACGATTAAGAGAGATTTTCTCGATAGAACAATAAGCCAAAGTAGCCTCCGTCTTTATCGATAAACGCTTGGAACTGCTAAACGGTGAATAATAGAAACACGAGACTTGATTTTAAAAAAAGAGATTGATGTTTGATAAAGTTTGATTAGAGCAGAAATGAATTTACATAAATAGTAGAATCACAATTAAATAAAGTTTGTTTTACGCTGGCGTCGTTTCAGGCGCGCGCGCCGCCCCATCTCTTTCTCTCGCATCGGGCAGTAATATGAGCTATCACACGCCTATTTCGCTTCAATTATTTTTCGACATAGGCCCTTAACACGTTATATATCTACTTACCCTGTATCCATGTACCTATAACTCAACAGACAAACTTTCCTGAGGCTCCTGGAAGCTGCCGACGCCCTGAAGTATTATTACGATCAGCTTTCATACTACGAAGCGAATGACGATCCTGAAACGAAAGGTATGTCATGATTAGCATATCAGCTGATAGAGACGTCCATGCATGCATGCATATGCTCACGACTATATTCCCCGAGGGGGTAGTCAGAGATATTCTGAAACCTCAGAACATCCACGTTTTACCAGTAGTAACGAAACTCTGTCCAGTGTGATGGGGGTGAGCACGGCCACTTATAATGGACAGTGGGTACAATACATACCTCGAAATTGAAGCATGCAGGTTTCCTCTCGATGTTTTCCTTCACCGAAAAGCCAGTGGTGTTACAAATCGCACATAAATTCCGAAAAACTCATTGGTACGAGTCGGCCTGGACGGGGATCGAACCATCGCCTCCTGCATGGCAGGCAAGGTTACTTGCCACTGGACCACCACGGCTTTTTAGAGACGTTCACTGCTGGACATAGGTCTCCCCCAAGGACCGCTACGACTGGTCCTGCGTAGTCCACATCCAACGTGTTCCCGCCACATTCTCCTTTTGCAAGAAATGTCCAGGAGGAATTTAAAACATCGAAGTTCTTTTCTTATCCAATTTCAGTTCTAATCACATTGCAATCCAATTACTATTCAACTGTGCTGAATTCCGTATCGCGCTAAACTCTGTGTAACTGACAGCCTTTAACGTCTGTGCGTTCTGTCAAAACGGCTCTAACGGCTGTCATGAGCTGTACCGCGATTAGCGCAATACCAAATGTGTCAAACGTTATGACAAAGTACATATAAGATATAGTAGGCGCGCTTCTAAGACATCGCGCGATGCGACGGCGATGCGACAAGATGGCGGCCATGCTAAGGGTTGTTACAATCATGTTTATATGTAATAAATATAAGATAATCAATGTGATATAAGTCTAATCGTTTAATATTTTATTATTTTGTAGTGATCATAATATCTACCTAGGTATTTATTTTAGTCATGAACTATTATTTACGTTTTTAATTCAACGTTTTGTAAGAAAAACACATTATTTTTCAATTAATAACATGTATTATGTACAAAAACAATTATGTTGCAGCGTAGCTTACCTATTTATAGTATTACCTGCAGTTTCAAATGGTATCTCCAGTAAAATCAACAAAGTTTCAAATCGCGTTAAAAATGTTTCAAACAATTTTATTTCCAACAAATCTTTATTTTGATTCAATGTGGAATCACATCCGTACACAGTACAACCAGTTCAAACCATTGTGGTACGTGCGCGTTCGCAAGTATAAATTTTGACACTGCTGCCGGCGCGTACCCCAAGTCTCTGTTGACTTAGGGTACTGCGCGCAGACAGAGCGGGCCGAGACGCGCTCCTCCCGCGCCCTGCACCCCGCGCACGATAGACCTGTCGCGACACGAGAGCGCGCTCACTATTATTATTATATTCACTTTGGTTATGGTTCTTACGTAGTCCAGTCACGGTTCAATTACCGAATATTTACCGCGATTGCAGCCCTATATCGGCTTGGTTCTTCTAGGCACCAACTCGGTAACGAGACGTCTAAGATAAATCTTATAGCCGCCTTGACTTACTTACAACTTTTTGCAATATAAATTCTTAGGTACAGTACGACCGGGAAAATAGATCGAGTCCCCGTCAAAACCCGAAGTCATTTACAAAGAGATTAGAGTCCGCATAAATTTACGATTGTAGTTAGTTAGTCTCTTTTGTCTCATGACGTACCTTTAATTGTAGAAGGAGATGGAACTAAAGATATTTGTTTATGCGGCTGTCTATTTTTTTTTTAGCTAGTGTGTGTGAAAAGTGACCGTAAACATAAGGCTATGGGAAATTGACTGCAGGAATTAAAAGGACGATTCTCCCAATGACTGAACGTTTATTTGTTGTTCACGATAACTACCATAATTATAAATACAAACATTCGTGTCGACATTTTATCTCTCACTCTGTCAAAGCGACATCCTGACACATCAGGCTGAGGGCCATCACCATAGACACCTCACCAAGAAGGTGTCGCTACACCACCCCCCCACGGAGTAAGGAAAACCAAGTGAAAAAAAAAACAAACTAAACGTAAACAGCAGCATCACAAATCAAAAGGAATTGTAAAACGAACCCTTCGTCCAGACCGTGTGGTATAGCCAGGTGGTTCAGAACCTGATTGCGTTGCTGAGGGATGCGTAATTGTGGGCGGTGTTGATGTCGAAGAGGCTGGTGGCAAAGAAGGAGGCGGCGAAGTTAAAGGGGGTGATCTCACCGACGTTTGCGGCGGGGAACCGACCGTAGGGTTGCCCTCTAACTCGACATACGCCGGTTTAAGACGATCCACACTGACGTTAACCTCTTTTCCGCGGATGTCAAGAGTGAAATTTTTATCGTCTCTCCTAACTACAGCATATGGACCTGTATAAGCGGGTTGCAGAGGTCGACGGACAGCATCATCTCGTAGAAAAACATGAGACGATGTTGATAGGTCCTTGAACACGAATGAACCTACCTGGCTGTGCCGCGAAGCTGGGATAGGCCGTACCAACGACATCTTATTTTGCAACCGTTTGACGTACTCTGAAGGGGGCTCTTGACCCGACATGGGCGAACACAGCATCTCACCAGGAAGCCGAAGTGACTCCCCGTATAACAGCTCGGCTGATGTGGTTTTCAGGTCTCCCTTTAGAGCCGTCCTAATTCCCAGAAGCACCAGTGGCAGCGCTGACAGCCACCCGTCTCCATGACACGTGAGCGCAGCCTTAAGTTGCCTATGTAGGCGTTCCACCATGCCATTCGCGCAAGGGTGATAGCTAGTGGTTCTATTCTTTTGAATTGCGCAGAAACGCATGAGGCTGGCAAACAGCACGGATTCGAATTGGCGTCCTTGGTCAGTAGTTACCAAGGCCGGAACGCCGAAACGTGAAATCCATCCCGAAATAAACGTGTCTGCCACCTCCTCAGCTGTGATTCCTACCATTGGCCAAACCTCTGGCCATCGCATATAACGATCGACGGCAGTTAAACAGTAATGGAAACCACCACAGGGAGGAAGGGGGCCAATGATATCCAGATGTACATGTCTTAAACGTGCAGATGGATTACTAAAGTGGCCCAGAGGTGACGAGACATGCCTACTGACCTTGCTCTTCTGACATGCAATGCAGGAACGGACCCAGGCGCGACAGTCTTTTTGCATGGAAGGCCAAACGAAACGATCAGACACCAAACGTGCGGTTGCTCGCGCGCCAGGGTGACTGAGACTATGTAGTTTGTCAAAAACAGCTCGACGGAAAGGAGGGGTTATGTACGGTCGAGGTTTCCCTGTAGAAGTGTCGCAAATCAACAATGTTTCGGTTCCAGGTACGATAACTTGTTCAAGTTGTAACGATGTGCCGGATCGAACTTTTCGAAGTTCGTCATCCGACCCTTGAGATAGAGCGAGGGCTGCATAGTCTTCCTCTAACGATATAGCGTCAATCCGTGAAAAAGAATCGGCTACGACGTTCTCAGCGCCCGGTATATATTCAATATCCGTCGTAAACTGGCTAATGAAACTCAGCTGGTTCAACTGGGAAGGCGGTAGCTTTTCACGGCGCTGTTTAAAGGCGTATATAAGGGGTTTGTGGTCGGTATATATCGTAAAATGCTGGACTTCAAGGATGTGCCTAAAATGCTGAACACTCTCATAAACTGCCAAAAGTTCTCTATAATACGCTGGCCATTCCGCTTGCTTAGCTGTCAGTTTTTTACTAAAAAACGCGATGGGTTGCCACGTTTCACCAACCTTTTGTTGGAGACAAGCGCCGATTTGAACGCTCGAAGCATCTGTGAATAAACCAAGGGGAGCATCAGCCACGGGGTGCGCCAACTGGGTAGCGGTGGAAAGGCTTTCCTTACACGCTTCAAAACACTGCGTCAGCTTGGGTGTCCATGGAAACGGCTTCGCGCCTTTATCCTTGGTCGCTGTTAGTGCGTCGATTAATGGAGCTTGGAGCGATGCTGCGTGAGGTACAAAACGACGGTAATAGTTAATCATTCCAAGAAAACGACGTACCCCTTGAATTGATTTGGGAATAGGAAACTCCCGTAGAGCCGTAATGCGCTCTGGGGGAGGTTGAATACCTGCCGCACTCAAAAGATGTCCCAAGAAAATGACTTCAGGCTGGCCGAACTTACATTTCGCCGTGTTCAAAACAACGCCATAGTCCTGCAGACGTTGAAAAAGAGTGCGCAGATGTTGGACGTGTTCGGTGACATCGTGTGAAAAAACTAAAATGTCATCGACATAAGCAAAACAAAAATCCAAGTCCCTAACAACCTCATCGATGAAACGTTGAAAGGTCTGACCTGCGTTGCGTAGACCAAATGTCATATACGGAAATTCGAAAAGGCCGAATGGAGTTGTGATAGCAGTCTTGCAAATATCACGTTCGAAGACCGGTATTTGCTGATAAGCCTTAACAAGATCTAAAGTACTGAAAATGGTTGAGCCTGAAATTCGTTGGTTAAAATCACCAATGTGACGCACAGGATAGCGATCTGGTACGGTTCGTGCATTGAGGGCACGGAAATCACCGCAAGGGCGCCAGCTGGAGTCACGCTTGGGAACCATATGTAACGGTGAGGACCAAGGGCTCTTAGAAGGCCTCGCTGTCCCACACTTCAACATGTCTGAGAACTCCTTCTGAGCAGCGGCAAGCTTCTGGGGGCCCAAGCGTCGTGGTCTGCATGACACCGGGGGCCCATCAGTAGTATTAATGTAGTGCATCGTATGATGTTTGGGTTGTTTATGAACACCGGGGGGGGCGGGTAATATCTGGGAACTCGGCAAGCAACTCCGAAAAAGGAGGAGCTGCGGAAATAGCCTTGACACTGAGTTGCGAGTTTCTCGCTACCTGCACTGGAGCAGATAAACCAGTGCTTCCGTCAACAAGGCGTCTATTCCGACAGTCGGGAAGCAAATGGTAATAGGCGAGAAAATCGGACCCAATTATTGCGGTGCTGACATCTGCCACTACAAAATTCCACGTAAAATCCCGCCTTAACCCGAGATCAAGCGTCAGTGATAGGCCTCCGTAGGTTTTAATGCTACTCCCGTTAGCAGCGCTCAGGTCGAAGTCGATAGCTTGGCGACGATCATGTAACAATCGCCGTGGAAAACAACACAAGTCCGACCCTGTATCAAGTAAAAATTGTAATTTTGAGCTTTTATCTGTCACAAACACTCGACGGCTGGAAAGTGAGCAGTCGGTTGCCGCCATCACTGACTGCTGGGAGGGTTTTCCGTTGGTGCAACCCAAGAGCAGGGTTTGGTGCATTTAAATGCGTTTGACTGAAAATTCCGATGGTACCAACAAACTCCGACAGCCTCGCCAGCCTTCGGATTTGGAGGAGCTTGACGCCCAGACCTGAAATTAGAACGAGATCTGGATCTGGAATCGGGCCTTTGGCGCCTGTTCAGAGCTGAGACTTGATTCACGAGGTCACTGAGTTGTTCCTTAATGTTTTCAAAAGGATCGGGTGGACCCGCGGTAGCATGGACAAAATTCGATGTAGAGGTAGGAGATACCTCCATAATTTTATCTGCGATCTCAGCGACCTTATCTACAGCCAGCTCAGCTTGTGCTGCGACGACCGCCTGAACGTGACAAGGCATTCGGCGCAGCCAAAGCTGTCTAATAATGTTGTCATCAGACAGTGTGCCACCTGCGAGTGAGCGCAAGTGTCGCAGAAATTGGGAAGGGCGCCGATCGCCTAACTCTTCATCAGAAATTAGTTGCCTTACGCGCTGTTCTTCGGAGATAGACAGCCTTTTGATTAACTCTTCTTTGAGCTTTCTGAACCGGGAACCTGCCTCTGGTGGGTTTATTATAATATCCTGAACTTCGGCCGCCACCCTCGAATCCAACTGAGAAATTACGTAATTATATTTAGTCGATTCAGTCGTAATGCCCGAGAGTTCAAATTGAGCTTCCGCCTGGGCAAACCACACGGCCGGTTTGTCCGCCCAAAATGTCGGAAGTTTTACCGCCACTTTAGAAATAGACGGCATAGCAGAGGAAGGGGTGGTGTTTGAATCACTGTTGCCAGATGTAGTGCAACCTATCTGCTCTTTTAGGAGCGAGTTTTGCCGGTGCAAAGCCTGATTCTGCTCTAACATTGCTTGCAAAAGCTCTTTATAATGTTCAACGCTCTCAGTCATATTGAAAGAAAACGAGAAAAATTAATAAATTGAAATGAAATAGGGCTAAGCCGACAACAGGTTACAACGTTTCATGTCGTCGCGTGCGCTCTCAGCGGTCGGCCGCATATTTGCCTATCTAAGTGCATCCGATACCTATTTTGATAAAATAAAATCGCGAGTTCGTGTACGTGTGAGTGCAATATGGTGCAATGCAAAAAATGCAAGTTGTTTGTGTCTACGGCGAAAGATGATATAATAAAGTGTAAGGGAGGATGCGATGCTGTTTTTCATAGAAAATGTGCACGTAATAAGTCGGTTATGGATAACGACATCTGCACGGATTGCCTGAAAAATGAGAGGAGCATCAAAGGAGATATACCTAAGCTAAACGTTGACCTGGGAAAAACTACTCCAGAGGCCCTGCTTGCAGAGGTGAACAAAAAACTGGAAATGATTTTCAATATCCAGAAAACGCTCGACGACCTAGCAGAAGCAGTCGATTTCTACGCGGAGAAATATCAAGAACTCGAAGAACAAAAGCAAATCCAAGAAAAAAAGATAACAGCAATAGAGCGCAGAAATGTGTATTTGGAGAAGTGTAACAAAGCCCTAGAAGAACGTGTTTCCCTCTTAGAGCTAAAACAGACGGAAAAAAACGTTGAAATTGTTGGCTTGGAGAAGAGTATGGGCGAGGATTTAAAGAAAATTGGAGAAACTGTGGCCAAAAAATTGAGTTTGGATCCAGCGAGAATTTGTGAAATAAAGCGGGTGGGTACAGAAAAACCTACCAAGCCGGCGCAACCACGGCCCCGGCCACCGCGCATCATCATCACGCTCGACTCACGTGCCACCCGCGATGAGTGGATATCACAAAGGAAAATACGCCTTACTAACGGAGATGTGTACCAAAACGAGAACAAATTACCCATTTATATAAACGAGGATATACCTAAACAAACACGGCAATTATTGTGGGAGGCTAAAACTGAATTAAAAACGATTTACAAATATGTATGGATACGAAATGGTAAAATTTACGTACGTCAGGAAGGAGACGAAAATAGAAAAATTTTAATTCGTTCTTCTGAAGATATTGAGAGACTCCAGGCTGAAAAAAACAAATAACTTATACACAGGACAATTTTTTAACATAACGTCCTACGTACCTAAACCTATCGTATTAAAACCACTAAGCACCACAATCAAAATTCGATGACTTAACAACATATATAAATACAGATATAAAATATACTAGATACACAGACATAAAAACATGGAGTCAAGAAGCTATAATCATAGATAAAAACATACATATTATACATTTGAATATACGCTCCCTTCGAAAGAACTTCAACGAGTTGCTGATATTGTTAGACACATGCAAACAAAATATAGATAAAATTGTATTAACGGAGATAAACATAAAGCATCAACAAGATATCTCACTATTCAAGATAGATGGATTTGATACACATGCCTATACTAGAGAAATACGAAAAGGAGGAGGAATATTAATATATTCGAAAAAACATTTAAATTTTTCTGCTGGAAGCATGGATTGTAGTGAGGTGGAGATTATACATGGTCAAATAAATAGCAACCAATATAGAAACACCCATATCGTTGCGATGTATCGACCTCCAAGGACTAATAAGCATATTTTCATCGATGAATTGCAATGCTTGCTGAAAAGGATACCTATAAACTCTGATATCATTCTACTGGGCGATTCAAACATAGACATAAGTGACAAGTGTACGGAAAGTGCGGTTATTAAATATAGGGAATCATTGTGTGAACTAGGATTGCAGTGCGCGATTACGGACTATACACGGGAGGAAATTCGAGATGGGCGATTAGAGTTTTCGTGCATCGATCACCTGTGGATTAGAACCCGGAGCGCGGCAACGGCAGCGTACCTAATTACGTGCAAGATATCGGACCACTACGTTATCGGAGCGAGCCTCGCACCTGCAGTGAGTAACGTAACCGGTTCTGACTTGGAGTGTAAAACAGTGATAAGCAATAAATTAGTAATGCAAAAACTAGACCAGGTCAACTGGAATGATTTTGAACAAATTGACTGTCCTTTATTGTTGTACAATAAACTGTACGTTGTTTTTAGCGACATTTATGACAGTAGTCTAGTAAACATCAAAATTAACAAAAAAAGAAAGTCACAACCTTGGATAACATTTCAATTAAAAAAAATGATAGATCGGAGAGATAGGCTTTTTAGACAATGGAAATCGAAACCGCTAGATATGAATAGACGTTTAGAGTACACAAAGTTTAGAAATAAAGTAAATAAATATATAAATACCGCTAAAAATAAATATAGACAAAATGAACTGAAAAATTGTAATAATGACTTTAGAAAAATCTGGGCAAATATAAACACATGGATAGGTATAGAAAAATTCAATGTAGATCAAGTTATTACGAGTTATCTGGGGAAAACGGATAGTATACATACAGTGTGTAGTAAATTTTCTAAAACGTTTACAGAAGAAATAAGTAGTATTAAACATAATTGTAATAAAAAGTTCTTGGTTCGTTCTAGCTATGTTAGGGAGTGTGAAGTTTCCATGAGATTTGCCAAAGTATGCCCGAACGATGTGGAAAAAGTTATTAAAAAATTAAGCGTTGAGAAATCGCCAGGCTCGGACAGAATTAGAGCACGAGATATCAAATATGTAACACAAGCGATAAGTCCTATACTTGCAAGATTCATAAATCTGTGTGTATCAAAAGGTGTCTATCCCGACGAGCTTAAGCGGTCCTTAATAAGGCCAATCTTTAAACAGGGAAGCCATACCGAGTACACAAACTACAGGCCTATCGCAATTCTATCGGTAATAAATAAAATAACGGAAAAATTAATAGTTGGTCAAGTTGGCAAATTTCTGGAAACTAATAATATATTATCTGATGTGCAGCATGGTTTCCGAACGGGACGTAGTACCGCGACCGCTCTCGCTCAATTCACGGACCAGGTTAACAGCAGCCTGGACGAAAAAAAGCAGGTGGTGGTGGTCTTCATTGATTTCAAAAAAGCTTTTGACACTTTGGACCACCACCAGCTCCTTCAAGCCATGCAGGAATGTGGGATACGCGGGCCGTTAAATGGCTGGTTTCGAGCATATTTAAATAATAGAAAATTACAAACAGTTGTGAATGGGACCACGGGAAATATGGCCGATATCATTTATGGTGTCCCAACCGGCTCTGTGTACGGTCCCGTTGGATACATAATGCATGTTAACGCTATGTGTAACGTTGTAAAACACTGTAAAATGTATATGTATGCAGATGATACTTGTCTATTATACGCGGATAAATGCCTTGATAAAATTGAAGTTAAAATTCAAGAAGATATGGATAATATTATAAAGTGGGCACATGACAATGGAATAATAATTAATCTCAAAAAAACACAATGCATGCATATATATTCACCGTATAATAGGAACATAAGCAGGGTACCAAATGTAATAGGGCATAGCTATGAATGCCTCCATGACAATACAAGAACATGCAATTGTAACAAGATTGAAGTCGTTGATAAATATAAATATCTGGGGTTAACCATAGACCACAACATGTCATGGAGGATTCACGTAAATTCTGTATGTACGAAACTTAGATACATGTTAAGTAAATTTCACCATCTTCGTTTCTATGTTAATAGGGCCACATTGTACGCGGTTTATCACGCACTAGTGGAGTCTTTGCTTTCATACGGATTGAGTAGTTATGGACGTACCTTTTCTTCATATCTATTACAAATAAAACAGCTGCAAGTACGATTTATGAAATTGCTAGTAGACAAACACACAAAAAGAAAATATAGCACAAACTACGATAAGTTGTTTGGAGTCTGTAAAATACTGCCAATCCAGGGTAAAGTGAAGCTTCTGCTAGCTGTAGAAATGTTTGACAGTGACCAATTTAAAATACCCGTAGCTCATTCCTTTAGAACTAGAGCAGTCACAAAACGAGCTTTGCATGTACCTAGGATCTGTAATTATTTTGGCCAGAGGACAAGAAAATATTTGATACCAAAAATCTATAATGAGATTCCGTTAGAACTTAGACACAATAAAATGAAAAAATTTACTTTCAAATCTAAATTATATAAGATGCTTCTGGAAAATTGTACCATGCTGGATTAGAGTAGTAATTGTAAGTACAATTGTATTATTAATTATAATTAGACAAAATGTAAATTATGTAGTTACATAATGTGTAATTATGTATTTAAATATAAACATTTATTAAATTACTTAGTATTGTATTAGTGGCATTAGTATACTAGAATAGAATTGTTAAAAATGAGAGCTTACATCTGCCAACAAACTGTCATGCAGTTTGGCAGATATAATTGTAAAGAAACCGTATTGTAATGTCTTTTGCATGAATAAATGAATTGAATTGAATTGTTATGAAAGTACTAAAAAACTAAGCATTCACATACCTCCGTGATTATACGTAAGTTAACAGTTCATAAACCGTAATTACATGATAATTAAATAGACTTTATAATACCTATAACATTCATGTAGCTAACATAACTAGGTAAAAAAAACAACACAAAAAGGAAAAAAAACTAAAGAAAAATGTGTGTTTAAGTAACGTTACGGGACGCGCAGTAACTGCACTGATGCTGGAGAATTCTTGTGTTCCGCAGCTGACGTCAGGTCCCATGCAAAATTTGCTGTTCAAAATGGGTCGTTCAAAAATTACCGGCCCTGTCGAGACGGCCAAAAATGTTCAGCGGCTCATAGACAGCTGTTGATGAAAGTCTGATTTTATCTCAGCCTCCGAAAAAAGCTTCTGCCGAGGGCGAGGGTTACGAAATGGGCAGTGATGAGAAAAAAAACAAAACACCATCTAGAGCGAAGATTTCTGAATTCTTTACGTCTCGGGGTCACCACTATGGGAAATTGACTGCAGGAATTAAAAGGACGATTCTCCCAATGACTGAACGTTTATTTGTTGTTCACGATAACTACCATAATTATAAATACAAACATTCGTGTCGACATTTTATCTCTCACTCTGTCAAAGCGACATCCTGACACATCAGGCTGAGGGCCATCACCATAGACACCTCACCAAGAAGGTGTCGCTACAAGGCCATATGTCACTTGGTGCCTTTTGTCCATACTACTTGACACCACACACTCAAACCTAAACGTCAAAAGAAGTGGACACTTTACGATTGGTATGGCTCACTCTATTAGGTCATTTAGTAATCAAAGGGTGCAATATCCGATAGCAGCGAAAAGGGCGCGAAAATAATGAGCCAAAATAATAGCGGCAAGGTATTGAAGGTGGCAAATCCTGATTGGTCAATATAATTTTGCGCGCTATTAAAATTTGTCAATTGCGCAGGTACATCGGAAGATTTATAAACCTATGGTTCTTATACGCACCAACTCGGGAACGAGACGTGCTTGCGTTTGTCAACTTTAAGATCTTAGCCACTGTTTATACAGAAGAGACGTGTGGCGGTGGCGGATAATCTAAGTAACACAATATAAACCTTAAAGTACGTAGCATACCGTTTTGTCGTAAAGGATAATCTCCAAACCATGCTATGTTACCTTAGAACAAACTAAGTGGAACGCTGATTGTCCTTAGACAGCATCCGCCATCTATCTGTGATGTATTGAAGCACTGTGTTGAACTTGGGTTCGTATCCTAAACTGGTGCGATAGCGCTACACCTCAGCGCTGTAGTAGTGACAGATTTCACTCACATCATTCACTGTCTTGTTGGTCTTGTGGTCTAGACAACCGGCTCACGATTCGAGTGGTCATGGTTTCGATCCTCGTGTCGGTCGGACCGTCTTTTTCAATTTATTTCACAATGTGGATCCGCCTGGTGCCGATAAGCGGTAACGGTAATAATTAGACGTCCTAAAATCCCAGGCGACTAACCTATCTATATCCAATATACATATTAATCTATGTTCCAAACGACGCTATGCTACGTAATATAAGGTTTATAATTGTGTTACTTTGACTATCCGCCACCGCCACACGTCTCTTCTGTATAAACCGCGCCTTATAGCTGCCGTGTGTGGTGACCCTGACATTACTTATGAGCTTTTACAATATTAATCCTTAGGTACTTAACAACGAGTGTCTAGAAACACGATAGTGCTTCCACCAAGAAAAGTTCAAAACGTTTTTTCATTCCAGTGACAAAGAAAGTGATCTTCACGCCTAAACTGGGGAGGAGTTTGAACAAATACGAAGACAAGAGATACGAGAGTGTTGATTTCACTCCGAGGCTGGGACGACGGCTTTCAGATGAGATGCCCGCCACGCCACCAGATCAGGACTCGTGAGTTTGCTTTCTGCATCGTCACCCTATTTAGTAGTATAGCGGATTGCCAACAGATGGCGCCACCAGTCTCCAACTCAAAAATACTTATACAACGTGTTAATGAATTAACGCAAAACTAGAAAGTAATTTGTTTAGAATCGAGAGCAGAATCGAATTATCATGGTTTCAACATAGATATTTTTTTTCCAAAATTTAAAATTTACTGAACTCGATCTCAACCCACCGCTGGGGCACTCAAATCAAATCAAATTAAATATTTATTTTGCATCCTAAGTGTACATATAAATTCTTAAATAATGTTACATTGCACTTACAACTAGCCACCTTTTAAGGTATTGCAAAAGGAGTTAAGGAAAGATGACAGTATTCCAATAACAAAATTAAGTTTACTTATATCTACTTACAATAATCTTATTAATTTAAGCATACAATTTACTTTATTAAATAATATTCTTATTAATAGTATTATTATTATTATTTCTCTCACCCTACTTACTACCAAAAGCGATTTCATTAATTGCTGAAATAATAACAAATCATTTTTGCTTCAAAACTTAAATTGCGAATAACTTTTTAACTATAAAAATAATGAAAATTATTGTTTCAATCCAATTATTTTATTATAAATCAGTTGGGGTGTATGAGGTTTTGCGCTTATTCATTAACACGTTGTCATAAAAAGGTTCCGAGAAACATAGTAGGACCACGGCCGGTCCCCAGGCATCACACCTAGCCTGAGGGAAGTACTTCCCTTTTCAATAGAGGAACCTCTGCTCCTCCATAGTGGTAATCAAGATGCACAGATAATAATCGGTAACTATTCATGGGCGTAGCGTAGCGAGGTACGGGCAGGGAGGGGCAGATGCCCTCCCTTAGAAGAGCGGTCGTTCGCTGGTAAACTGTAATTCCGACGAGCTTTATAGCTTGCGACGCTAGATTTTCTTTGTGTGCTCCCTTGCTGCGTCCCTGGCTACGGCCTTGTAACTGTGTATTAATTGAAAATAATACACTATACTCGTCTTAAATGTAGGTCATTAGTCGAAGATCTAGATCTAGCCTGGGGTATTGGATTAGGGCTGTGTGCTATGAAACTAATGCATACCACACTACAGGCCAGAGAGCAGGCAACCGACCCGCGACTGCCCATAACTACGCAACCATAACTTGTCGTTGCCGCCTTGCCCTTTATGAAACCGATTAGAACTTTTCTGAAGTCAGTTAATAATTACAGTTACCGCCCCGACCCGGAGCAGATTGACAGCAGAACGAAGTATTTCTCTCCGAGACTGGGACGCACCATGAAGTTCTCGCCTCGACTGGGCAGAGAGTTGGCTTATGGTAGGTTGACAGGTTCCGTTCCGTTGACTCACCAGCCAGCAGTACTCCTGCAAGGACGCAAAGATGACGGCTACATGAGGGGGGCCAGCGCAACAGCTACTCTGTAGAGATGCTCGCAAGCTCAGAGCATTGCAATGCATGCAATCAAGCTTATAGTTAGGCTTGGAACATAACCTCTAGTCGCCTTTTAATCGTTTACATGACAATAGTATGTTCACACGAACTGCCCCTCCGAGCTGATGCTGCACTTGCGTCCTCGATATAGACATCAATCTTCTGCCCGAGGCACCAGTGAGCCATGTAGATAGGACAGGAGTGTAGGGTTTTCGCATTCAGGATGAGGAGAGAGAGGAGATTGCAACCAGCCCGAAACAGGTCATCGTAAAGCCAGTATGTGGAAGATGGATACTATACTTGGTGTGTACTAACTAGAGGGGGAAGGATTAGTGACTGCTAATGCTCGTTTGATCTTCTATCAGATGGTGGCGTGCAGTGCCTCTCCTGGCTGTGCGCTGGGCTGTTGTATACTGTCTTCTTCATCTTCATTTTCAGTGTCAGTTTCCGGGGTCTTGTATATTGGCTTATGGTAGGTATAGAATAAATACCCGTACAGAAGAATCACTTCGAAAACAGATTTAAGTAAATAGCGACTATCTCTGCACGGCAATAAGGTGCAAATTTCTACCAGCCGTCACAACGACGCGCGTGCAAACAAAAATGAACAGAGTCATTAGACATGAAAGCTTCCTTTACATAGTCTCCCTCTTTCATTCTTTCACGTGCTGGCAGTGTGACATCGCTAGGGTTTTCAAGTCTCGCATTGACTACTCACAAAATAACGGCAAGTCTAATGAGATTTGACCAAGAAGTTTACACGGTAGGTATACCTACCCTATTGACATTCACCCCTCGGTGGGGATCGGCCGTCAAGCGTACCTGAGCTGTGGACAGGCCTACATGGTTTAACAACACATACTCTAGTAATATACAAGGTCCTTTTTAATATGCTGACACTTTTTAAGGGGATGATCAGGAGGCCGATTGCGCTAATTTAAAACATCAAAGTTCTATTCTTATCCAATTTCAGTTCTAATCACATTGCAATCCAATTACTATTCAACTGTGCTGAATTCCGCATCGCGCTAAACTCAATGTAACTGCCTAACGTCTGAGCGATCTATCAAAACGGCTCCAACGGCTGTCAAGAGCAGTAGGTACCGCGATTAGCGCAATACCAAATGTGTCAAAAGTCGTGGTTCGTGCGTAGTCCAATCACGGTTCAATCACCGAATATTTACTGCTCTTGACAGCCGTTAGAGCCGTTTTGACAGATCTCTCAAACGTTAAAGGCTGTCAGTAACATAGAATAGTAACATAATTGGATTGCAAGATGATTAGAACTGAAATTGAAAAAGAATAGAACTTCGATGTTTTAACTTAGCCACAGGTCCGGCACTCTAAGAACGTTTTTTAATTTCGAAATGGCGTCTGCACATGCGCACTTTGTGCAAACCGTCCATAACATTGCGTGTAGGGTTGAAAGCCACGCTATGCATTTAACGTCATCGACATTTCAATACTTTTAATTGTTCGTTCTATGACTATAAATAGTATTTGAGCTAAAGAATTATTGAAAATGTGAATTTAGCGTTATTTTTCAACGTTTTTTGTGCACCGAAAAGACACAATTTTATGTAGTCAAATCCAAGGGTGCGCGCGCCTGAATGCATTCCCTTGCTCGGCTTCCCTCAAGTTTCCCAGAAATTGTAAGGTGAGGTAGGGTATCTGAAGTCAGAGGGGAGCGGGGAGTGGCCGTTCTGTATATAGAACTATATACTATTACCTATTCTGTGACTTAGCGCAATAGGGGGAGCAAATCCCCTTATAAACTACGTTCACACACTCTCACATGTTCTAATTTCTCTTCTTTTCTTTCAGCGTTGTATCCAGACAACATTCGTGTCGCGAGGAGTGCAAACAAAACGAAATCGGCGTAATTTTACATTAATAACTGAAATTGTTTACCTACTTACTGAATAAATACCTCCATTAAAATGTAATTTATTAGAATTATAAATTAATTAAAATGTTTTGGACGAAAACCTTACTTATTGTTAAATATGTTAGAACTTGTAATGTTAAAGAATCTAGTCATTATAAAATAAAATAAATAAAAAATTTGGTACTCGCTGATTAAATCTGCAGTTTTCGTTTGAACAGTTTTTGTACCTGAGTTTCTGTTACATAATATTTTGCAAAATATCCTATACCCACTCCTAAATATCACCGAAATTTAAGGCTATTTTGAATTACAGAAACAGATTTGAAACACTTTTTCTCACTTATTCTTAGGCCGAGATTCAGAGACGATTTTTTTAGTCTTAGCTCGAGCTAAGCGTGGCAAAAATAAATGGATTTTGACATACGGGAGTTCGACCTAAGACTTAAAAATCGTCTCTGAATCTCGGCCTTAGAACAGCTTTAGTAACGTCAAAGATATGTCGGATATTATACTATTTCTGTGCCACCAGTCTATAATCGTCGGTCAGTGAATTGTTCAATATCAAAAGATAAGTTTGCCAATAATCCCTCCATTGGTTCAGGTAATAAAAAATAGGACATAAAAATCGGTATCAGAAAATCACTTTTCCATAAACTTATAAAATAATATTCGCATGCGAGATTATTATTTTTTACATTTATTATTTTTGTAAAATTATTTTTATGCATTTTGAAGAAATGGTAGAAATTTTTTAATTATTTGAGCAATGCATTTATTAGCACATCTTTTGCAAGTATGTGAGTATTTTTTCTAATTGGGTAAGGTTTCGTACCAAAGGGTGAAAACGGGACCCTATTACTACGTAAGCCTACGTTGTCCGTCCGTCCTACATATTTAGGACTGTAACTTTTGAACCTTAATAGCTAGACAGTTTAAACTTTCACAGAATCTGCGTCATTAAGGCGGATTTGTTAACAAATAATAAAAATTAAGGGAGTTTTCTCATACAAAAAAACGAGTTTTTATCAACGTTTTTTCTTCTCGCTCTATCGTTAAAACGGTAAAACATACAAGCGTACAAACTTGGTGTGATTATAGAGCAAACTCTACAGTATAACAACAAATAATAAAAACCGGCTAAGTGTGAGTCGGTCTCGCGTTAAAGGTCCCGGAGACAACAAAACTTTTTTGTAAGTTAATTTGTGGTGTGGTACGGAACTCTCGGTGCGCGAGCCCGACTCGCACTTGACTGTTTTTATTTTTAAATAAGGTACTACTACCTATGTCCTGCATACAGCTATACCTAAGTACAATCTTTTAACTATTAAACGCAAAAATTCCTCAACCATTTCTATCTAATCGACTGGTATCAATTTTCAATTTCATTACCAATTACTAAGAGGAAGGATCTCTCTTTAAGACTAGAGTGAGCCATACCAATTGTAAAGTGTCCACTTTTTTGACGTTTAGGTTTGAGTGTGTGGTGTCAAGTAGTATGGACAAAAGGCACCAAGTGACATATGGCCTTATGTTTACGGTCACTTTTCACACTCACTAGCTCAAAAAAAAGTGGACAGCCGCATAAACAAATATCTATTAGTTCCATCTCCTTCTACTATTAAAGGTATGTCATAAGACAAAAGAGACCAACTACAATCGTAAATTTATGCGGACTCTATGGAGATCTTAGATACAATATGATATAATAGGAAACAAAACTGATGATGGTACAAATAAGACCTTTTGAGTGGCCAGACACTTTGCTATAACTACCAACTATCTAAGCTTACATTGAGACGTTTTCATAAAAAAAAGGTTCATAGACACGGAAGGATGGCGTTACAATCGTGCCAATTTAGCTGTAAGATCGAGTGTTACGTGATTTTATGGATTCCCTAATTTTTAGGGAACAATTTGTTAATTCGTTAAAATGATTATGAAGGTTATAATGTAAAAGACTTTTTGATACTTTGAATTAATCGACTTTTTGCGCAGTTAATGTTTATTTTACATATAACAAACTAACATTTTCGTTGCAATTGCGTATTTATTGGTAGTGAACAATTTTTTTTATTTTTTTTTTATTTATAATTAATGGACTTTTTGCTTGTGCGTTAGCACCGCATTTCCGCCAATCTCAAGTAGTTTGTGGGAGTATCTATCCCAATCTCAGGGATTGTTTTTGATAAAGAACAAGAAGAGATTAAGGAATGCGGAGCCTCGTGGCAGGCAAAGACGCGACGCGCGGACAACACGCGAGACAAGTTCTCGGGTCAGAACCTGCAACGTGACTCCAGTGAACAATTTATCCATTAGCAACACCACCTGTCAGACTTAATGCAAACCATAGACAATCAGCACTTTTTACTGTCAATGTGACAGGTTTATAAGGAATTTTAACATTGCCATCTAGTGATTTTTCGATTTACTAGTCTTGGAAAACGCCGCATTGTAACAAGACATACTTTTAGATTGAAGGTAGGATGGAATGGCGCGTATGAAAAATGTAAAATTAACTTAAAACGACAAAACCTAAATCTTTTTCAACAACTTTGATTAGGTTAGGTATTATTTATCTATATTAATGTTATAGTGTCCATGGTAATGCATATGCATTACACAACAATATTGTTATGTAAATAAATGATCCCCCATTCACAGGTATCTTCATATTAATAAGCACAATGGCAAGTGGTCACGTGCTATTCGCGGCGAACGTCGACGACTTCCACAGCCTTACCAAGAAATTCATACCTGAACTGGCCGACCAACTGGCTGGCATAGTAGCCAAGAACAAAAACACCTACCACCAACCAGTTAAGCACTTCAAACCAGTCTCAAAGACTGAAGAAACAGACCAGGACAGCTTGTATAAACCTTCTCAGGAATCAGAAGAGCCTTTAGGCATGATTTCTAAACCAGCCTACTTCGAACCTAAAGAATATGACATGAGGATCATGAGTAACAATTCTTCGGAAGAAAGTAGCGCCATTAATATAGCAGAGTACGCTGATGCAATGCAGAAAGATAAAGAGTCTGAACAATATGAGGAAAATCCATATGCGAATGTTAACGTAGAAACAGAAGCTGTTGAAAAATCGGAGTCAGAAACTGAGGAAATGGAAACAGAGGTCGGTTTGCGAAATCCAAGAACATCTTTTAAAAATGTGCAACAAGAACGACCCAGATCTGCAAAAAAGAAAAAAGTACGAACCGTTCAAGTTAATTTGGAACAACTTGTTGAAAAAGTTAAAGAAAGAATTTTGAGAGATATGAAGCCTGAAATCGATAAGGGCCTTAAGAAAAGTCGTATCAAGGGTAATGCGAAATTAACTAAACTGGTAAAAAGACCTACAGACTATGCTATAAGACCGATAGTAGAAGAACTTAAAGAAAAAACGCAGACAATTAAAAAAGGTAAAAACAATGACTGGTACGAAAAAGATCCAAGACTAGTTGGTAAATCTAAAATAAAACCAAAAATACACGTTAATGACAAAGTAAATAATCAGAGACCAAGAAAACCTGTACAAAGCCAAGCAAAAGAAGACAAAAATGAAGAAATTATTGAAGATGATATTATTACTAAAGTGAAGTTGTCTACAAGCAAAAAGAAGGATAGCTACGAAGATTACGTTGCTCCTAAAAGAGAACAATATATATTTGAAAGTAATGAACCTGAAACTCCGAAAACTCTACAAGAAATAAAATTTAAACAACAGACACAAAAAGATGATACATTAATAATAAAACCAGTGGTTGCTAAAAATAAAGAAACTATAAAAACTACGCCAGAATACGACGATTATCAGGAAACAACTACCGAAGGAGAATTGAATGCAAGAACCGAAAATATTGGAGATTACGATGACCATAAGCTAATAGATAATAATAAAATCACATCACAGAAAACTAAAAATAAATTAAAGACGAAAGACGTTAGACAGGCAAAGGAGAAAGAGAAGAAATCGAAACTTGGTACCATGATACCGACTAGGGAAATCTACAAAATGAGCAGTCCTGACTATTACGGGAAATTACCTAAAATTGCTGAGAGATACAAATTCGATGAGCCGATTCCTTTTAAAGATATGGAAGATGAAAATTTAAAGCCTGTTGGCAATCCTCCGGCAAACATTAACGGTAAAATTAGGATGTAATTAAACAGAACTGTTTTTGTATAAACATGATTAAGGAATAAACAAAATGAAGTTAAAATGGTAGATAATAATTTATTTTTATTAGGTAAATGAACATTTTAGTAGATAATAGGTATACCTATTTTTGACTGATTTGTCCTTCATGATGTCACTGTGGTGCCTTCTAATCCAAGGAAATCAAATTTGAAAATCATATTATCTAATTAACTCATTAATATATTTAGGCCGAGATTCAGAGACGATTTTTTTTTAGTCTTAGTTCAAACGAAGTAGGGGGGAAATGTATGGATTTTGATATACTGGAGTTCGAACTAAGGCCGAGATTCAGAGACGATCTTTTTTGGTCTTAGCTCGAGCTAAGCGAGGCGAAAATGTATGGATTTTGACATACGGGAGCTCGAACTATGACTTAAAAATCGTCTCTGAATCTCGGCCTAAGACTTGAAAAACGTATCTGAATCTCAGCCTAAATAAAGGAAAGTGTCATAGGTATTTGATCTCATATCATCACATCATACAATATTAGTCTAGGAAAAATAAGGTTTGAGATTGCATTAAAGACACTTTAGTAAATTGTGTTTGAAATAATATTACTGTTAGTTTATAACACTTTTGTCGAGTTTTCGTGGTTATATAGGCTCAGGAACCTGAGAAATACCTTAAAATCGATATTAATGTACAAATGGCAAACTTATTTCTAAAAATATTTCGACCAACATACCAGCAATAGAGACAGTTAATTATCAAAAGGCAAATTTAATGTGTAAAACAAACAGTAAATAATTTAGTTTTGAGGTTATAATTTTTGAACACTTACAAAATATTAAATATCTACCAAAATTAACGATATTAACCGTGGATTATTATTGTTATAAGTAAAACGTATTGAACGAAGCCATCCTGTACAAAATCACCAGTTTTCCATTTTTTGTTCATACCTAAATTTAATGTTTTGTAAATATCTTAATTATTCAATAATATAACATAAAAAATCGGGGATTATTGAGAATTTATGTTTTTCAGGTATGTATCTACTATATTCCAAATTTTCACCAAAAGTGCAATTAATGCAACCTTCTCCATACAAAAATCCGTAGATTTCCCCGACTATATGGCATTTGGTTTAACACATCTCTGACTTGACTACCCCCCCTCGGGGAATATAGTCGTGATCATATAATTTTTCTATTACACATTTTTCGTGTTCACCTGCAGTGCTCTAGAAACGTCACACAATCTTTCCTTCACTGTTCTCGTTACTCAACTTTTTTACAAGCCAAAAAAGCGCATCATTTGACACAAAGCACCAAAATAAGAACATAACCTATAAAATTTTCCTAAATACAAAATGCGTCTAATAAATCTAATAAAAAACCTCCGTATAACATTAATAACGCGTAATTATTCACAAGAATATACGCCTAAAGCTTTACGGAGTCTGAAACCTAAGTCAAATCGGAGTACAGTTCAGTTTTATGTTGATTCTCGGAGAGTGAGAGCCGTAGGGGGTAACGGTGGTGATGGATGCATCTCGTTTCTTAGTGTCTGGTGCAAAGATCAGGCCGGGCCTGACGGAGGGGACGGCGGACATGGCGGACATGTCATTTTTCAGGTACCTATCTACTGAAGTTTTTAATTTTTAACCCCGACGCAAAAAGAGTCTCATAAAGTTACAATATTACATTGACATTGACAGTGTAATATGCCGTATCGCAGTATCGCTTTGACTATTTATATGTGGACTGGTTACGCGTGTAATTCTACTAACAAACATTTCTGCCACTTTTTGCGGGGGGCGAGGTAACATGAAATCCGCAACTTTGGATTTTATTCCCCATAACTTTACATCCTATTTTTGAATGTTAAAAATCATGAAAAGTAGTCTCGTGTGAACCCCAAACGTTCTAAGTTCGAAGTTATTATTTCGCAATTATAGGCTGTCTCGCATAGTGATAAGGTGTAAAATTGAATGTAAATGCACAAGATCAATTGTGCTTATACCGTGGCAGAGGGGAAATGCTACCGCTATCCTTATAATAATTAGTCAAAGCAGTATCGTGATAATATCACAGAATATCCAGAAATCCTGTGATCCGCGCCATCCCATCAATTACATTGAAATGTAAGCGCTTCCCAATACGCAATGTATCAGTATTCCACTGACAGCCATGGAAGAACGACATACTAGTAGAGGCGATGAAGAATGTTCCGCCGCTGACAATAGGGAACAAAAAAATGTATTCTTGTATTGTAAGAGCGTCGGTGGCACGTTGCGGAGAGCTATGGAAACTTAATCTTAAGGTCCAGGTTCGAATCCACACATATGACATGCCATCTCAAATGAGTTTTCTGACTTAAGTACGTACGTAATACCGACTGCTCTCAAAGAAGAAAGAAGATATTCCGATGCGTATGTGAAGTCTATGAATCTGCATTGGACACACGTGGTGGACTAACGCCCATGCAGGGTGGCCTGTGCCCTGCATTGGGACTTATATAAGCTGTAATGATGATGATGATTCTTGTATTTGAGACATGCCCTTCTTTGTGGGATCCGATAAGGACAACAATTATTTAAATACTGTTACCGATACTGCGTATACATAACTTTAGCTTAAGAATTTATATTTTAATAGTTATTAAGTCGTGTTATGTTGTAGAGTTTCTGGCCGCATCTTCTCTACAGCGACAACACGTTCCGACGCGGTGGTAGCTTTAAAAAGATTTGACGTTTGATAAGTGTGCTGCAAGCTCCTATATTGAATAAATTATATTGACTTTGACTTTGTTAAAAGGAATGAAGGCCTCATCAAGTTGCGAGTTGTTATAGCTGCTTTTCTGTTATTTTCCATGATTTTTTTAACGAAAATTTTACTGCTACACTGCTTCACTCTTGTGCATCTAAAGGCATTCTGATGATGATAATATTGATACGTGTAATAGCCCCATCAATTCTTGTGATACTTGCGATGTTAGGATCACGATAATATTGATCAATGTAATATGCCCCATAGAGTGGCTGGCAGCTGAGAGAGTGAGATGTACCTAGCGGCACCACTGTATAATAGAAAGAGATACGTGACGCGAGGCAATAGAACCGTTTGGGATCTTATCGCAGGGTAAAAATTCAATTTGTGAATCTAAAGTGAAATCGTAGATCATTTTGTGAAATATAATAAGACAATTTCATTAAATTATCCACAATTTCACGTTAGATTCAGAATTATACACAGACATCTAATTTTTACCCAGCCAATAATCACCTGAAAACCTCCAAAAACTGTTTCATTTGACATATCATGTCAGTTGCTCTACTCCTGTAAGGTATAATAACTTTAGTTCTCCCATATTTTACACATAACAAACTTATGTTATTCTCTTTTCATTCTCGGCAATGCAGGTTTCCGCACGATGTTTTCGTAAAATATGGGTGAGCTTGGGGCGAACATAAAGGACCAGCGCTGGTCTCTGTGTTACACAACGACCCTTGCTTGCTATAGCCCAACCACAAATCAATCAAATAACAGATATGTATCCATGAGCACGCTAGCGCTTTCATTAATTGCTGAAATGATAATAAATCATTTTTGCCTGAAAACTTTCAATTCAATTTTTTGTTTAGTGGCATCCGATGTGTTATCACAATTCAGCCAATGTCTCGTTATGTGGAGAGTATACGAAGGAAAATGATCAGTAGTATTAATTAAGTCTAGCGTGGCAGTTTTGCCAATGTAAGTAGTTTATAATCTCAAGTGATTGTTTTAAGGTTAAAACACAAAAGAGTTCACAAAATGGTGGAGACACGTGCAATCCCAACGCGCCGATACGCACGCGTCCGTAATTGCAGCGCGACTCCAAAAACTTATAATGTGAACAACTTTAAATGTCAACTATCAAATTGTTGTTTCGATCTAATTATTTTGTTATAAATCAGTTGGGGTGTATGAGGTTTTGCGCTTATTAATTAACACATTGTATAATATGTGGAACTGTGATAATGATTGCAGGCCACGCATTCGGTGAAGAGTCTAAACCACTGCAAGTCCGTTTTACAAGCTAAGCATGGCGAGAGAGGGTTTAACAAAGACTGCACGGGCAAGAACGCTGCTCACGTTGTAGTGCCCGTTCCTTTAGGTAAGTAAGTTATAGCCTGTAGAATCCCACTGTAGGGCAAAGGCCTCCTCTCACGAATGTGGACGAGATGGAGTGGGCCATACTCCACCACACGGACCCAGTGCCTGTTGAAGGCAAGTTAGTGGTCAACTTGCTGTCAGAATAGGCCTCTGACCTGGCCTAACGAATAGTCATAACGCCGTCTGACGAAACTATACGAGACCAACTGCTTAATGGAAACTCACTTTCCGACGTCATGTTTTTGAATCTACCCCCGCGTCGGAAGATGTTCCATTGTAGAGAAGATGTGGCCAGAAACTCTACTACACACTTCTTTTTAATAAAACAAAATATACTAAGTACAATAACAAAAATCCAATATTATATTACATATTGTAACATTGTCAAGACCAGACATTTTGGTCATTCAAATAATCATCGAGTTTATAGTAACCTTTTTTACAGAGGACTTGTTTAAGGGTGGAAAACCGCATGCTTCAATTTCGAGGCATGCGTTGTACCCACTGTCCATTATAAGTGGCGACGGGCTCACACCCCGTCACACTGGACAGAGTTTTTGTACTACTGGTGAAACGTAACCTAATTTTAGTATGTGACATGTATGTGTGTGTACTTTCATTAAACTTCCTCCATTATTTGTAGGTACGATAGTGAAAGACATGTCAGGTACGGTGGTGGGCGACCTGAGCGCTGAGGGCGTCATGTTCGTGGCGGCGCGGGGCGGCGCCGGGGGGAGGGGCAACAAATTCTTTCTAACCGCCACCGAACAGGTCCGTGATAAGAATTCTACCTTATTTAAAAACATCGTGAGGACCTGCCTACCCGAAAAACCCCTATCGCTCTTGTATAGTCTACAGCAGCGGTTCCCGAATGGTGTTCCGTGGAACCCGGGGGTTCCGTAAGAGGCTCTCAGGTGTTCCGCGAAATTAAAGATTTCGATGTTTTTGTTCTTGTCTAGCTAGATATTGTAAATCACTCCTTTGATATATTTAGGTAAGGTGATTTTATAAATGGACCTAAGAGTAAGGACCTCCATAGAGTCCGCATAAATTTACGATTGTAGTTGGTCTCTTTTGTCTTATGACATACCTTTAATAGTAGAAGGAGATGGAACTATAGATATTTGTTTATGCGGCTGTCCACTTTTTTTTGAGCTCGTGTGTGTGAAAAGTGACCGTAAACATAAGGCCATATGTCACTTGGTGCCTTTTGTCCATACTACTTGACACCACACACTCAAACCTAAACGTCAAAAAAAGTGGACACTTTACAATTGGTATGGCCCACTCTATTAGGTATAAACTCTTTGCCGTAAACATAAGGTCATATGTCACTTGGTGCCTTTTGTCCATACTACTTGACACCACACACTCAAACCTAAACGTCAAAAAAAGTGGACACTTTACAATTGGTATGGCTCACTCTAGTCTTAAAGAGAGATCCTTCCTCTTAGAAATGGACGTAATTATTAATCAGTTTCAAATTATCTTATTTTTAAATGTTGTATTCCGAAATTGCGTTTAGGTACCTACGTAGGTACCGCTCGCGAGTGTAAGTACGAGTTTGCGTCGGGTAGCAAGGTCTTGACGGACGACGGACTGCGGAATGTGTCTGTAAATTTTTGTCTTAAAAAGTATGTAAAAAGAAGTTCTAAGCCAACGGTAAAAAGTCCTTCTTTTAATGTTAAACTATACTTACAAGATGCGAGCACCAAACCAAAGAGCCACAGTATTGCGTGAATTTACGTAAAAAAAACAATGTTACAGTAAGTTTACTTCTTACTCGAGCTAGGGTTCCGCCCAAAAACGGTGAACCAAAAAGGGTTCCGTAGCCAAAAGAATTCGGGAACCGCTGGACTACAGAGTGAAATTGATATCATTAGCATCCTTTTAAACTAAGAGTCTACCCATCAAACTGAACAACTTTTACTATGGGAGCAAACCGATCGGAGCAAAAAAAAAATCTGCTGTTCTATACGAAACTGCAATGACTACTCGACTCAAATATGTGCAGCTGTTTTTTGCTCCGATCGGTTTTTTTCTTATAGTAAAATTTGTTCAGTTTGATGGGTAGACTCTTAGTTTAGTTATTAGCCGTGGTGGTCCAGTGGCGAGTAACCTTGCCTGCCGTGCAGGAGGCGATGGTTCGATCCCCGTCCAGACCGACTCGTACCAATGAGTTTATCGGAATTTATGTACGATTTGTAACACCACTGGCTTTTCGGTGAAGGAAAACATCGTGAGGAAACCTGCATGCTTCAATTTCGAGGCATGTATTGTACCCACTGTCCATTATGTGGCGACGGGCTCACCCCCCATCACACTGGACAGTTTCGGTACTACTGGTGAAACGTGGATGTTCTGAGGTTTCAGAATATCTCTGACTACCCCCTTGCGGAATATAGTCGCGAGCATATGCTATGCTCTTAGTTTAAGGGTATATTACCGTTGGCGCGCTCCATACATAAGTAGTATGGTAATATTTTCAATGCTAACCAATTAAAGTCAAAATTTTGCAAAAACAATCTAGAAACAAATATCTATGCTTGTATGTTTTCTGATTTTCGTTAAAAATATACAGTTTCAAAGTCAAAGTCAATATAATTTATTCAATATTGGAGCTTGCAGCACACTTATCAAACGTCAAAATCTTTTTTAAAGCTACCACCGCGTCGGAACGTGTTGTCGCTGTAGAGAAGATGCGGCCCGAAACTCTACGTTTGTATGCAGCGCGCATTATGAATAAACTTCTCTTAAAAGGATGCTAATGATATCAATTTCACCCTGTACAACCACGAGCTCAAGTGCCACCAAGTGTTCTAGATGAAAAGGCATATGATGATGATAATGACGCTGACAATGATTTTTTTCCACAGGCTCCCTCCGTGGCAGAACTAGGCGCAGTAGGTGAAACAAACGCATACGTTCTAGAAGTGCGATCGATGGCTCATCTGGGTCTCATAGGGTTCCCCAACGCCGGCAAAAGTACCTTACTGAGAGCCCTGACCCGCGCCAGGCCTAATGTGGCGCCCTATCCATTCACCACGCTAAGACCCCATATAGGTGAGTGATAGAAATGTGTAATTAACATGAAGGGAGCGAGGGAAGCAAGCTTAAAATATTTTCGGAGAAGGAAGCGAGCTTACAAACTTTTCGGAAAAGGAAGCGGGGGATGGAAGCTTTAAAACTTTTGAGAAGGGAGCGAGTGAAGCAAGCTTGAAGTTTTGAGGTAGCTTCCAAGTTTAGTAGCGAGAGAATTAAGCAAATTTTTAGGTAACTGTACTCTATAATCTAGTTTAGAACGGAGCAACCGAAGCGACTTATCAATTTAATTAAAACCACGACTTTATTAAGATCAGTCCGACCGAAGCATAGGTGAAACGAACGCATACGTGCTAGAAGTGCGATCGATGGCTCATCTGGGTCTCATAGGGTTCCCCAACGCCGGCAAAAGTACCTTACTGAGAGCCCTGACCCGCGCCAGGCCCAATGTGGCCCCCTATCCGTTCACCACGCTGAGACCCCATATAGGTGAGTGACAGAAACGTGTGATTAACATAAAGGGAGCGAGGGAAGTAAGCTTAAAATATAGGGTCCTTCTTAATATGCTGACACTTTTTGAAGGGGATGATCAGACCGTCAAACTGAACAACTTTCTCTATGACACCAACATCGAAATCGTAAAATAAAAATCAGCTGTTCCATTCAAAACTGCGAACCTACTCGAGCCAAATGTATTGGACAGCTGATTTTTTTTTCGCGATTTGATATTGGTTCCGTAGAGAAAGTTGTTCAGTTTGATGGTCTGATCATCTCCTTAAAAAGTGTCAGCATAATAAGAAAGACCCTGTATATTCGGAGAAGGAAGCGAGCTTTAAAACTTTCGAGAAAGGAGCGAGGGAAGCAAGCTTGAAATTTTGAGGTAGCTCCCAAGTTTAGTAGCGAGAGAAGTAAGAACATTTTTAGGTAACTGTACTCTACAATCTAGTCTTTTCAGCGACTTATCAATTTCATTAAAACCACGTCCTTATTAAGATCAGTCCGAAGAGCAACCGAAGCAAGTGTGAAATCTTTTCGGAGAAGGAACCTATAGCCCCTTAAAGAAGTAATAACAATCTTTTTCTTTGCAGGTATAATACCGTACGATGACTACGAACAGGTAGCGATAGCTGACTTGCCGGGTTTGATTCCCGGTTCACACAAAAACTATGGGTTAGGTAAGTTACTCATATATAAGACGGCCCGATAGCACAGTCTGTAGTGAACCTGCCTGCTGTGCCGAGGGTCGCGGGTTCGAATCCCGTAAAGGACAAATATTTGTATGATGAATATGAATATTTGTACCCGAGTCATGGATGTTTGTATCTATATATGTATTATATATCGTTGTCTAGTCATCATAATACAAGTCCAGGCTAGATTCTGGTACTTTAAATGTGACTAGATAATTTGTGTGACAATGTCCAAGATCTTTATTTATTATTTATTTATTTATATAGGGTCCGGTCCTTCTTAATATGCTGACGGTTTATAAGGAAATAATCATACCATCAAAATGAACAACTTTCTCCATGGGACCAAGATCAAACCCTGTATATTCAAACTGTTTTCGAATTTTGATTTCATAATGATAATTTCCACTACAGGTATCCAATTCCTCCAGCACGTGGAACGCTGCCGGGGCCTAATTTACCTCCTAGATGGAACCGACAACCCGAACAACCAATACAAGGCACTACAGCACGAGTTGACCAACTATAACGAACAACTAACAACGCGCCCCTCCCTAATAGTGGTCAACAAAGTCGATCTGCCAGCCGGGAGGGAGGGGTTCGAAGATATGAAGCAGTTAGGGGCATTAGGGGTGTTAGGGGTTTCTGCTAAGACTGGTAGTAATTTGAGCGAGTTGTTGGGGTTGATCAGGGCTTTGTATGACGGTGGTCAGAGTGAAACGGTGGAATGAATGTCGAGAAGACAGTAGGAAGCAAGCTTGAAAACTTTTCTGAGAAGGAAGTGAAGGAAGCTAATAGCTTAAAAACTTTTCTGAGAAATAGGGTATTTGACAGGTTTTTAAAAACTGTTCTACGCTAAGAGGAAGGATCTCCATAGAGTCCGCATAAATTTACGATTGTAGTTGGTCTCTTTTGTCTTATGACGTACCTTTAATAGTAGAAGGAGATGGAACTATAGATATTTATTTATGCGGCTGTGCACTTTTTTTTGAGCTAGTGTGTGTGAAAAGTGACCGTTAACATAAGGCCATATGTCACTTGGTGCCTTTTGTCCATACTACTTGACACCACACACTCAAACCTAAACGTCAAAAAAAGTGGACACTTTACAATTGGTATGGCTCACTCTAGTCTTAAAGAGAGATCCTTCCTCTTAGTTTCTACGTTAATCACTGATGTCTAAGTGTGGTTTTACAGTCACGCTGACCGCCCGCGCTGATGGTCAGCGCGCGGTTCGCACTATAGAAATTGTGCGAACCGCGCGCTTACCGACCGCGTTTCATTGTGAAACGATCCAAGAGCCGCGAAGCTCGTCGCCCGCGACGCTTACGAACCGCGCTGGCGAAAGCGTCACTGTAAAACCACACTAAGGAATCTATAGAAAATGTATATTTTACATATACTTTCCATTACATATAGTGCACGAAAAAACTAAAACAAAAATCATTATTTAAATAACCCGCGAAAACGCTTTTCCTGACACTACACGTGTCTACAAGCAGGTGACGTCACGATGACGTAAACTTTGTACGACACTCACACTCTACACGCAACTGTTTACAAGCAGTTGACGTCATCAAACATTCGGCCAATCACAGTCGTTTACGATCACGTGACTAAAGTAGACAAAAAAATATTTTCTTTGTCGATTTTCTCTTAAAATATCCAGTATTTTTCTTAACTGACTAAATAGTTGGTTTACAAAATTAATATTCAATACGGATGCCATCAATAGATCCTATATTTTACATGCTGTCAAATACCCTATTGAGAATCCCTTAAAAATTATAGTGTGACCTAAACCCGCACTTTACGCACGCTTTTCCGGGACCTAAGTTGTCTATTTCTGCACGGTGCGTAAATGAATCGTCTACCTTCACATATGTAAAAAAAATGAAATAAAACCCTTTGAAATTTCGTTTGAAGCTTGGAAATGCACAGGAAACAAATGACAAGAAGGGGATAGGTTAACGATTCTCCTGCAAGAACCTTCCTGTTGTAGAAAAAGTGACAGCCACGAAATCAAAGAAAAACGCTGACTTAGTTCGTTTCGCGAAAATTGTAACTTTCGAGCAGCAATGGACTGTTCGAGCAGTGAATTTAGCGACGATGAGAACACCGAAATTGTTCAGGACGCGATCAAAGAAATGGCGAAAACGGTGACACTGAATTTGTTGCCCACAAAATCAAAAAATTTCAGTTCATTTTCATTTTCGGTATCAAAAAATCATTTCAATGTTTCTTTTAAAATAGCAATCTAATCCCTCGGGGGATCCCCCTGCTGCCCCCCCCCCCCCCCCCCCCGGCCATCCGTCCGGGCGGGTTTAGGTCACTTGTGCTATAAAATAGTATACGATACTCGCGACCAAACTTGCCTATTATTGCACGGCGTTTAGTACCCTCGCTGCGCTCGGGCGCTAACTTCACGCCGTGCAATAATGGGCAACTTAGGTCACTCGTATCGTAATGTACTATTAAGCTGGTTTTTTAAGGAAGCAAGCATGAAATTGTGAAATAGCTTCCAAGTTCAGTAGCGGAAGAAGTAAGATCAGTTTGAACCGACCTCGTCTCTGTTTAGATTCAAAACGTTGTTAGTACGGAGCGAGCGAAGCGAAGTTCGACTCTGTATCCGTGTTAATGAATTAACGCAAAACTAGAAAGTTGTTTGTTTAGAATCGAGAGCTTAAAATGGGTAATTTTTTTTCAAAATATTAATTTTTTTTGTAATATTTATTTACTAAACTCGATTTCAACCCACCGCACGGGCACACTCACCCTATTTGGTTACTACCAAAGTAGCGCTTTCATTCATTGCTGAAATAATAAAAAATCATTTTTGCCTGAAAACTTAAAATTTTAACTATCAAATTAATGAAATTATTGTTTCAATCTAATTATTTTGTTACAAATCTGTTGGTGTGTATGAGGTTTTGCGCTTATTCATTAACACGTTGTATACATAATTTATGCAGTATTTTTCAATGATAAAATCTGTACATAATTGTAAATATTAAATTAAGTAGGCATTAATTAGATATCAATAAAACATTTAAAATTTGCACATATCTTTTATTTTATTTTAAAAAATCTTAATTTCATCTTAAACTTGTATCATTATTATAGTTTACAGATCTATTCAGTTAAGGCCAAGCGGAAAAAAGCTGATTATCCGCGACGGATCTTTTGTTCCTAACAGAACCCAAATATTTGGGTCCAGTGGCGAGTAACCTTGCCTGCCGTGCAGGAGGCGATGGTTCGATCCCCGTCCAGACCGACTCGTACCAATGAGTTTTTCGGAATTTATGTACGATTTGTAACACCACTGGCTTTTCGGTGAAGGAAAACTTCGTGAGGAAACCTGCATGCTTCGATTTCGAGGCATGTATTGTACCCACTGTCCATTACAAGTGGCGACGGGCTCACTCCCCGTCACACTGGACAGAAGTTTCGGTACTACTAGTGAAACGGGGACTGACTACCCCCTCGGGGAATATAGTCGTGACCATATGCTATGCTATTAATTTCATCTTTTCTGAAAAACTACTCAACCGATCTCGATGCGGTTTTCACTATTCCTGAACCTATGTTTCAACCTAAAGACTGGAGTGCTTTTTACTCGACTGAGAAAAAGAGCGTACGTGTAAATGTCACGGATTGTCAGCTAGTACGTGTAAAATTCTGCCACGAACTGTCCGCTCTCCGCATTTGGCCTAAAACTTATACGTGTTAATGAATTAACGCAAAACTAGAAAGTAGTTTGTTTAGAATCGAGAGCAGAATCGAATTATCATGTTTTCAACATACATAATTTTTTTCAAAATATTAAATAATTTCCTTGTAAAATTAAAAATTTTCTGATCTCGCTCTCAACCCACCGCACGGGCACACTCATCCTACTTACTACCAAAACAAGATTCTTAAAATCTATACTTGAGCACGCTAGCACTTTCATTCATTGCTGAAATGATAACAAATTATTTTTGCCTCAAAACTTAAAATGTGAATAACTTTAAATTTTAACCATCAAAATAATGAAATTATTGTTTTAAGATAATTAATTAGTTATAAATCAGTTGGGGTGTATGAGGTTTTGCGCTTATTCATTAACACGTTGTATAGGGTCCTTCTTAATATGCTGACACTTTTTTAAGTTGATGACCAGACCTTCAAACTGAACAACTTTCTCTATGGCACCAAAAACGAAAACGCGAAAAAAAAATCTGCTGTCCCATACAAAACTGCCAACCTACTCGAGCCAAATGTATGGGACTTTTTTCGCGATTTCGATGTTGGTTCCTTAGAGAAAGTTGTTCAGTTTGATGGTCTGAACATCCTCTTAAAAACTGTCAGCATATTAAGTTGGACTCTGTATAATACTAAAAATTTCAGTCAAATCCATTGACTTACCAACTACTAGACGAAGGGTCCGCGCTCAAAAGTGTCCGAACCAAAAGAGCACCAAAACGTAAAAAGAGAACCAATTACGCGACAATCTTCGTTTGATCGGGCGACTACGCGCACCGTGCCGCGATGGGGGAGTGAGTTAAAAATTTCAGCATTTTCAATGTTTTAAGTTCGTTTATTACTATACGTACTTAGGTTTGTGTAGTTTAGTCTCGGATACTTTTTTCGAGAATTTTGTACTAGACCCGTCGTCCATAGTATTCTACGTCAATGGTCAAATCACATTTCGTTTCATTTAGAATCTTATACGGTTTTTGATCGGATCTTCCACGTGTTTTGTCAAATAAAATTTGTAAATGCATGGATTTACAACCAATGGATCCAATCTTTGACTATTTATATGTGGACTGGTTACGCGTGTAATTCTACTAACAAACATTTCTGCCACTTTTTGCGGGGGGCGAGGTAACATGAAATCCGCAACTTTGGATTTTATTCCCCATAACTTTAGATTCTAATTGTGAATGTTAAAAATCATAAAAAGTAGTCTCGTGTGAACCCCAAACGTTCTAAGTTCTAAGTTATTGTTTCGCAATTATAGGCTGTCTCGTTTAGTGATAAGGAGTAAAACTGAATGTAAATGCACAAGATCAATTGTGCTTATACCGTGGCAGAGGGGAAATGCTACCGCAAGGCTTAGTCCTTATAATAATTAGTCAAAGGATCCAATTGACCATGGCGGTCGGTAATGCTAATCCTTCGTTCTTGAGCTTTATGTTCATGGACATAAGGTCCAACTATGGGTAGATTGATCTGTCGCCGTGCGTACGTGTCCGTCGTCGTTTCAGATTTTACGTTTGTCCCTTTATATCAATGTTTGTCTTTGGATTAGAAAGACTAAAGTTGATGTCGGAAACAACTACGGGAATTTACGGAAAGACGAACATTACCGCCTTGTCTTTGGATTAGAAAGGGACAAAGTTGATGTCAGAAACGACGGGTATTTACAGAAGGACGAACATTACCGCCATCCATGGAGTATTTTCATATTTCCCCCATAGTTAGTCCCCTTTTGTTCAGTCAAACATGAAATGGGGGTCGTGCTTGCAAAAGGTTCGGTCTTTGACTAATTATTATAAGGACTAGCCTTGCGGTAGCATTTCCCCTCTGCCACGGTATAAGCACAATTGATCTTGTGCATTTACATTCAATTTTACACCTTATCACTAAACGAGACAGCCTATAATTGCGAAATAATAACTTCGAACTTAGAACGTTTGGGGTTCACACGAGACTACTTTTTATGATTTTTAACATTCAAAATTAGAATCTAAAGTTATGGGGAATAAAATCCAAAGTTGCGGATTTCATGTTACCTCGCCCCCCGCAAAAAGTGGAAGAAATGTTTGTTAGTAGAATTACACGCGTAACCAGTCCACATATAAATAGTCAAAGGGTCCGGTCGTGCTGAATTGTTTATACAACGTGTTAATGAATAAGCGCAAAACCTCATACACCCCAACTGATTTATAACAATATAATTAGATTGAAACAATAATTTCATTATTTTGATTGTTAAAATTTGAAGTTATTCGCATTTTAAGTTTTCATGTAAAATGATTGGTTATCATTTCAGCAATGAATGAAAGCGCTAACGTGCTCATGGATACATTTTAAGAATCTTGTTTTGGTAGTAAGTAGGGTGAGAGTGCCCGAGCGGTGGGTTGAAATAGAGCTCAGTAAATTTAAAATTTTATAAACAAATTATTTATTATTTTGAAAAAAATTAAGCATATGCTCACGACTATTTTCCCCGAGGGGGTAGTCAGAGATAATCTGAAACCTCAGAACATCCACGTTTCACCATTAGGACCGAAACTGTGTCCAGTGTGACGGGGGGTGAGCCCGTCGCCACTTGTAATGGACAGTGGGTACAATACATGCCTCGAAATTGAAGCATGCAGGTGAAAAATATTACCTTTGTTGAAACCATGATAATTCGATTCTGCTCTCGACGAAACAAACTACTTTCTAGTTTTGCGTTAATTCATTAACACGTTGTATACAATACCCATTCCTGCACATCTAGTATGATTTCTCTACACGCGCGCGACGCGCCTTCGATACATACAAAATAACTGGTTCCTGCGCTTTTTGGAGAGCGCAAGCCGCGCTTGCCGCGACTTTTAGTATGGAATAAAGCCGAGTCGCGCGCGTGTAGAAATCATGCTAGAGGGTCTGGTGTAAATGTTAGTGATTAAAAGTGACAGGCGGGTGTAAAGTAGGTAAGACGAGTTGTGGCAGAATATCTTGCTTCTTGCTCTTCCTTGACTTCTTCGGTTGCACTTTCATCTGGAATGGTAAAAAAAAACATTATTATACAGTATGGTATACACTCAATCAAACTCAAAAGACAATTTTCATCTTAACTATTATAAAACTGTAACAGAAGTGTGTCTGTACATTGAAGATATTTATATGAAAAAGATTACGATATGGTTTTTAGGTATCCCGGACTCCAAATCAACCTTTTTTAGAATTTTTGTCCGTCTGTTTGTTTGTAACAGCATCACGCAAAAACTACTGACTTAAAATCTGGTAGTTAATTTGTGCGGACGAAGTCGCGGGTAAACTCTAGTCCTACTAATATTATAAACGCGAGAGTTTGTAAGTATGGATGAATGTTAGTTACTCTTTCACCTTTGACTAATTATTATAAGGACTAGCCTTGCGGTAGCATTTCCCCTCTGCCACGGTATAAGCACAATTGATCTTGTGCATTTGCATTCAATTTTACACCTTATCACTAAACGAGACAGCCTGTAATTGCGAAATAATAACTTCGAACTTAGAACGTTTGGGGTTCACACGAGACTACTTTTCATGATTTTTAACATTCAAAATTAGAATCTAAAGTTAAAATCCAAAGCTGCGGATTTCATGTTACCTCGCCCCCCGCAAAAAGTGGCAGAAATGTTTGTTAGTATAATTACACGCGTAACCAGTCCACATATAAATAGTCAAAGTATTTCACGTAAAAACTACTGAATGGATTTTAATGAAATTTGGCACACAGATAGAATATGATCTGGATTAACACATAGGATACTTTTTTAAGGTCTACGCAGACGGAGTCGCGGGCAACAGCTAGTATTGTATTATCTAATTAAAATGAGTGCATTGGTATTAATTTTATTAAGTTAAAAGCTTTCTGGGAGGTACAATTAAGATTTCTATGTTGCGTAGAGATTTTTTTAAGGACCTATGTCGAAAAATAATTGAAGCGAAAAGGGCGTGTGATAGCTTATATTACTGCCTGATGCGCGCCTGAAACGACGCAACCATAAAACAAACTATATTTAATTGTAATTGTACTACTTATGTAAGTTCAATTCTGCTCTAATCAAAATTTATAAAAAATAAACCTATTTTTTTTAAATCAAGTCTCTTGTTTCTAATATTCACCGTTTAGCACTTCCAAGCGTTTATCGATAAAGACGGAGGCTACTTTGGCTTGTTTTTCTATCGAGAAAATGTGTCTTAATCGTGTTTTGACTCTAATCAAAACTTCAATTATATGTTCAATTTACACATATCCGCAAATCATACTCCTACTGTTAGTACTTCATGAGATATGATGCTTTGAAGAATCCTATTTTTTTTACATAGCCCCTTAAAAATAAGTTTTCAGATTATCTTTTTGTCAGTAAATGGTGCCGGTTACAGTTTAAAACTCCCATTCATAATTACTCCCCACTCCTCTTAAGGGTATATTACTGTTGGCGCGCGTTCCATACAAACGAAGTCTGGTGATATTTACAATACTAACCGATTAAACTCAATGAAATTTTGCAGAAACAATCTAGAAACAAATCTCTATGCTTGTATCGTGTCAGATTTTCCTTAAAATGTTCATTTTTAAAGTTAGAGTGCCTAAAAGATTTCCATACAAATCTTAAATTAATCCTAGCATTGAAACTGTATTTTAACGAAAATCGGACACGATACAAGCATAGAGATTTGTTCCTAATTGTTTCTGAAAAATTTCATTGAGTTTAATTGGTTAGTATTGAAAATATCACCAGACTACGTTTGTATGCAGCGCGCATTTACGCATTTGGAATAAACTTCTCTTAACAAAACTCGTAAAATGACTGGACTAATAGTACATTTTTTTGGTCAAGCGTGAGTTCTCGAACTAAATAGTGCTCATAATATTTCTACTGCTTCTATACAGGTTCCTTCTTAATATGCTGACACATTTTAAGGAGATGATCAGACCACCAAACTGAACAACTTTCTCTATGGGACCAACATCGAAATCGCGAAAGAAAAATCAACTGTCCCATACACTTAGCTCGAGTAGGTGTGCAGATTTGTATGGAAGAGGTGTTTTTTTTTCATCGCGATTTCGATGATGGTGCCATAGAGAAAGTTGTTCAGTTTGATCGTCTGATCATCCCTCATCATAAGAAGGTCCCTGTATTGTTGTAGTAACGTTAAGCAACGTCGACGCCTGGTCGGGTGACCTACCTTGTAATGAACCTCGCGCACGTGCCTGTAGAGTGAAGAGTACCACCCGAACGCGGCGCTGCACTGCTCGCACTGGTATGGCGTCTCGCTCGTGTGCATCGCTACTATATGGTATTTTAGTTTCGCTGCGTTCTGTAAGTTGACAATAACGTTATTTTCTCATTTTTAAGTGTAAGGAAAATCATCATTAAGGTGGTTGCAGAGTTGTCAATTTCATACAAAAGATTGACGCATAATACGCGTAGACGGTACAATTAAAAGTAATATTTTATATATGGAAAAATAGTTTAGTCAATCTAGATGCCGCGTATCAAATAACATTTGCAATTTATATTATAATTATGAAGATATAAAGCTTCTTATCCACAGAAAATTTCAAAGCTTTATATCTTCGTAATTATATTATAATTGCAAATGTTATTTAATACGCGGCATCATATATGAAATATTGCTTTTAATTGTACCGGCTTCGCGTATTACGCGTCGAACTTTTGTATGAAATTGACAACTCTGCAACCATCTTAACCTTTGAACCACATACTTTACCCATCAAACTGAACAACTTTGACTATGGGAGCAAACCTGTCAGAACAAAAAAGAATATACATACTAGGCATTGTAGTTTACTATGGAACAGCAGAGTATGTGGTTTAAAGGTTAATGATACTTTTCCTTACACCCTGTATAACTCAACAAATGGCATTGTTCACCAGTCTATGGAAAACATGCATTAGCGTTCGTTTTTCGACCCATGTTCCTGAGAGAATATTATTTAGTTTCATAATTCATTGTCTGAATACACTTCGAAACTATTGGCTATGTGCACGACACTAGCGCCCCTAGCGGTGTCGGACCACCGTGAATTATTTCAAGTAACATGTTAGTTAAAAGTTTGTTATTTTTATAATAAATTAATTTAAAACTAAAGAAATTAGCAATATTATCGATATTAAAATTTTTAAAATGCATATTTGCTTAGAATCCACAATATTTGCAGTGCCAATTTCCGTACAAACTTTTATCCCGGTTTTCACACCTTCGGTGATAAAATTCCAAAAAACCCTTTTTAGTGAGCACCTAGATGCGAATAGAAACTTCCATGCCAAATTTTAAGTTTGTAGTCTTTACAGTTTTGGAGATTTCGTGTTGAGTTAGTGTGTGGATTTTCTCTATGCAAATCCACACGCTAACTCCCGCCAAATCAAGCATATTTTAGACAACTTGACCAACAAAAGATCTGCTGTTCCATACTAAACTGCAATAGTATGGAACAGCAGATCTTTTCTTTTTGCGCTGACGGATTTTCTCCCATAGTAAAAGTTGTTCAGTTTGATGGGTAGAGCTTAAAAAGTGTCAGCACATTAAGAAGGAGCCGGTATAATTGCAATTTTTTATTAATTGAACGAATCAAACTTCGTAATTCGATTTGTAACACCACTGGCTTTTCGGTGAAGGAAAACATCGTGAGGAAACCTGCATGCTTCAATTTCGAGGCATGTATTGTACCCACTGTCCATTATAAGTGGCGACGGGCTCGCCCCCCGTCACACTGGACAGAGTTTCGGTACTACTGGTGAAACGTGGATGTTCTGTGGTTTCAGAATATCTCTCACTACCCCCTCGGGGAATATAGTCGTGAGCATAGGCTTATCAAACTTCGTTTGTATGGAGCGCGTTACAAGTACTGTCCTCAAAAAGACATTGGATGTAGTATAATTTTTGACTTTTTAATTATAAAGTCGGTTTTAAATCTCAACGATATTGTAATAAACAAACATACCTGATAGGACTTCCCGCATACATGGCACAGATTATCCTTCTTCTCCTTATCGCGGTGGACGTTCTGCATATGTACGTACAGTGACGTGTGACATTTGAATGGCTGTAATCATATTAAGACAAATATTAAGAGGCTATGTGAAAAAAATAGGATTCTTCAAAGCATCATATCTCATGAAGTACTAACAGTAGGAGTATGATTTGCGGATATGTGTAAATTGAACATATAATTGAAGTTTTGATTAGAGCCAAAACACGATTAAGACACATTTTCCCGATAGAAAAACAAGCCAAAGTACCCTCCGTCTTTGTCAATAAACGCTTGGAACTGCTAAACGGTGAATATTAGAAACAAGAGGCTTGATTTAAAAAAAGAGATTGATTTTTTTATAAATTTTGATTAGAGCAGAATTGAACTTACATGAATAGTACAATTACAATTAAATAAAGTTTGTTTTAAGCTTGCGTCGTTTCAGGCGCGCGCGCCGCCCTTTCTCTCTCTTTCTTTCGCATCAGGCAGTAATATAAGCTATCACACGCCCATTTCACTTCAATTATTTTTTGACATAGGCCCTTAACACGTTAAAAAAAATCTGCTGGAGCAGCTCTTCCATACAAAACTGCAAACTTACTCGAGCCAAATGTATGGGGCAGCTGATTTTTTTTTCGCGATTTCGATGTTGGTCCCATAGAGAAAGTTGTTCAGTTTGACGGTCTGATCATCCCCTTAAAAAGTGTCAGCATATTAAGAAGGACCCTGTATAATTCGATTCACGTATGTTTGAAATCCGTATCGATTCATTCACTTAATCGATGCATTTTAAGCAGGTCACCTCACTACGAAGCTAAAACTGACAGATGTCAAATGTGTACTATTAAATTGGCCCGACTTTAGTTTCAAATAGTATTGATTATAAATACTCATAACTTTTGATTGAATGAACCGATTGCGATGAAATAAAAGCCTAATAATCCAAACTAAGCAAGCTTTTGCGAAACCCCGTCTAAATCGGTTCCGAAGTTATAAAGTGATGCGTGCATCATAAAACCGATAAACAGATAACATTCGAAAAGTCGTATCAATGCGAAAATATCTCCAATGTGCCTAGTTACATCCATCCTAACTTAAAAATTTTATATGTTTAGATATCGTAGACCATGTAATTAGGGACCAGCCTCGCTTTAGCATTTCCCCTCTGCCACGTCACAAGATCAATTAATCATGTGCATATACATATCGCTCATCCGGTGGAATAACCACACAATTACATTATTGCAAATTTTACAGGAGAAGGGTTTAAAGGTTCACCCTCCAAGATGGGCCCAATTTTTCGTCAAAGAAACAATAACACTGCCATCTAGCGAAAACTACTGGCAATACAGTCGTGAGTTTATTCCTTCAGATAAATATATCCACCAAATTATTGTGCCAATAATTAATAACTCAATTTTGGAAAAGACTGCAATTGTGTGGTTATTCTCCCGGATGAGCGATATACTAAACGATTTAGCCTATAGTTGCGGAACAATAACTTCAAACTAGTCTCGTTTGGGGTTCACACGAGACTATTTTTAACAATCAACATTAGAATCTAAAGTAACGGAATAAAATGCAAAGTTGCAGATTTCATGCTACCGCGTCCCTCGCAAAAAGTAGCTGAAAAGTTTGATTGATCTTTCTTTCCATGTTACTGCAATACCAAATGGTATTTGTAGTAAATTTTTTTACCATTCCGCAAGGTATTGTGGTCGTTAGTTTATGTTTGTACCTTGTTGCATAGCTGACATCTAAATTTGATCTTCTTCAAGTGCTCCCAGTCGATATGATCTCTGAGTCTAGTCTTATTGACGAATTTCTTGCCGCACTCGTTGCATGTGAAACTGAAATTAATATTTTTAATTGATTAATTTTACAATGTGTTAATGAATAAATGCAAAACTAGAAAGTAGTTTGTTTAGAATCGAATTATCACTTTGACTATTTATATGTGGACTGGTTACGCGTGTAATTTTACTAACAAACATTTCTGACACTTTTTGCGGGGGGCGAGGTGACATGAAATCCGCAACTTTGGATTTTATTCCCCATAACTTTAGATTCTAATTTTGAATGTTAAAAATCATGAAAAATAGTCTCGTGTGAACCCCAAACGTTCTAAGTTCGAAGTTATTATTTCGCAATTATAGGCTGTCTCGTTTAGTGATTAGGTGTAAAATTGAATGTAAATGCACAAGATCAATTGTGCTTATACTATGGCAGAGGGGAAACGCTACCGCAAGGCTAGTCCTTATAATAATTAGTCAAAGAATTATCATGGTTTCATGGTAATGTCTATATCTGGCATGCCAGTAGTTGTCGTGACTGTCATGCCTGTAGCGTAGCTGTCATCATGTCTGTATATAACATGCCTATATCTGGCATGCATTCAGCTGTCATGCATATAGCTGGCATGCCTGTAACTGGCATGCATGTATCTGACATGCCATTAACTGGCATGCCTTTAGCTGTGATCATGTTTGTATCTGACAAACTGGGAATACACATTCCTGTTAATGGCATGCCAGGTGCTGGTAAACCAGCATGCTATTTACAGGCATTCCGTGAAGCCACGATAAACATGCCTGTGGATGGCAGTTCTAGAACAAGCTTGTTTATGACAGTGAGCGCCAAGCGAGTCCCAACTTCGGGGAAGTCCCCGCGAGAGGAAAAAATCAAACGAGCTGCGATCTCCTGGCATGCTTTGTACTGGCTTGCGAGCTACGGGCAGAATCTCGATACACATGCCAGTCAAAGTCAAAGTCAGAGTCAAAATCAATATAATTTATTCAATATAGGAGCTTGCAGCACACTTATCAAACGTCAAATTTTTTTAAAGCTACCACCGCGTCGGAACGTGTTGTCGCTGTAGAGAAGACGCGGCCAGACACTCTACAACATAACACGACTTAATAACTATTACAATATAAATTCTTAAGCTAAAGTTATGTATACAATAATACATAGTCTATTTAATAAAATAATGATACTATATAGTAAAGTAAATAAACTATAAGCTAGTGACCTCAGACCCAAGCATTTTAGTAGCAGTAGCTCGTTCTTACCAGTAACTGGCATGCCTTTGTGCGAGTAACAAGCATGCGTATTCCCGGCTTAACTGTTATCATGCCTATTGCTAACATACATATATCTGGCATGCATTTTGCTGTCATGCCTATAACTGGCATGCGTGTATCTGACATGCCCGCAGCTGTGATCATGTTTGTATCTGATATGCCTATATCTTGCATGCCTGTATCTCAATTCAATTTTTGTTTAGTGGCATCCGATGTGTTATCACAATTCAGCCAATGTCTCATTATGTGGATAGTATATGAAGGAAAATGATCAGTAGTATTTATTAAGTCTAGAGTGGCAGTTTTGCCAATGTAAGTAGTTTATAATCTCAAGTGATTGTTTTAAGGTTAAAACACAAAAGAGTTCACAAAATGGCGGAGCCACGTGCAATCCCAACGCGCCGATACGCACGCGTCCGTACTCCGCCAGAATTGCAGCGCGACTCATGTGCCTGTATCTGGCATGCCTTCATCTGACATGCTTGTAGCTGTCATTATGCCTGTAGCTGTCATCATGCCTGTAGCAGACATGATGCCTTTATCAGGCACGGCTGATAAAAGCATGTCAGCGACAGGCATGTCAACTACAGACATGCCAGCTTGTTAACGCAAAATTAACATATTTTCATTATTTAAAAAGCTCAGAAATTACTACTAACGCCATCTAGTGAGATGCATCAGAACTTCAATGTAATCAACGATCATTAATGTTGCCAGTCAGTTGTTTTCAATTTGCATTATATTAAATCAGTTATTCAGTAATTGTAACTGGCAACATCTCTCTCTCTTTCGTCGCCATTCTCACGGGACGGTCGAAATTTACAACTTTCATCTCAGAAAATCATTGTGTGGTTAAAAGGAACCTAATATATCAGTTTTCAAGATGTTCAGGAGTTTTCATTCGCCACCTATTCACAAACACTGCAGGAGAAGGACCAGTCGATTCGAACCCGCCGACTTTCTCCTCCACAGCTATTAGCATGCTATATAGTTTACCTGAACTCGCTCTCGGAGACGTGCCTGCGGGAGACCTTCAAGTGTTGCCTGTAGGTGGCCTGCGACGCGAAACGCTTGTCGCACATGTCGCAGTATAATTCTCCCGCATCTCGCGCCTGCAAACACATAGACATTACAATGGGGAACTTGCACTGTTTGATATTTTTTAGTGTATCATAAAGATTGCCGTGGTGGTCCAGTGGCGAGTAACCTGGCCTGCCGGGCAGGAGGCGATGGTTCGATCCCCGTCCAGGCCGACTCGTACCTATGAGTTTACAACTTTGACTAATTATTATAAGGACTAGCCTTGCGGTAGCATTTCCCCTCTGCCACGGTATAAGCACAATTGATCTTGTGCATTTGCATTCAATTTTACACCTTATCACTAAACGAGACAGCCTATAATTGTGAAATAATAACTTCGAACTTAGAATGTTTGGGGTTCACACGAGACTAATTTTCATGATTTTTAACATTCAAAATTAGAATCTAAAGTTATGGGGAATAAAATCCAAAGTTGCGGATTTCATGTTACCTCGCCCCCCGCAAAAAGTGGCAGAAATGTTTGTTAGTAGAATTACACGCGTAACCAGTCCACATATAAATAGTCAAAGGTTTACAACCAACCGACAAACTTAACACTTATAAGTTTAAGCAAGTATACAAATATCTTTTGGATATGTGTTATTTTTCGATACAACAGTTTCTTAAGTGACTTATTTGTATGTGGTAATTGGCTCTGTTTGATTATTTTGAATCTACGACATTTTATCTGAATATCGAATACCTATCTGACACCTTTCTGTGGGCCGCCCGATAGCACAGTCGGTAGTGAACCTGCCTGCTGTGCCGAGGGTCGCGGGTTCGAATCCCGTAAGGGACAAATATTTGTATGATGAATATGAATATTTGTACCCGAGTCATGGATGTTTGTATCGATATGTGTATTCTATATCGTTGTCTAGTCATCATAACACAAGTCCAGGCTAGATTCTGGTACTTTAAATGTGACTAGATAATTTTTGTGGCAATGTCCAAGAAATTTATTATTTATTTATTTTAAATTTGACTAATTACCAATTATTTTTGTTATTCGATTAGATATAATCATACTTGTAATTAACATTTGCATGCCTTCATGGTAGAATATGCTGGAAAATTTTATTTTTATAAAACCGTATATACCATATTTTTGCAAATAAAAGTTACCTTATGGCTTCTCATATGCCTGCCGAGGTTGGACTTCCACTGGTAAACTTTACCGCACCTCGGGCACGGGTACCGATTCTGTCCTTTGTGTAGTACACTGCAATAAATGTTCTTTATACAGGGTCCTTCTTAATATGCTGACATTTTTTTAACGGGATGATCGGACAGTCAAACTGAACAACTTTCTCTATGGCACCAACATCGAAATCGTGGGAAAAAATCTACTGTCCCATACATTTGGCTGGAATAGGTTTTCAGTTGTGATGTAAAGAACTGGTAAAACTAGGGTTGCCACCTCCAGTCTCCTGCCTCTTTAAAGCCTCTTTTAAGTAGATCAAACCGTCAAACTGAACAACTTTCTCTATGGCACCAACATCGAAATCGTGGGAAAAAATCTACTGTCCCATACATTAGGCTGGAATAGGTTTTCAGTTTTGTATGGAACAGCTGATTCTTTAGATCAGTCTCCTTCAGATGGCACCTCAATTACAAATAGATAGGTGGAAAAAATTGTACCATAAATCATCATGGTAAAGGTACTTGCGGCAAAATTTTGCTAGGCAACCCAGCGGCGTTGTATGAAACATTATATCACATTTCGTTCAATAAATAAATTGGTGCATAATTTTGCGGTCGGATCTTGGTATACAAGATGTTACAAAAATACAAATAAACATTTAAGTGGTTTAGACCATCAAACTGAACAACTTTTACTGTGGGAGCAATATCGAAATCGCGAAAAAAAATATCATGTTCCATACTAAACTAAAAATCTACTAAAATGTATGGGACAGCTGACTTTTTTTTCGCGATTTCGATGTTGGTCCCATAGTGAAAGTTGTTCAGTTTGATGGTATAAACAAAGCCCTTAAAAGTTTTAAATGTTTTTTTTTAGTTTTGTAACACCTTGTGTAACACCGGGCTATATAACTTCGGGCTAGATTCTGTAACACCACTGGCCTTTCGGTGAAGGAAAACATCGTGAGGAAACCTGCATGCTTCAATTTCGAGGCATGTATTGTGCCCACTGTCCATTACAAGTGGCGACGGGCTCACTCCCCGTCACACTGGACAGAGTTTCGGTGCTACTGGTGAAACGTGGATGTTCTGAGGTTTCAGAATATCTCTGACTACCCCCTCGGGGAATATAGTCGTGAGCATATGCTTATGCTTATACATGCTAGATTCTGGTACTTTCAACGGGCCTAGATAATCTGTGTAACAATTCCCAAGATATGTATTTTTTTATTTAGGTCATATAAAATCGATCTAGCTACAGGGTCTACCCTCTGAAATGTGCCCTTAAAGAAAGAGTGCTTACTTGAGATGATATCTATAAGTCTTCCTCGAACTGAAGTGTTTGCCACATTCACCGCACTGAGGTTTGTCAGCCAACACTTCCTTGCTTCGGGGAACCTTGGGTTTGGGGACGACGACCTGAAACATATTTTTAGAGTTATGTCATGGCAAGCCGTGGTGGTCCAGTGGCGAGTAACCTTGCCTGCCGTGCAGGAGGCGATGGTTCGATCCCCGTCCAGGCCGACTCGTACCAATGAGTTTTTCGGAATTTATGTACGATTTGTAACACCACTGGCTTTTCGGTGAAGGAAAACATCGTGAGGAAACCTGCATGCTTCAATTTCGAAGCATGTATTGTACCCACTGTCCATTATAAGTGGCGACGGGCTCACCCCCCGTCACACTGGACAGAGTTTCGGTACTACTGGTGGAACGTGGATGTTCTGAGGTAGCAGAATATCTTTGACTACCCCCTTGGGGAATATAGTCGTGAGCATATGTCATGGTTTAGCAAGAACAAAGATTACTGATGTCTTGATTGCTTTGACTAATTATTATAAGGACTAGCCTTGCGGTAGCATTTCCCCTCTGCTACGGTATAAGCACAATTGATCTTGTGCATTTACATTCAATTTTACACCTTATCACTAAACGAGACAGCCTATAATTGCGAAATAATAACTTCGAACTTAGAACGTTGGGGTTCACACGAGAACACTTTTCATGATTTTTAACATTCAAAATTAGAATCTAAAGTTATGGGGAATAAAATCCAAAGTTGCGGATTTCAAGTGGCAGAAATGTTTGTTAGTAGAATTACACGCGTAACCAGTCCACATATAAATAGTCAAAGCTTGTTTGTGATTATTGGACGTGACACATCACACATTCGAAGTCGTCGCCACACGGGCACTGACTAGAGGCTTGGACATGTATGAGGGAGAGAGGAATATACCACTGCCTTAAGATCAGTACAAGCGTCCAAAGGATGATGCAAATCCTGGTCCCACCTTCCAATAGCTATGTGTGATACATCGTTGGACAGGTATTCTTGAGCTGAACAAATGTTACTATTGCGCCAAGTTCCAAATCTTAGTCCATTCGGAGTAAAAAAAAAGTTTGGTCAATCCTGCACGTCTAGTATGATTTCTCTACACGCGCGCGACTCGTCTTCGATGCATAGAAAATAACCTGTTCCCGCGCTTGTCGGAGAGCGAAAGCCGCGCTTGCCGCGACTTGTAGTATGGGAAAAAGCCGAGTCGCGCGCAAGTAGAGAAATCATGCTAGACGTGCTGGTGCAAATGTTACTATTGCGCCAAGATTTGGAACTTGGCGCAATAGTAACATTTGTTCAGCTCAAAAATACCTGTCCAACGATGTATCACACATAGCTATTGGAGGGTGGGACCAAATTTCATACAAACCCCGTCATCATCCTTTTTTATAGATTCCTCACATCTAGGTGGTTAAGGAGAAGTGATTTTCGCGATTTTTCGTTGTTCCTTTTTTTTTCAAAGTAATTTTTCTTTCGTACGTTAAATAATCAACTACACAACATCCATACAATTTACCGAAAAAAAAACGGTCGAAATTAAAATTTTAGGTTCGAGTTGTACGTAACAAAATTTCCAAAATTCAGTTGCATATAATCCGGTACCTTAGTTATGACACAGAATAAATAGTACTACCCGTACAGAAGGATCACTTCGAGAACAGATTTAAATAAATAGCGACTCTCTCTGCACGGCAATAAGGTGCAAAGTTATTCGCACCCGTCCTATCGTACAATTCGCGATTAACCTACCAACCGTCACAACGGCGCGCGTGCAAACAAAAATGAACCGAATCATTAGACATGAAAGCGTCTTTTACATTGTCTCCCTCTTAAATTCTTTCACGTGCTGGCAGCGTGATATCGATTGGGTTTTCAAGTTTCGCATTGACTACTCGCAAAATGGCGGCAAGTCTAATGAGATTTGACCAAAAAGAAGTTTACACGGTATACCTAACCTATTGCCATTCACCACTCGGTGGGGATCGCCGTCAAGCGTACCTGAGCTGTCAAAGTTAAAGTCAAAGTCAATATAATTTATTCAATATAGGAGCTTGCAGCACACTTATCAAACGTCAAATCTTTTTTAAAGCTACCACCGCGTCGGAACGTGTTGTCGCTGTAGAGAAGATGCGGCCAGAAACTCACGACTTGATAACTATTACAATATAAATTCTTAAGCTAAAGTTATGTATACAATAATACATAGTCTATTTAATAAAATAATTGATACTATACAGTAAAGTAAATAAACTATAAGCTAGTGACCTCAGACCCAAGCATTTTGATCATTTAAATAATCATCCAGTATATAATATGCTATCTTACAGAGGACTTTTTGATCTGAGTTTTAAACATGTTTTCGGAAAGATTCAAAATGGTCTCAGTGATTTTATTATAATAACGTATACAGTGACCCATGAAAGACGTGTTGATCCTACTAAGCCGAAAGTGTGGAGATACCAGTTTATTTTTGTTTCGAGTGTTGTAATTGACAACATTTCATTTTAAGAAAGGTACCAAAATAAGAAAACCATTTGAAGATTATGTGATTCAAAACATACATCAAAATTACCAGATTTTTCTATCAATTATTTCTCGAGTTATTTGAAAAATACAGAAAAATATAATAGAGGTTGATTGAGTTTTTTTTTTATTTATTTATAATTAATGGACTTTTTGCTTGTGCGTTAGCACCACATTTCCGCCAATGTCAAGTAGTTTGTGGGAGTATCTATCCCAATCTCAGGGATTGTTTTTGATAAAGAACAAGAAGAGATTAAGGAATGCGGAGCCTCGTGGCAGGCAAAGACGCGACGCGCGGACAACACGCGAGACAAGTTCTCGGACAAGAACCTGCAACGTGACTCCGATTAAGATTTTATTCCTTTGCCTGCTTGGCTTTTCTATTGTATTTGACAGTTTTTATTTTTAATGTTATTGCGGCCAAGGTATCTTAGCCATAAATCCTACGTTTTTCAGAAAATTCAAAAGTAAATTAAAAATAGAAATATCGGTCAAAAATAAAATCTGAAAAATACGTATCTCTTATTTTATAACCTATTTTTATATTTTTTATTCAAAACAAGTGGTTAAAAAAATGTAATGTTGGCAATTATGGACATGTGGAGTGAGACAGGCCTATTTATGATATATTTTTGTTTTTCACTTACCTCTTTAATTTCTTCTTCTTGTATCTTAATGTCTTCTTTCTTTTCAACATCGATACATTCCTTATTGTCTACCTCTAGTTCTACAGCGTCCTGGTAATCTATATTAGACTCTAAGTCGCTACCATCACAGTTCAAAATAGATTCTTCTGTTTTTTGGCGTTTCTTCTTCACCTTAATCTTCTTTTTTATTTTTACTTTCACCTTCTTCTTTTTTTCTTTTGTTGGCTGTGGGCAAAGAAAAAAAGAATTAAATACAAAACGCCTTTTCAGTATTTTTGTCTGTTTGTTTGTTGTTTTAAGCGCACAAGTGATGTGCACTTAAAACTAGAGAAACTATTTAGATGGGGTTTTCACAAAAACCGAGATACGAAAAGAGCAGTAGAGCTATATAATATAAATAATAATAAATTTGTTTATTTTGTTCTCCACAGATACAGGTTACTACTTAGAGCTAAATAAATTTAGAGCATTTAGTATTGTATTGTGGAGACTGGTGCCTGACTCAAGATACCTATGAAGGTTCTCGTGCCTCAGGTTACCAGGTCTCCACCCCAAGGACAAAGTAACAGCTTTTACACTATATTTATTGACATGAGTGATAGTAAGACAAAAGGATAGTGCTTACGTTACAAAATAAAAGCAAAACAATAGAAACAAGTGCTTACAGAACACTTACAGAGCTATGGCTGCAGGGTTCGAAGTGATAATTATCATTGATAATTATACGTTGATAATAGGGTATTTGACAGCATGTAAAATATAGGATCTATTGATGGCATCCGTATTGAATATTAATTTTGGAAACCAACTGTTTAGTCAGATAAGAAAAATACTGGATATTTTAAGAGAAAATCGACAAAGAATATAGTTTTTTGGTCTACTTTAGTCACGTGATTGTAAACGACTGTGATTGGTCGAATGGTATGGGTGTCGTACAAAGTTTACGTCATCGTGACGTCACCTGCGTATATTGTCAGGAAAAGCGTTTTAGCGGGATATTAAAATATCATTTTTTGTTTTAGTTTTTTCTTGCACTATATGTAATGGAACGTAAAATATACATTTTCTATGGAGTCCTTAAACTTCAGTGATTAACGTAGAACGTAGAAAAACCTGTCAAATACCCTATTAACTTGATAATTCTATGTTGGTAATTATCCTGATAATTATAAGTTGATTTTGATAGATTTGATAGTTATAAAATTAATTGAAAAAACAAAAAGTTTGTGTCCGCAATATCAGGCCGTGTGTATTGTGTATCCGATCAAGATTCGTGAAAAAAAAACTCACATTCACGAAATAATTTTTCTCACTGTTTTCTGTCGTTTTTCTCAATTATTTGTTATTCGTTGTGATGAAAAATGAAAAAGTCGAAGACTATGAGCTGTTTGGTCTGGATAAGAGTGTATTAAAACAAACACATCAATTTTAGAACTTTTAGTCAGAAATTTTACTCAAAATTAAGAATCAGCTTGGATAGTTATACGATAATTATCTGATAATTATTCGATGATTATATCATGATAATTATGTGCAAGGAGACTCTCCGCCTTCGTGGTCCGCGAGACGAAATAATTCGACGTCTGTCAGTCATGTCGGTCAAGAAAATTTGTTAATTGTTTTTTCACATTGAGCTTGTATGAATTGTAAAAATATAAATTGATTCTATTATCGCATCGTCATTCTATCTTCGCTACCCTCGCCTGGCCCCTGCCATAGTGGTGACCCGCACTGAACATAATAATTATCAACGCACCGCACGCGGAAAATAGACACAGTTGTACAATGGCAGAGCCAACTGAGAAGGAAGATTTTAAAGACGCACAAGACCCACGTCGAGCAGCTACCGAAGGGCCTTCACCGCAGGGCGCTGACATTTTTCGAGTCGGAGTTCGGCTACCACCATTCTGGCCGCAAGAACCTACAGTTTGGTTTGCCCAAGTCGAGAGCCAGTTTACCATATCAGGCATTACCACCGACGCGACCAAATTTCACTACGTTCTCGCACATCTAGAACACCAGTACGCAGCCGAGGTGAAGGACCTCATCATATCGCCCCCTGCAACGAACAAGTACGAGAAGCTTAAGAGCGAGCTCATCAAGCGCCTGTCAGCATCTCGTGAGAAAGCGGTCAAGCAACTACTTATCCATGAAGAGCTCGGTGATAGGAAGCCATCTCAATTTATGAGGCACCTGCAGCACCTAGCAGGGCCAGATATACCTGATGACTTCCTAAAAACCATCTGGACCAGCCGCTTGCCAAGGAACATCCAGACCGTAATAGCTGCTCAGCCAGGTTCGACCCTAGAAGCATTGTCAGACTTAGCAGACAGAATACATGAAATTGTACCTGGAACCGCGCACGTAGATAGCGCTTCAGCTAGCAACCGCACCTTAAACGAAATGGCAAAGCAAATCGCAGCACTCACCACACAAGTTGCAGCCTTGACCGCTGAAGCAAACGGAAGATCTCGTTCCAGAACCAGGAGCAACCAGCGTGAACGCAGCACCAGTCGTTCGCAGTCTAGCTACAAGAAGTTTCCAACGTGCTGGTACCATTCCAAGTTCGGCGAGAAGGCAAAGAGATGCATGAAGCCATGCGACTACAAGCCGGAAAACCCACAGGCGGTCGCTAACGGCGACAGACGATTGCCCTAACTCACCTGGTCGCCTGTTCATTACCGAGCAGAACACGAAAATGCAGTTTCTCATTGACACAGGCAGTGACCTCTGCGTTTTTCCATACTCTGCTCTAAAACAAAAACGACCACGGACTACTTATGACCTTTACGCAGCAAATGGCACACCAATCGCCACATACGGCTGTGTACAGATGGAGCTTAACCTCGGCCTTCGACGCGCCTTCTCATGGCGATTCACAGTAGCCGATGTCACCAAGGCAATAATCGGTGTCGACTTTTTATCCTTCTACGGGTTATTGGTAGACTGCCGAAAAAAACGCCTCATCGATAATCAAACAACATTATCAGCCATCGCAACATCAGTTTCTTCATCAGACGTCATATCCTCGGTGAAAACGATTACAGGCGAGTCGAAGTACCTGGACCTGCTTAGAGAATTTCCTGAAATAACTCACCCAGCAGGAACCCACCGAGAGATTCCTCACAATACGGTCCATCACATCAAAACCACACCAGGCCCTCCAGTATCCTGTTCTCCACGGCGACTGGCCCCAGACAAGCTGAAAATAGCAAAAGCTGAGTTCGAGGCGATGATTAAAAACGGAACGGCAAGACCATCAGCCAGCCCGTGGGCATCACCGCTTCACCTGGCGCCGAAGAAAGATAACAGCTGGCGACCTTGTGGGGACTACAGAATGCTCAATGCCCGCACCGTGCCTGACAGTTATCCCATACGTCACATCCAAGATTTTGCCCATAACATATCTGGATGTCACGTCTTTTCAAAACTCGACCTAGTCAAGGCCTATAATCAAATCCCAGTATTCGAGGAAGACATACCCAAGACAGCGATTTCAACACCATTCGGGTTATACGAATTCCCATTCATGACCTTTGGGCTTCGCAATGCAGGTCAAACGTTTCAAAGATTTGTGGACGAGATCACCCGAGGCCTAGAATTCTGCTACGTCTACCTAGACGATTTCCTGATATTTTCAAAGGACGAAGCTACTCACGAAGACCACCTCCGCCAAATATTCACCAGACTTAAGAAATATGGTATGGTCATTAGCACCGCGAAGTGTACCTTTGGAGCTTCGGATGTAACTTTTCTCGGTTACAACGTATCTTCAAGTGGAGTGAAACCAACGGATGAGAAAGTGAGAGCCATCAGAGAATTCCCAACACCAAAAACCGTCAGGGAACTTAGGCGATTCCTGGGGATGCTCAACTTTTATAGAAGATTTATCCCTAACGCAGCAGGCATCCAAGCACCCCTGCACGCACTGTTGACCGGTTCAGTTAAAGGTTCGCATCCAGTAAACATCACAGACGACACCCTGAAAGCATTTACAGAATGTAAGGAAAGCCTGTGCCACGCTACTACCCTAGCACACGTAGACCTCGAAGCAAAACTTTCCCTAGTGACTGATGCATCGGATACAGCTTTAGGCGCAGCCCTGCAACAGCTACACAACGGCTCATGGCAACCGCTTGCTTTCTTTTCAAAGAAGCTAAGTACATCGCAACAGAAATACTCTCCATACGACAGGGAGCTCCTTGCGATATACGAAGCGATAAAATATTTCCGTCACATGCTAGAGGCTCGACACTTCACGATTTACACGGACCACAAGCCCATATGCTTCGCCTTCGCGTCAAGAAAGGACAATTGTTCGCCACGTCAGTTCCGACACCTCGACTTCATTTCGCAATTCACTACCGATGTACGCCATATATCAGGAAAGGACAACGTCGTGGCAGACACACTATCCAGAGTAGAAGAGTTGACCCAGCCTATCGGGTTGGCACTCCTAGCAAGAGCTCAGCAAAACGACCCTGAGCTGAAACAATTGCTTGAAGGTAGCACATCACTTCGCCTACGTAAAATTACAATACCCGGATCAGAAACGGAATTATACTGCGATGACGACAATCACACATTGCGGCCGTTCGTTGTAAAGACGATGCGACGCCAGGTGTTCGAAAGCCTACATTGTTTGAGTCACCCTGGCGCTAATGGATCTGTGAAACTCGTAACGGACCGTTATGTCTGGCCCGGAATTAAAAAAGACTGTCGAGCATGGGTAAAAACTTGTCACCCGTGCCAGCAAGCAAAAATCACTAGACACGTATCATCACCTCTGGGAGCATTCAAACTACCTCGAGCCCGATTCATGTACGTGCACATTGACCTTATCGGACCCCTGCCGATTTCACACGGTTTCCGCTACTGTCTGACAGCTGTCGACCGATTTACGCGATGGCCAGAAGCCATCCCACTCATGGACATCACGGCCGAAACAGTAGCGAGAGCTTTATTATCTGGCTGGATTTCGCGGTTTGGCTGTCCTACGGATATCGTTACCGACCGTGGAAGACAATTCGAATCGGCGCTTTTCAACCACCTATCCGAAATAGCAGGATTTAAACACCGTAGAACCACAGCATACCATCCCGCATGCAACGGCTTAGTGGAACGCTTCCACAGACAGCTGAAAGCGGATATAGTCTGCCATGCCAACCCGAACTGGACTGAAATACTGCCGCTGGTTTTACTCGGAATACGCACCGCTTACAAAGAGGATATCCAAGCGTCCACCGCTGAGCTCGTATATGGCGAATCGCTGAGACTGCCAGGAGAATTCTTTCACTCAACCACAGGAGGTACCACTGACCTGACAGAGTTTATAGCGCGCCTTAGATCGATCGCTAAAAGCATCCAACCACAGCCAGCCTCACGCCACTGTAACAAACCCATATTTGTATATCAGGACTTAGCTGCAACAACCCATGTGTACTTGAGAGAAGACGCCGTAAAACGACCACTGCAACCAGCCTATACCGGACCCCACGAAGTATTAGAGAGAGGGGATAAAGTTTTCAAACTGCTGGTCAACAGGAAGCAAACGACGGTCTCCATAGACAGGATCAAGCCTGCCTATACGCTAACCAACGACAGTCACTCCCAACAGGAAGAAGAAAATACTCCGCCTGAGGACAAAGAAAGTTGCAAAACCCGTTCCGGCCGGAGGGTACACTTCCCCAATTATTATCGCCCATGATGGTCTCTGGGGGGGAGTGATGTGGCGTGCAAGGAGACTCTCCGCCTTCGTGGTCCGCGAGACGAAATAATTCGACGTCTGTCAGTCATGTCGGTCAAGAAAATTTGTTAATTGTTTTTTCACATTGAGCTTGTATGAATTGTAAAAATATAAATTGATTCTATTATCGCATCGTCATTCTATCTTCGCTACCCTCGCCTGGCCCCTGCCATATAGTGATAATGTATTATGCTTGTAAATATTATTATCGTTAAAACCGCTAGAAGTGGCCACTTTTTAAACAGGACGTCTGTCGGGTCAGCTAGTACAGAATATTAAGTAAAACTAAATTTACCTCAACAGAATCCTCTTCGACCTTCAGATCGTTGACAAACGTGACCTCTGAATGTTCGACCTCGTCCTTCACATCAACGTCTGGCTCCAGCACGTCCCAGTCCTGGATCTCATCTGATTGAACATACTCTGTCTTGACATACGGGTAGCTTGTGCTTGTGACTGCTTGTTGTTGGAGATGAGGCGGTTGTGATGTTGGGATCGTGTTCTGTTGAATTATAAAGAAGATTATTGTGGGAAATGGAATGTAAAATCGTATAATTGTGGAAATGGAAAGTAAAAACAAGTAATATGTGAGTTTATAACTGGTCAGAGCTTTGACTAATTATTATATGGACTGGTTACGCGTGTAATTCTACTAACAAACATTTCTGCCACTTTTTGCGGGGGGCGAGGTAACATGAAATCCAGAACTTTGGATTTTATTCCCCATAACTTTAGATTCTAATTTAAAATGTTAAAAATCATGAAAAGTAGTTTCGTGTGAACCCCAAACGTTCTAAGTTCGAAGGTATTATTTTGCAATTAAAGGCTGTCTCGTTTAGTGATAAGGTGTAAAATTGAATGTAAATGCACAAGATCAATTGTGCTTATACCGTGGCAGAGGGGAAATGCTACCGCAAGGCTAGTCCTTATAATAATTAGTTAAAGGGTCAGAGGGCCTAGGGGATAGCTTTGTATGGCAACTTTAGACTGTCTTACTATTACGTATGGGTATTGAACTAAGGTGAAGAACATGACAGAATAGAAAAGAAACGGTAACCTAGAAATTTATCAATTTCAGACTGTACGTGACGTAAATTGTTGCCGTGGATGATAGAAAAGAGTTCTTGATTTACATTATTTATTTAAGTGCACTTAATCTAAGTTACATTTGTTCAGAGCGGCTGACTCATAATTATTCGTAAAGAATCAACTGATCCCAAGGACTCTGACCGTAGGGCTCTGAACAAATAGGTACACACATACACACACACACACACACACACACGAACAAACAAACAGTTTAACTTATGTACGACATAATATGATAGAAATATTATTTCTTTCTTTCTTTGCACACCGAAAACAAACAAAATTGTTATACTTACCTACCTGTTTTTAATATTTTTTATCGGCACACCAATATGCCTAGTTTAAGTAAATTTACAGTTAAGGTACCACTGTTAGTACTATAATTTAAATAATTGTAAAGTAGTCTGTGAGGCAGAAAACTCCAGTACAGACTGCTGATCTACTCACTCTGTAAATGCATGCGTTTTTGGAAATAAACTTGAAACTTGAATTTGACCTAGCGGTACGGTGGTATGGGAATGACTGGCGAATGTTCCAGTCGCTCCGTAGGACTGATACAAAGTTGCTGAACAAGCAGATACGAAAGACACACTGTATCGCTACAGACAATATTTTTTTGTTATGACAGGTTGTCTGTAAGACTTAGGTTTTTACATTAGTAATGGAGTCGCGCTGCAATTCTGGCGGAGTACGGACGCGTGCGTATCGGCGCGTTGGGATTGCACGTGGCTCCACCATTTTGTGAACTCTTTTGTGTTTTAACCTTAAAACAATCACTTGAGATTATAAACTACTTACATTGGCAAAACTGCCACGCTAGACTTAATAAATACTACTGATCATTTTCCTTCATATACTATCCACATAACGAGACATTGGCTGAATTGTGATAACACATCGGATGCCACTAAACAAAAATTGAATTGAATACATTAGTAATTTCGTACCTTACAACAATTTCTAAACAGCCTCGGAGACCTTTTTGGTAATTCAAAAGTCCCGGGGCTACAGTACTAATAGTATCACAATATCTGACTAACCTGATGTAGATGCTGGAGCAGCTCAGTGTAGCACCTCTTGGCCGTCTCCTTGAAGACTTGGAACTTGTGGAGGGTGGCCCGGCACTCCCAGCAGACACGCACACATAGCTGTGATATGTCGTACACCTGTTGAACACATAAAACACTTCTTATAGTCAATATGAGGTGTGTACAAAAACACAGTTGAGAAGAGAGAGTGCCGCCTCGTGGCAAGCTGAAATAAGAGCCGCGCGAACACCACACGAATGACACAACCACTAGCAACCAAACTTGCAATATGACTTAAATTAGAAGTTGATTAAAAATTGTGCTAGGTGGAGACAAGAGACACATAAACAAGACTATAGAAATTGTATCCCTTAGTCCTCTCGTAGCTCCCACGGGAATGCTTCGGGAATCAGTAGCCACAACAAATTTAGTACATAGGAAAGAACAATTTTAGGATGTTCTCTATACAAGGTGTTACAAAAATACAAATAAACATTTAAGGTTGGTTTAGATCATCAAACTGGACAACTTTCACTATGGGACCAATATCGAAATTGTGAAAAAAAATCTGATGTTCCATACTAAACTACAAATCTACTGGAGATAAATGTATGAGACAGCAGATTTTTTTTTTGCGATTTCGATGTAAGTCCTATAGTGAAAGTTGTTCAGTTTGATGGTCTAAACCACCCCCTTAAAAGTTTTAAATGTTTATTTTTATAATGCAATTAAAAAGACATTGCAAAATTATTTAGTAGGTAATTTTCCGGTCGACTGAATTAATGTTAAACATATTCAGGTTTGGCCGTGTTGGTCCAGTGGCGAGTAACCTTGCCTGCCGTGCAGGAGGCGATGGTTCGATCCCCGTCCAGGCCAACTCGTAGCAATGAGTTTTTCAGAATTTATGTACGATTTGTAACACCACTGGCTTTTCGGTGAAGGAAAACATCGTGAGGAAACCTGCATGCTTCAATTTCGAGGCATGTATTGTACCCACTGTCCATTTAAAGTGGCGACGGGCTCACCCAACGTCACACTGGACAGAGATTCGGTACTACAGTGAAACGTGGATGTTCCAAGTTTTCAGAATATCTCTGACTACCCCCTCGGGGAATATAGTCGTGAGCATATAGTTATGCTTATGCTTATTTAGGTTTGAAATAAACTTTGAAATAGCAAATATAATGCCGAAATTATGTCTCGCGAAAAGGTAACAAATTATTGAATATTTTCTAGCTTTTAGGGCAAAGTCTAGGTTCTACGTAGTAGTAGATGCATTACATTATAGAACAAAACTATTTTTTACCTGAATTTCATTCAATATTTCGGTAAAAAGTTGATAGAAGCCAGTTTCTCCGATGAAGTATAAATTTCTTCCACTGCAGAGGCATGCTGTACACAATTCATCCATTTTATCCACAAAACTATTCTGCTGTATTATTTCAACTATTTATAGAGAAGTTTTAATTATTTATGTGAGATTTTATTGATTTTTTTCATGTTTTTTTTGTTCATATAAAATACAAGCGTCGTTTCTTTGTCATTGTTTGACATTTTAAATTTTTTTTTGACAATCAGTGCTGCCAACTTCGTGACAGGTTTTCGAATTAAGCCAAATTCAAAAATCGGTCAAGAGCGTCTCGGTTCAATCACACCCATGATAGGGTTCCGTAGCCATAGTATAGTCGGTGGCTGCTGCTATTTTTTTACAATACTTTTTTCAGAAAAATGTTTACTGACACTGTGTTTAAAAGCTACTATTATTTGCTTTATTGTTTACAAAACTACATAATTATAAAAAATAACAATAATTCGTGATGTAAAAATTCCATTTTTGAGGCCTATACTCTGACATCTTTCTCGATTATTTAGCGAAAAATTGTGACATTGCGTTGCGTTGTATGTCACGGGTTTTCCCCAAAATTGCAAAATAAATCGCTGACTTGGCAACCCAGCAAAACAAATGACAACCGAGTATAGAGTTGCCAGGCAAAAAAAATAAAAGGTCGCTTTCCACAGTACGTATTCACCAATCACAAAAAGTCGAAAGAATCCGTTTGTCAATTTGACATTAAGGAGGGATACTAAGGTCAGCAACTAGCTGCAAACTCGTTAAGTTTTAAGATCCATCTCTCTCTTTCACATAGTTTCGGTAATCGTTCTATCCTTTTCTATAAGAATTGAAATTAAAAAAAAAAGTTGTTGCCACGATGGTCGTAAATTCGTCAACAAATAATGTAAATTGAAATAAAATTAATACATTTCGTTATTAATTGATCCTCAAAATGGATTTAGAATTGAACCATGTTCCTCCTGGTTCCATCTGTGAAGGTTGTTTGAGTGTAGATCGAAAGCTTACCACTGTATTAGAAGACGAAAGCCGAAAGTTCTTCATCGAAATTTTGGACCCATTGGTTAGTTGAACAAATCTTTGTTAAATTACTCTTTCATTGACCAGATAACTAGGCTAACAGTTATCTAATACAATACACTACATTTATACATAAATTCACGACTATAATCTCTTAAAGGGTGGTCAGAAACATTGCTATAACTAAAGGATAGAAAAGTGGTGAAAGGTGGCTAGTCTTTCACCCAGGGAGTTACATTGCGGGTCTGTTACTGAGCGGTCGCGTGTGTCGATTGTCTGCTCTCCGGCTTGTCAAGAGGCTACAGCATTTTGTGGTGGCTCAAGTGTGTGTCACAACAGAGATCACCGATCATATTTTTATAATTATTTGTAGAAGAGTGTCGGTGGCGTGTTGCTGAGAGCTATGGAAACTCAATCTTGTCATCCGGGTTTTAATCCGCACGGATGTAATGCCATATACCAATGAGTTTTTCTAACTTAAGTTTGTAATACCTACTGCTCTCAAACGGTGAAGGAAAACATTGTGAGGAAACCTGTATATGCTGAAGAAGAAATTCTGATGGGTATATGAAGTCTACCACACCGCATTGTGCATGCGTGGTACTACACTAACATACATACACCCTCACTGAGGGTAAGTGACATATCACTAGTTGTACCCTGAGGGAATCAAACCCACGATCTCTGTGTCAAGAGCCCAACGCTCTTAATCATTCAACCACGAAGGCAGTTGCACCCTGCCAACCCCCATAATACAATAAGATAAACCATGATTTAAACCAACTCAACTTTCAGGACCATGTCAATCATCCATTATCGTTGTGCTGGGAGTGTACAATGATGCTAAAACGAGTATCCAAGTTTAGGATGCAAGTTAGAGAGGCCCATGATTTGCTTGTCAAATATATGGTGAGTTGAATTTTAATATGTTACTATCGGCAGGCCTGTCTCACTCCACAGCTCAGGTACGCTTGACAGCGATCCCCTCTGAGTGATGAATGGCAATAGGTTAGGTATACCGTGTAAACTTCTTGGTCAAATCTCATTAGAATTGCCGCCATTTTGTGAGTAGTCAATGCGAGACTTGAAAACCCTAGCGATGTCACGCTGCCAGCACGTGAAAGAATGAAAGAGGGAGACTATCAAAAGGAACCTTTCATGTTCATGTTTGTGAGCTTCTTTTTTCGCGAAATGTGATCGGATACACATGGACTGACATTACTAGTGCAAGGTTTTTGTTTTTTTTAAGATTAATTTTATAATTATCAAGATAATTATCAACATACTTTTATCTATGTAATAATTATCATGATAATTAGCAAAGAAAATAATGATCTTGATAATTTCGAACCCTGGAATGAGCCGATTGTGATGAAATAAAGCCTAAATGTTAATCCAAACTAAGCCATATTGTTGGCTAAAGTGTCAAACCTCGTATTATTTAAATGATCAAAATGCTTGGGTCTGAGGTCACTAGCTTATAGTTTATTTACTTTACTGTATAGTATCAATTATTTTATTAAATAGACTATGTATTATTGTATACATAACTTTAGCTTAAGAATTTATATTGTAATAGTTATTAAGTCGTGTTATGTTGTAGAGTGTCTGGCCGCATCTTCTCTACAGCGACAACACGTTCCGACGCGGTGGTAGCTTTAAAAAGATTTGACGTTTGATAAGTGTGCTGCAAGCTCCTATATTGAATAAATTATATTGACTTTTTTTTTACTTTTGAAAAAGCCATTACAATTTAAAATGACTCTGGGCTGCCATTGTTCGTGGTGAAGTTTTTTGTGCCTCCTGTAAAATTTGATCTAATGGAGTTACGAGGTCTGACACTTTAGCCGACGATATGCTTTTGTGAAAATCCCGTCCTAATCGGCTGCTTGCATTTATCGGTACATGAGAGGGTAAATGCCGGCATACGATTGGGAGGCACAATGTTAATTTATTATTGTTATTATAAAAATAAAATAAAAAAGCCTTGATTCTACTACATTAAACAATTCATTAAGTATTGCATGCACAAATCACATTCTCTTCTAACATGTCATTTTAATAACAATAACTCATTCATAACATTTAATTAAACATTCAATATTTTATTTTCATAATTCAATATTGTCCTGGCACGTATGTGATCAGCTCTCTTCGATTCTCCGATCTCTAGATTATTGTTATTAGTGCCTAGTAAATAGTTTTAAAGGTCATAGTTTAAATAAATTTTATTTAAAATATTGTAATATGTAATTATTTGGAGTCTCATTGCAGGGACCCGAGCACTTGTCTCGCGTGTTGTTCACGCGTCGCGTTTTTGCCTGCCACGAGGCTCCGCAATCCTCAATCTCTTCGTGTTCTTGATCAAAAACAATCCCTGAGATTGGAATAGATACTCCCACAAACTACTTGACATTGGCGGAAATGCAGTGCTAATGCACAAGCAAGAGTCCGTTAATTATAAAAATAAAAAAAGTACTTATTCTGGTTTATAATGTAAACCTGCATGAAACGACTGTATGAAACGACTTATGACTGTGGAAGAGGCAAAAGAGGTATGTCAGGATCGTAGCCGATGGCGATCAATTGTCTCTGCCTACCCCAATGGGACACAGGCGTGAGTATATGTATGTATGTATGTGTAATGTAAGCCTTTCTCGGGCGGGACTTGAACCCGCACTCTTCCAAACCGGGGAAGTGCGTCATCCAATTTCGCTACCGAACCCACTAGCCAGAGAACGAAATTGTCAATCTATTGCGTCTTAAGGGGACGTGAGCGCCATCTACTGGAAGTTAAGACGCAATAACGCACTTCCTCGGTTTGGAAGAGTGAGTGAGAAAAATTTTTCAATCATTAATTTGATTCTTATTCTTAATGTTTAATTATTGATAAAATTTTGTATTAACAATATGTCTTATATTTCAGCTTCACCAAATAACTCATCTCAACACTCTATCACATTTAATACAAACTAAATCAAAACATGAATGTTATCCGAACAAGCTGAGCAACTCTACACTAAACAACGTTCTACCCACAAACTCAAGTGATGAATCTCAAACCTTGTTCGTTAAAATAGAAGACGATGATTTTGGTGATCTAGTAGGGTTTTATGTTGACGATTTAGGAGAAAATGATGAAGACAATAAAGATTTTCAGGTACGTAAAATCACCTAAACACAACATCATCATTACACACTTTTATCATTATTTCACTAAAGTCCGGCCGCTGAAAGATTGCGTTTGACAGTTACCATAAAATTGTAAAAAACTGAATGAAAATATTGTTTACCTGTGCTCACTCTAGTACACAGGGCACTAGCTGCCCTTTTAAGTTCAAAAAGCTACTAAATAATGATCGGCATTTATAGTTTTCATTCAGTTTTTTACAATTTTATGGTATGCCTCGTGGCAGTAGCGTAGCGACGGGGGACAGGGGGGGCAAATGCCCCGGCACTTTCCTAGGGGCGGCAAATTATAGATTGATTGAGCTCTGTCCATAATTAAGGGTACATTACTGTTGGCGCGCTCCATACAAACGAAGTCTGGTGATATTTTCAATACTAACCAATTAAACTCAATGAAATTTTGCAGAAACAATCTAGAAACAAATCTCTATGCTTGTATCGTGCCAGATTTACTTTAAAATGTACAGTTTTAAAGTTACAGTGTCTCAAAGATTTCCATACAAATCTTAAATTAATCCTAGAATTGAAACTGGATAAATCAACGAAAATCGGACACGATAGAAGCATAGATATTTGTTCCTAGATTGTTTGCAAAATTTCATTGAGTTTAATTAGTTAGTATTGAAAATATCACCAGACTTCGTATGTATGCAGCGCGCATTTACGCATTCGGAATAAACTTCTCTTAATCCGTGGAGCAGAAAAAAGTCGAGCTCGTTTCGCTCGCTCTAAGTTTCTGCATTAGTTACTATGCCTACACATAATCCTAAAGAGTTTAGACCACAGCCAAGACGTGGTGCTTGTTCAACAAAATGTCGAGCTCGCTCCATCCATAGCTTTTACTTAGGTTACTTTGCTTTTACGTACATGTTTTGTACGTAAAAGCTCTGGCTCTAACCGATTCGCATTGAGGAGAAAAGAGCTCGCTCTAAGTTTCTATTTTTGCATGAATAAACCAAAAGATGTCTGACCACAACCGGAATAGAGGCGCAAGGGTATTTTTAAGGGTCCCGTACCCTAAGGGTGAAATCAACGTTTTTTTCTTCTCGCTCTATCGTAAAAACGGTGATAAATACAAGCGTCAATCTCGGTGTGATTATGTAGCAAACTCTACAGTATAACAAGGAATAACAAAAACCAGCCAAGTGTGAGTCGGTCTCCCGCTATAGGTCCCGGAGAAAATACAACTTTTTTGTAAGTTAATATGTTGTGTGGTGGTTTGGTACGGAACCCTTGGTGCGCGAGTAGCCCGACTCGCACTTGACCGGTTTTATTCTGATTAAACATTAATAAAAAATCTTTAAATTCACAGACAGATGTCAAAACAGATCCCTTCCAATATGAAGTGCCTATAGCTAATGGAACTAAACCGAAAAATAAGAAAATTAAAAGTAAAACTAAAGTGGAATTTGATGACTCCGACGATGAACCTCTTACATTGAAGAAACAGAAAGAGACAGAAGATAAGACGTACAAGCGAAGAGGGAGAAGGAAAAAGGGTGAAGATATTGGTGAGGAAATTTTTTACAGATCGCTACCTGATCCGTCGCATAATCCAGTGTACGTCCAATGGTCTTAGATTAAAGTAAAATGAATAGATATGCCCAAAGCGCGTTTAGTTAAAGCACAATAGTTGTCAATGTAAAGCAGGGTTCGAAAAAATCCGATTTTTATAATAAATATCAAAAATCCGATTTGAATTTCAATAAAAAGCTAGCCGTACTGGTAAGTTAAAGGGGATTTCCCCTACTTTAAATGAGGTTGCCATTTTTGGAAACAATCTAAATTATTCTGAATTGTAGTTTTACGCTACGTGTTGCCAGGGTAAACATTAATCTACAAAATTTGTAGTTCAGAAGATAGGAAAAAAATCTATTGATATATATCAAGATAAAAATGAATTGATATATATCCGCTGATATATATCCGCGAACCCTGATATAAAGTAAAGGTGAAAATCCCTAATGGTAATTTTCCACGCCAGGTCCCAAGATAGACAAACGTAGGCACCCGGCCCCGAAGCGGGAGAAGCCGTCAGGGGTGATAAACAACCCGCGGGTGCGAAGAAAGTTGGAAAAACTGAACATGGATGCAGGACAGCTCGAGATGGTCGTGCTGAGCTGGGACGAGGTAATTATTTGGTCAAAATTTTAGACCGTGAGCTCCGAAATGCGAGAAGCCGTCAGGGGTAGTAAACAACTCGAGGGTACGCAGGGAGTTGGAACAACTGAAAATGGACGCTGGACAGCTCGAGATGGTCGTGCTGAGCTGGGACGAGGTAATATTTGGTCAAAGTTTTAGACCGTAAGCTCCGGAGTGCTAGAAGCCGTCAGGGGTAATAAACAACTCGATGGTACGCAGGAAGTTGGAACAACTGAACATGTATGCATGATAACTCAAGATGGTCGTGCTGAGCTGGGACGAGGTAATATTTGGTCAAAATTTTAGACCGTAAGCTCCGAAGCGCTAGAAGCCGTCAGGGGTAATAAACAACTCGAGGGTACGCAGGAAGTTGGAACAACTGAACATGGACGCTGGACAACTCGAGATGGTCGTGCTGAGCTGGGACGAGGTAATTATTTGGTCAAAACTTTAGACCGTGCGCTCCGAAGTTCAAGAAGCCGTCAGGGGTAATAAACAACTCGAGGGTACGCAGGAAGTTGGAACAACTGAACATCTATACATGATAACTCAAGATGGTCGTGCTGAGCTGGGACGAGGTAATTATTTGGTCAAAATTTTAGATCGTAAGCTCCGAAGCGCTAGAAGCCGTCAGGGGTAATAAACAACTCGAGGGTACGCAGGGAGTTGGAACAACTGAAAATGGACGCTGGACAGCTCGAGATGGTCGTGCTGAGCTGGGACGAGGTAATTATTTGGTCAAAACTTTAGACCGTGAGCTCCGAAGCACTAGAAACAGTCAGGGTTAGTAAACAACTCGAAGATACGCAGGTTGTTGGAACAACTGAACATGGATGCAGGATAGCTAAAGATGGTCGTGCTGAGCTGGGACGAGGTAATTATTTGGACAAAATTTTAGATCGTGAGCTCCGAAGTGCAAGAAGCCGTCAGGGGTAGTAAACAACATGAGGTTACGCAGGAAGTTGGAACAACTGAACATGTATGCATGATAACTCAAGATGGTCGTGCTGAGCTGGGACGAGGTAATTATTTGGTCAAAATTTTAGATCGTAAGCTCCGAAGCGCTAGAAGCTGTCAGGGGTAATAAACAACTCGAGGGTACGCAGGAAGTTGGAACAACTGAACATGGATGCATGATAACTCAAGATGGTCGTGCTGAGCTGGGACGAGGTAATATTTGGTCAAAGTATTAGATCATAAGCTCCCTAGGACTCCGTCACTCGACTGTACCTACCTTGATAAGTGCCTACACTTTCGGACACTCCCGGATACCCCTTCGCTAGTCGATTGTCAAGACCTAAAGCGAGACCGTCGAACAAAATGCCGAGGCGAGAAAGGTAATTAATGCATGGGAATTTATCGTTTTCTAAGGGAGTGATGTATCTGTTATGTAGTAACTCTTTAATCTGTGACCCGGCCACGGAGCTCGAGAATCCATCGAAGGTAGTAAACAAACCGAGGGTGTGCAGGAACTTGGAACAACTGGACGTTGACGCTGGATGACTCAAGATGGCTGTGCTAAGCTTGGACGAGGTAAAATTTGGTCAAAGAATAGGTTTATGGGAGCTTATCACAGACTGATCGCATCATAATATGCCAACAACCACAACAGCGGAAGTTATAGCGTCGAAGCTAAAAGATGGAGCTACCTGTCGCCCTCGCAAATATTCATACAAAACAACTTTCAACGAACGTACGTAACCTGTAACCTGCAACAAATAAGGTTCACAATCGAGTGCAGTACTGATCAGAGGGACACGTGGAGAAATGCTCACCCGTATAAGCTTATTCGCCGTAAGGGGCCGTCCATTAATTACGCGAGTATAAAATAGGGGTCCAGAAAAATCTTACCAAATCTCGTTTACAATCTGATGTGAGATTGTCACTGACCCCCCGTCAGTGACAATCTCACGTCAGCTTTTTAATTGAGATAATTATTAAACATCACGTCAGAGGCTGTAAGGCGGTTTGAAAAAACTCTGACACCAGGGCTTGCTGCCCACACGATAAGAAGATTAAACATGAAAACTGCCTCCGTGGTCTAATGGTTAAGAGCTTTGGGCTCTTGACACGGAGGTCGTGGGTTCGATTCCCACGGGGGGCACCTATTGATATATCACTTTGTGCGTTTTCCCCCAGTTGGTTAGGACATTGCAGGCCGAATCACCTGATTGTCTGAAAAGAAAGATGATTCCGTGCTTCGGATGACACGTAAAGCCGTTGGTCCCGGCTAATATCTCTCTCTTACATAAAAACCAGGTCAGAGGCCGTAAGGCGGTCGGAAAAAACTCTGACACCAGGGCTTGCCCACACGATAACAACATTAAACGTGAAATGACAAACGCCTTAGGTGCACCAGCTCAAACCCACTGTTTCCAAGCACCCAAGAAAAACCATTAAAATATAATAAACTGTTACCACCAGGTAGAATTGGAGCGGCAGAGGGCGCTGACCAGCGAGGCGTTCACCCGACACCAGTATAGATGTCACGACTGCGCGCTCGGGTTCAACCACAAGTTCAAACTGACCAATCACATGAAGAAACATGATCCGGTCAGTTACTGACTTTTTTTAGAGTTGTACCGGCAGCGAGGCTTTCACCCGACACCAGTACAGATGTCACGACTCGCTCGGGTTCTACCACAAGTTCAAACTGACCAATCACATAAAAAAACATGATCCGGTCAGTTACTGACTTTATTTAGAGTTGGAGCGGCAGCGAAGCGTTCACCCGACACCAGTACAGATGTCACGACTGCGCTCTTGGGTTCAATCACAAGTTCAAACTGACCAATCACATAAAAAAACATGATCCGGTCAGTTACTGACTTTATTAAGACTTGTAGTGGCAGCGAGGCTTACACCCGACACCAGTACAGATGTCACGACTGCGCGCTTGGGTTCAATCACAAGTTCAAACTGACCAATCACATGAAGAAACATGATCCGGTCAGTTTGAAATTGTGGTTGAACCCGAGCGAGTCGTGACATCTGTACTGGTGTTGGGTGAAAGCCTCGCTGCTGGTAAAACTCTAAAAAAAGTTATTGACTTTTTTTAGAGTTTTGAACTGACCAATCACATGAAGAAACATGATCCGGTCAGTTATTGACTTTATTTAGAGTTGGAGCGGCAGTGAGGCGTTCCTACTAAGTGAGGTGTCGGTAGACCTATCATAATACTTCTGCATTTATATGGCTCAAAGTTAAAAATACGTGAATTATTACTAAAAGATACCAATTTTGTGACTTAAGCTTTGACTAATTATTTTAAGGACTAGCCTTGCGGTAGCATTTCCCCTCTGCCACGGTATAAGCACAATTGATCTTGTGCATTTACATTCAATTTTACACCTTATCACTAAACGAGACAGCCTATAATTGCGAAATAATAACTTCGAACTTAGAACGTTTGGGGTTCACACGAGACTACTTTTCATGATTTTTAACGTTCAAAATTAGAATCTAAAGTTATGGGAAATAAAATCCAAAGTTGCGGATTTCATGTTACCTCGCCCCCCGCAAAAAGTGGCAGAAATGTTTGTTAGTAGAATTACACGCGTAACCAGTCCACATATAAATAGTCAAAGGACTTAAGTTAATTTGCCTGGGCCACAGAATAGGTAATAGTATATAGTTCTACATGCAGAACGGCCACTCCCCGCCCCCCTCTGACTTCAGATACCCCACCTCACCTCACACTTTCTGGGAAACTTGAGGGAAGCCGAGCAAGGGAATGCAGTCAGCCGCGCGCACCCGTTGGATTTGACTACATAAAATTGTGTCTTTTCAGTGAACAATAACCTGATAAACTAAAAATGAATAAACGTAGAACAATAACGCTAAATTCACATTTTCAATAATTCTTTAGCTCAAATACTATTTTTAATAATAGAACGAACAATAAAAAGTAAGAAATGTCGATGAAGTTAAATGCAAAGCGCGGCTTTCAACCCTACACGCAGTGTCATGGACGGTTTGTACAAAGTGCGCATGTGCAGACGCCATTTCGAAATTCAAAAACGTTCTTTAGAGTGCCGGACCTGTGCCTGCGCTCTGCAGTGGGATGTGTATAGGCTGATAATGATAAGGGATAATAACTTTGACTATTTATATGTGGACTGGTTACGCGTGTAATTCTACTAACAAACATTTCTGCCACTTTTTGCGGGGGGCGAGGTAACATGAAATCCGCAACTTTGGATTTTATTCCCCATAACTTTAGATTCTAATTTTGAATGTTAAAAATCATGAAAAGTAGTCTCGTGTGAACCCCAAACGATCTAAGTTCGAAGTTATTATTTTGAAATTATAGGCTGTCTCGTTTGGTGATAAGGCGTAAAATTGAATGTAAATGCACAAGATCAATTGTGCTTATACCGTGGCAGAGGGGAAATGCTACCGCAAGGCTAGTCCTTATAATAATTAGTCAAAGGCTAATAATAATGTAATTTGTTGTACAGTCTATGGGCGCGTCATGTTGCAGCGTGTGTAGAGTGCGATGCAGGGACAAGCATGCGCTGTGTGCTCACCGCCGGAGACATCGCGTCAGGTCTGTAGCTTACTTTGAGGGAATATAACTCGGAGCGTGCTCCATACAAACGAAGTCTGGTGATATTTTCAATACTAACTAATTAAAGTCAATGACATTTTTCAGAAACAATCTAAAAACTAATATCTATGCTTGTATGAAGTCAGATTTTCGTTAAAATATATAGTTTTAAAGTTACAGTGCCTCACGCAAAAACTAAAACGAATTCGATGAAACTTTTTTGTTTGATAGTTTATAATCTGACTTAAAATAAGGCTGTCACTTACACCCTGTATAATTTGTGAGGACGAAGTCGCGGGTTACTGTACGGTCGGGCTAATTTAATCAAGAGAGAAGATATAAGATAGAAGAATAGATCACATTTGACATCTATTGATACCTCATCAAACGTAACCTTGTAACGGCGGGCATAGAATAATATTTGATTTTTTCGAAGTTAGAACAGCACAATTGCTTTACTTTTTTAAATTAAGATTAATTTTTTATTGTTATAATGACCAAAGAAGGTAATTTTACGATTTACTTTCACTAATAAACTATTCTAAGCAGAATAAACAATTTCTGTTCTGAAGAACTCAACGTCGTTACAATGTTGCGTCTGTGAACTCTTTCTTTTTTAACACTAGGGATGTAACCCAAAAAATCTAAGTAAAACATAGTTCCAATAAACCGCGATATTCACATATACGGTCCTTCTTAATATGCTGACACTTTTTTAAGATGATGATCGGACCATCAAACTGAACAACTTTCTCTATGGGACCAATGTCGAAATCGCGAAATTAAAATCAGCTGTTCCGTACTAAGCTGAAATCTTACTCAACTCAATTGTATAGGACAGCAGATTTTTTTTTCGTGCTGAGTTGTTCAGTTTGATGGTCTGATCATCCTCTTAAAAAACTATCAGCATATTAAGTTGGACCCTGTATAATTCAATTCAATATACATTATGTCTGAAATCAATCAATCAATTATACTTTATTTTACACCAAAAAACATAGTATACAGAGAGTAAACAAACAGGAAATATAGATGGTACAAAAATAGGCAGTCTTATAGCCTAAAAAGCGATTTCTTCCAAACAACCTTAGGGTAGAGGAAAAGGTAAGAGAAGATTGGTAGGCGGTGTAGATAACAATAACAATATAGGAAATGAAATGAATAAAATGAAATCTATACGAACGTGTCAACGTGTTAATGAATTAACGCAAAACTAGAAAGTAGTTTGTTTAGAATCGAGAGCAGAATAGAATTATCATGGTTTCAACATAGATAGGTCAACTCAACCCACCACTCGGGCACTCTCATCCTACTTACTACCAAAACAAGATTCTTAATATGTATCCATGAGCACGTTAGCGCTTTCATTTATTGCTGAAATGATAAAAAATAATTTTTGCCTCAAAACTTAAAATGTGAATAACTTTATTGTTTCAATCGAATTATTTTGTTACAAATCAGTTGGGGTGTATGAGGTTTTGCGCTTATTCATTAACACGTATAGATTCATTCTTTTTCACCTCTTCACCTCTCTATGAAGCTAAAATTGATGGATGTCAAATGTGATCTATTAAATTGGCCCGACTTTAGTTTCGGGAGTCGCGCTGCAAGTCTGGCGGAGTACGGACGCGTTCGTATCGGCGCGTTAGGCTTGCACGTGGCTCCGCCATTTTGTGAACTCTTTTGTGTTTTAACCTTAAAACAATCACTTGAGATTATAAACTACTTACATTGGCAAAACTGCCACGCTAGACTTAATTAATACAACTGATCATTTTCCTACGTATACTCTCCACATAACGAGACATTGGCTGAATTGTGATAACACATCGGATGCCACTAAACAAAAATTGAATTGAATTGACTTTAGTTTCGTCCCCTCCCCCCACAGATGGAGGTGTAGGCTGTGTGGGGGGGCGTGGTCGCGGGCTGCCGTGGCGGCAGACCACGTATCGCGAGCCCACGGAGCCGCACCGCCTCACCACGTGTGTCCCACCTGCGGACACACTGCCACGTGCGTATACTTTACACCTATACTACATACAAACATACATACATAAGCTCACGCCATTGTCCCAGACAGGTAGGCAGAGACCACGGACCGCCACACGCTACGACTCTGACACACCTCTTTAGCCTCATTCACATTCGTACATCCTTTCTAGTCGGGGAAATCTACGGATTTTTGTATGGAGAAGGTTGCATTAATTACACTTTTGGTGATAATTTGGAATATTGTAGATAAATACCTGAAAAACATAAATTCTCAATAATCCCAAATTTTTTATGGTGTATTATTGAATAATTAAGACATTTACAAAAAAATTAATTTAGGTATGAACAAAAAATGGAAAACTGGTGATTTTGTACAGGATGGCTTCATTCAATACGTTTTACTTATAACAATAATAATCCCCGGTTAATATCGTAAATTTTAGTAGATATTTAAAATGTTGTAAGTCACCAAAAATTATAACCTCAAAACTAAATTATTTACTGCTTGTTTGTACACATTAAATTTTTTTAACTGTCTCTTTTGCTAGTATGCTGGAAGAAATATCTATCGAAACAAGCTTGCCCTTTGTACATTTATATCGATTTTAAGGTATATCTCAGGTTCCTGAGCCAATGTAACCACGAAATCTCGACAAAAGTGTTATAAACTAACAGTAATATTATATCAAACACAATTTACTAAAGTGTCTTTAATGCAATCTCTGACCTTATTTTTCCTAGACTATTCATGCACTTCCGTCGATTGAGGGTGCTACGCACTTGTCCTTTTCGGAAAAGATCATTGATTTGATCATGGTATGTTTTCCTCGGACGGCCTCTCCCAACACTTCCGCTCACCTTTGCTTGGTAACCTATTCTTCATTCCAAATAAGGACGACGAGATTTTTCGATTCCTATTTAGCTTTCTGGCTAATTCTGATTACCAAATGTAATTTATTTATTTGTATAATAGCCGAATTATATAACGGCTTATATAATTTTATATAAGCCGTGGTGGTCCAGTGGCGAGTACCTTGCCTGCCGTGCAGGAGGCGATGGTTCGATCCCCATCCAGGCCGACTCGAACCAATGAGTTTTTCGGAATTTATGTACGATTTGTAACACCACTGGCTTTTCGGTGAAGGAAAACATCGTGAGGAAACCTGCATGCTTCAATTTCGAGGCATGTATTGTACCCACTGTCCATTATAAGTGGCGACGGGGTCGCCCCCCGTCACACTGGACAGAGTTTCGGTTCTACTGGTGAAACGTGGATGCTCTGAGATTTCAGAACATCTCTGACTACCCCCTCGGGGAATATAGTCGTGAGCATATACATACATACATACATTAATTTATTTGATACATATAGGGTCCTTCTTAATATGCTGACACTTTTTTAAGGGCATGATCAGACCGTCAAACTGAACAACTTTCTTTATGGCACCAACATCGAAGATCTGCTCTTCCATACAAAGCTGCAAACTTACTCGAACCAAATGTATGGGACAGCTGACTTTCTTTTGGCGATTTTAATGTTGGTCCAATAGAGAAAGTTGTTCAGTTTGATGGTCTGATCATACCCTTAAAAAAGTGTCAGCATATTAAGAAGGTCCCTGTATGGAATGGAACGTAGTAGCTCTTATAAGCTCTTTTGATTCTGCCATTTTCCGAACGTTGATTCTAAATCTAGTTCGGTTATACAGATCAATGGTTCCCGTCGTTACAATGTTGCGTCAGTGAACCCTTTTTCTTTTTTAACACTAGGGATGTTACCCAAAAAATCTAAGTAAAACATAGTTCCAACAAACCACGATATTCACATATAGGGTCCTTCTTAATATGCTGACACTTTTTAAGATGATGATCGAACCATCAAACTGAACAACTTTCTCTATGGGACCAATGTCGAAATCACGAAATTAAAATCAGCTGCTCCATACTAAACTGAAATCTTACTCAACTCAATTGTATAGGACAGCAGATTTCTTTTTCGTGCTGAGTTGTTCAGTATGATGGTCTGATCATCCTCTTAAAAAACTATTAATCATGGTTCCCACAGTAAAAGTTGTTCAGATTGATGGTCTGAACCACCTCTTATTGGTCGACTCATTACAATTACACGCTGTAGTTCCGATATAAAACAATAACAAAACCCTCTTTTCTTGTTAGGACGTTGGGTAAACTCCGCAACCATCTGAAGAACCACGCCGAGAGACAAAAGTGTGAACTGTGTGGGAAGACCTTTAGGGACAGGACCTCCCTGAGGACACATCTATTGTAAGTTGTTGCATTTGCTCACGACTATACACCGTGTTCCTGAGTATATGCTAATTTATTATACAACGTGTTAATGAATTAACGCAAAACTAGAAAGTCGTTTGTTTAGAATCGTGAGCAGAATTGAATCATCATGTTTTCAACATAGGTAATTTTTTTCAAAAAAATTTCTAGCCCGTTCATTGAATGGCGACACTCAATTGAATGACTGAAGGACAACTGGCCTAGTCGATGTAACGTTCATCGAAATTCAGCCAGGTGATTTAAAATTGAACTTAATTTGAATCTCCTGGCTGATTTTTCGTCAGCCATGTTCAAAGGGCTAGCTTACAATCAGCCAACTAGTTGAACGTTGAGTGACGCTTGTTCAATTAACGTTCGGCCTAGTCATTCAATTACAATACAAGAAATAAAAAATAATTAGTATTCCCACATTTTCGACTTGGTAAGGTCAACACATCTCTCATGGGGCACTGTATACGTTATTATAATAAGATACCAGAGAATATTCTTAACTTATTTGACGGACAAAAAGTTTAAGTTCCATGTTAAACAAGTCCTCTGTAAAAAAGGTTACTATAAACTCGATGATTATTTGAATGACCAAAATGTCTGGTCTTGACAATGTTACACTATGTAATTTAATAATTGATTTAAAGTACAATTACGTACTTTGTATATTTTGTTTTGTTTAAAAGAAGTGTGTTGCAGAGTTTCTGGCCGCATCTTCTCTACAACGGAACACCTTCCAACGCAGTGGTAGATTCAAAAACATGACATCAAAAAGTTATCTATGTGTTATTATTTTGAATAAACAATTTTGACTATGAAATTGAGAGTCTCCATTCAATGAACTAGCTAGCCTTTCAATCAAATGGCTGAATTAACCATATGGCTGCGACATTGGTTGAACTACATATTTATTGAAATTTTGTCAATGAACTTTGCAGTATCCACAAGGGAGAGAAGGAATACGCGTGTCCCTCGTGCGACAAGAAGTTCCTCTTCAAGAAGGCCATGGAGGTGCATATGGTCACACACGACGCCTCCGCCCAACTCTACTGTTATCAGGTTAATATTTATTTATACAGGGTCCTTCTTAATATGCTGACACTATTTTAAGGGAATGATCAGACCATCAAACTGAACAACTTTCTCTATAGGACCAACATTGAAATCGCGAAAAAAAAAATTCTGCCGCAGCAGCTCTTCCATACAAAATTGCAAACCTACTCGAGCCAAATGTATGGGATATTTGGCTCGAGTAGGTTTGCAATTTTGTATGGAAGAGCCATAGAGAAAGTGTCAGCATATTAAGAAGGGTATTAATTATTTCCTAGTAACGCTCGAGTCCGCGCGGAACATTGAAATACAATGATGATTTTCAATTTCAATTCAATTCAAAATTTCTTTGTGCCTCTTGTATTTTACTGTTAATTTTTTGGTGTAAAATAAAAAATATTTAATTGGATTTGGTTGGTTTCTTGTTTACACTAGGCGTTTGAATACTATCTTCTCTACATCGTGTTTTTGGAAATGTTGATAGCTTTGACTAATTATTATAAGGACTAGCCTCGCGGTAGCATTTCCCCTCTGCCACGGTATAAGAAAAATTGATCTTGTGCATTTACATTAAATTTTACACCTTATCACTAAACGTGACAGCCTATAATTGCGAAATAATAACTTCGAACTTAGAACGTTTGGGGTTCACACGAGACTACTTGTCATGATTTTTATCATTCAAAATGAGAATCTAAAGTTATGGGGAATAAAATCCAAAGTTGCGGATTTCATGTTACCTCGCCCCCTCAAAAAGTGTCAGAAATGTTTGTTATTAGAATTACACGCGTAACCAGTCCATATATAATTAGTCAAAGGTTGATAGTAATGTGTGTAATTTATACAAATATTTTGTTTTAGTGCGACATGAACTTCAAGAACAGAATGTCTTACTATCAGCATATGAAATATAATCTGAAGCACATCGATCCCGCCAAGTTAAAGTAAGTTTAAATTATTACGATAAAATTTGCTTTTTGTATGGAACAGCAGATTTTTTTTTCGCGATTTCGATGTTGGTCCAATAGAGAAAGTTGTTCAGTTTGATTGTCTGATCATCCCCTTAAAACAGTGTCAGTATATTAAGAAGGACCCTATATTATGTTAATCAATATTTTATTTCATCCAAATCAGTTCAGCAAACATTCTAAGAAACTCACGTTTATGACATTTGTAATATATTAAGATGCACACTAGCATTTACCCGCGGCGTTGCTTCCATTATAGTAATTTCCAAACCTAATACTCCGAATAACCGGCAGGTACGCATGTCCCCTATGTGACAAACGCTTCGCCAAGGCGACTAGACTCGAGGAGCACAACTTAGCCGTTCATCTCAAATCTACACCCATACAGTGCACCGTGCCGGGTTGCAGCTTCGTAAGTATTACTTATAACCCGCAGGTACGCATGTCCCCTGTGTGACAATAACCCGCGGGTACGCATGTCCCCTATGTGACAAACGCTTTGCTTAAGCGACTAGACTGGAGAAAAACCTAGCTATTCATCTCAAATCTACGCCCATACAGTGCACCGTGCCGGGCTGCAGCTTCGTAAGTATTACTTATAACCCGCAGATACGCATGTGTCCTGTGTGACAATAACCCGCAGGTACGCATGTCCCCTGTGTGACAATAACCCGCGGGTACGCATGTCCCCTATGTGACAAACGCTTTGCTTAAGCGACTAGACTGGAGAAAAACCTAGCTATTCATCTCAAATCTACGCCCATACAGTGCACCGCGCCGGGCTGCAGCTTCGTAAGTATTACTTATAACCCGCAGATACGCATGTCCACTGTGGGACAATAACCCGCAGGTACGCATGTCCCCTGTGTGACAAACGCTTTGCTTAAGCGACTAGACTGGAGAACAACCTAGTTGTTCATCTCAAATCTATAATAATAATAAAAATAATTTATTTCACTCAAAACTTATTACATTTAAATTTGAGGTCTTCCCTTAGAGCAATAAGAGAATGCTCGTATTGGGAATGCCTCGCTACTTCCTTAATTGTAACTCTTAGATTGAGACATGCCAAAAATGTATAACTAATGTATAAAAATTTAATTAACAAACGATGGATAATAAAAGAAACTAAAATAATAAAAATAAATGAAATGCGAGTGTGAGTAAACATGTGTGTGAGTATGTGTGTTGGTGTAGGGTTTGAGTGTGTGTGTGTGTTATAACCCGCAGATACGCACATCCCCTGTGGGACAATAATCCGCAGGTACGCAAGTCCCCTATGTGACAAACGCTTTGTTTAAGCGACTAGACTAGAGAACAGCCTAGTTGTTCATCTCAAATCTACGCTCATACAGTGCACCGTGCCGGGCTGCAGTTTCGTAAGTATTACTTATAACCCGCAGATACCCTGTGTGACAATAACCCGCAGCACAGGTCCGACACTCTAAAGAACGTTTTTGAATTTCGAAATGGCGTCTGCACATTCGCACTTTGCGCAAACCGTCGGTGACATTGCGTGTAGGGTTGAAAGCCACGCTTTGCATTTAACTTCATCGACATTTCAATACTTTTAATTGTTCGTTCTATTATTAAAAATAGTTTTTGATTTAAAGAATTATTGAAAATGTTAATTTAGCGTTATGCGTTATGCACTGAAAAGATAGAATTTTATGTAGTCAAATCCAACGGGTGCGCGCGGCTGATTGCATTCCCTTGCTCGGCTTCCCTCAAGTTTCCCAGAAAGTGTGAGGTGAGGTGGGGTATCTGAAGTCAGAGCGGGGCGGGGAGTGGCCGTTCTGTATATAGAACTATATACTATTACCTATCCTGTGCCTACGTAGGTACGCGTGTCCCCAGTTAGACAATAAACCGCTGGTACGCTGTAACGTTTTGGCGTCACGTTAGCGTTATAACGCGTATCTCTTGTGTGACAATAACCAGCAGATACGCGTGTCCCCTGTGCGACAATAAGCCGCGGGTACGCGTGTCCCCTGTGCGACAATAAGCCGTGGGTACGCGTGTTCCCTGCGTGATCACAGATCACAATATTTTAATAATTAAACTTACAAACTCGATTGATCGCCAAAAAAATAAGATTTATTTGACAGCCGTTAGAGCCGTTTTGACAGATCACTCAGACGTTAAAGGCTGTCAGTCCCATAGTAAATAATTCAAGGTTAGCGCGATACGGAATTAAACACAGTTGAATAGCAATTGGATTCCAATGTGATTAGAACTGAAATTGTATTAGGGTTGCATGCATATGCTCACGACTATATTCCCCGAAGGGGGTAGTCAGATATTCTGAAATCTCGGAACATTCACGTTTCACCAGTAGTGCCGAAACTATCCAGTGTGACGGGGAGTGAGCCCGTCGCCACAATTGAAGCATGCAGGTTTCCTCACGATGTTTTCTTCACCGAAAAGCCAGTGTTACAAATCGTACATAAATTCCGAAAAAATCTTCGGTACGAGTCGACATGGGCGGGGACTGTGTTTATGTGCTATATTACATTTAAGATCTTATGCAAAGATGCAAAGATGGAGCAATACATACATATTGTATGTATTGCTCCGGACCAATTACGACCACGGCGACTGCTTCAACTCCGTTGTTGGCGTTGATGAGCTCTCATGTGGCTAAAGCAGCCAACCTTCTTGGAGAAGATCCTCGCACATAGCGGGCAAGTGAGCGTCGTTTCATAGTGATATTGTATAGCCGCTGGTGGTCGGGCTTTTAATTCGTCACGTTTGGCATCTAAATTAAAGATTGAAAAAGTCGGGCGGCGAGCGGGATTCGAACCCACGACCTGCCTATCCGGGGCATGCTCCACTCCAACAGAGCAGTTCAGTAGTTTGCATAACTCTGGTAGATGGCGCTGACGTCCCTTAAAGACGATGATATGTATTGAAAATTTCATCGTGGCTTGCGGGGCGCCGACAGCTCTGTTGGAGTGGAGCATGTCGTGGGTTCGAATCCCGCTCGCCGCCCGACTTTTTCAATCTTTAATTTGATCAAGCTAACATGGCATACATGTATAATCAATAAATTCGTTTGGCATCTAGTTGTGATCGCCTACTTCCTTCAAAATCATAAATTTGACTGTTTGCACGAGCTCTCCATGCTGGACAGATGGCCGCCAAATCCTCCCACTGCGCGGGATCTATGCCATACTTTTTCATATGACGCTTTTGCACTTCCTTATACCTGAAGAGTTGCCCGCCATGCCTATAAATATCTTGGACATCGTCACACAAATTGTCTAGTCACATTTAAAGTACCAGAATCTAGCCTGGACTTGTGTTATGATGACTAGACAACGATATAGAATACACATATAGATACAAACATCCATGACTCGCGTACAAATATTCATATTCATCATACAAATATTTTTCCTTTACGGGATTCGAACCCGCGACCCTCGACACAGCAGGCAGGTTCACTACAGCGTCGTCTATCGGGCCGTCTATGTATGTATGCTATGTAATAAATGATGATGATAAACTGTGACGTTGGTTGTTCTCAGGCTTGCTCGTCTCGGCCGGTGCTGCGCGCTCACAACCGCTCCGTGCACAGGAACACGCGCGCGAACAGGAATCACGTCTGTCATACCTGCGGGAAAGCCTACACGGTACGATATATGTTTCTCAGGGCTTCTGCCTCCGTGGTCTAATGGTTAAGAGCATTGTTCTCTTGACACGGAGGTCGTGGGTTCCATTCCCACGGTAGTCGGGGAAATCTACGGATTTTTGTATGGAGAAGGTTGCATTAATTGCACTTTTGGTGATAATTTGGAATATAGTAGATAAATACCTCAAAAACATAAATTCTCAATAATCCCCAATTTTGTATTGTGTATTATTGAATAATTAAGACATTTACAAAACATTAAATTTAGGTATGAACAAAAAATGGAAAACTGGCGATTTTGTACAGGATGGCTTCATTCAGTACGTTTTACTTATAACAATAATAATCCCCGGTTAATATCGTAAATTTGAGTAGATATTTAATACTTTGTAAGTCTTCAAAAATTATAACCTCAAAACCAAATTATTTACTGTTTGTTTGTACACATAAAATTTGCTTTGTGAGAATTAACTGTCTCTTTTGCTAGTATGCTGGAAGAAATATCTTTCTAAATAAGCTTGCCCTTTGTACATTTATATCGATTTTAAGGTATTTCTCAGGTTCCTGAGCCAATATAACCACGTAATCTCGTCAAAAGTGTTATGAACTAACAGTAATATTATTTCAAACACAATTTACTAAAGTGTCTTTAATGCAATCTCAAACCTTATTTTTCCTAGACTACGGGGGACACCTAGTGGTGTCACTTTGTGCGTTTTTCCCCAGTTGGTTAGGACATTGCAGGCTGAATCACCTGATTGTCTGAAAAAAAAGATGATTCGTGCTTCGGATGGCACGTTAAGCTGGTCCCGGCTACTATCTCTCGTGGTAGTAGTCGTTACATAAAAACCACGGCACAGGCCGTAAGGCGGTCTGAAAAAACTCAGACACCACACTTGCCCACGCGATAAGGAGAATACAGATCTTAGCACGTTTTTATTTGAGGTAGAAATCTAAAATTTTGTGATGAGGGCGTCTCTGAATAGTATTATGATTTATACTTCATTTCAAATAAGGACGAAAACATTTTCCAATTCCTATACAGGGTCCTTCTTAATATGCTGAGACTTTTTTAAGGGGACGATCAGACCGTTAAACTGAACAACTTTCTCTGTGACACCAACAACGAAATCGCAAATATACATTTCGCTCAAGTAGGTTAGCAGTTGTGTATGGAACAGCTGGAACTTATTTCGCGATTTCGATGTTGGTGCCATAGAGAAAGTTGTTCAGTTCGACGGTCTGATCATCCCCTGAAAAAAATGTCTGCATTATGAGACGGACCCTGTACAGGGTCCTTAATATTATTTCGATGTTGCCTCCATAATGAAAGTTTGATGGTCTGAAGCAACGTTTTTAATTTTATACCCTGTATAATTGATTGATTGAACGCTTTGACTAATTATTATAAGGACTAGCGGTAGCATTTCCCCTCTGCCACGGTATAAGCACAATTGATCTTGTGCATTTACATTCAATTTTACACCTTATCACTAAACGAGACAGCCTATAATTGCGAAATAATAACTTCGAACTTAGAACGTTTGGGATTCACACGAGACTACTTTTCATGATTTTTAACATTCAAAATTAGAATCTAAAGTTATGGGGAATAAAATCCAAAGTTGCGGATTTCATGTTACCTCGCCCCCCGCAAAAAGTGGCAGAAATGTTTGTTAGTAGAATTACACGCGTAACCAGTCCACATATAAATAGTCAAAGATTGAACGTTGCAGACTAAGAAGACTCTAGAAGGTCACATAAGGTCCCACACCGGCGAGCGACCGTTCCTCTGCAAGCACTGCCCCTCCACATTCGGCTACGAGGCCGCGTTATACAACCATAACAAATTGGTACACCTCAAACCTAAGGTAAGACATGTTTTGTCATGGTCCAAAATAGTACATTATTGATAGGTCTTTTAAAAATATTGTGGGCGTGGGAAAGCCATTTTTCGATTTAGGAATCCGTCAGCGAAATATTAAGCTTTAAAATGAAAATGTTTGTTAGTGTCAAGTATCCTCCCCCCTGCCAGCTAAACGGTTGTTTCTGGATACGTGAAAAAATTCACGGCAGTAGTGTATATAACGAAATTAAAAGGAAAACTATCACCGCTAAGTAGGCTTTACAAGTTAACGAGTAATAGTCGAACAACTTGTAAAATGTACATTTTGGACTTTATTAACCGTTAAACCGTAGTATAAAACAAAAAGCCCCCTTCTAAGTCCATATATTGTGACGGGCAACTACGGAACCCTACCCTGCGCGTGGCCCGACACGCACTTGGCCGGTTTATTATTTTAAACTTTTTAGTGTGTCATGTCTTTAGTGACATCATGTCATTAAGATAAATCGATTGACGTAAGAATCATCAAAATCGACCACGCGTTTGGTCTCTAGAGTGCCACAAAGGAATAAACACATTACCCTACTTTGCGACGCGCAGCCGGGTAAAAATTATGAACTTAAAAGCGGTATAATACCCCCTTTACTAGCAAGTGTATTGAAAATCACATTAATCTTAACTATTATAAAACTGTAACAAAAGTGTGTCTGTACATTGAAGATATTTACATGAAAAAGATTACGATTTGGTTTTTAGGTATCCCGGACACCAAATAAACCTTTTTTAGAATTTTTGTCTGTCTATTTGTTTGTTTGTATGTTTGTAACAGCATCACGCAAAAACTACTGAACCGATTTTGTTGACACTTTTTTTGTTTGATAGCTTATGATCTGACTTAAAATCTGGTATATAATTTGTGCGGACGAAGGCGCGGGTAAACTCTAGGGTAAAATAAGTGGTTAAAAATTAATGTTTGTCCCACAGACGGGTCGTACGCGCCCCCCGCCCGCACCACCTGCGCCGGCGCCGCTCTGGCAACTCTCTATCAACCCTCCGTCACAACCCGTACATAACACACTCACTAGTGATCACATTAGCTGAATTACTACTGTTATGCTTAGATGACAACAAGAAAAGGAAGATGCGATGCGTTATTGATATACTTCATTATTAGTCGGGGAAATCTACGGATTTTTGTATGGAGTAGGTTGTATTAATTGCACTTTTGGTGAAAATTTGGAATATAGTAGATACATACCTGAAAAACATAAATTCTCAATAATCCCCGATTTTTTATGTTTTATTATTGAATAATTAAGACATTTACAAAACATTAAATTTAGGTATAAACAAAAAATGGAAAACTGGTGATTTTGTACAGGATGGCTTCGTTCAATACGTTTTACTTATAACAATAATAATCCACGGTTAATATCGTAAATTTGGGTAGATATTTAATATTTTGTAAGTCTTCAAAAATTATAACCTCAAAACTAAATTATTTACTGTTTGTTTTTACACATTAAATATTCCTTTTGATAATTAACTGTCTCTATTGCTGGTATGCTGGTCGAAATATTTTTAGAAATAAGCTTGCCATTTGTACATTAATACCGATTTTAAGGTATTTCTCAGGTTCCTAAGCCTATATAACCACGAAATCTCGACAAAAGTGTTAGAAACTAACAGTAATATTATTTCAAACACAATGTACTAAAGTGTCTTTAATGCAATCTCAAACCTTATTTTTCCTACTCTATATATCATCGTCCACAACTGAACATAGGCCTCTCCTAAAGCGCGTCACAAAACTCGGCCTTTAGCCTCGGGATTTAGAATGATAAAGGAGACCAATCCTCCTTACAAGCATGGAAACACGAATTGGCCATGGTGGTCGGTAATGTTCAACATTCTTTCGTATCGATGTTTCAAACTTTATTTTTGTCCTTTGACTGATTATTATAAGGACTAGCCTTGCGGTAGCATTTCCCCTCTGCCACGGTATAAGCACAATTTATCTTGTGCATTTACATTCAATTTTACACCTTATCACTAAATGAGACAGCCTATAATTGCGAAATAATAACTTCGAACTTAGAACGTTTGGGGTTCACACGAGACTACTTTTCATGATTTTTAACATTCAAAATTAAAATCTAAAATTATGGGGCATAAAATCCAAAGTTGCGGATTTCATGTTACCTCGCCCCCCGCAAAAAGTGGCAGAAATGTTTGTTAGTAGAATTACACGCGTAACCAGTCCACATATACATAGTCAAAGAGTTTGTCCCTTTCCAAAATTATATAAAAAAAAATTTTTTAATGTTCGTCGTTGGATTAGAAAGGGACATTTCCGACCGCCAAGGAGTATTTTCATGTTTCACCGATTGTAAGGCAGTCTTTACTCCACGTATAGACAATACCTATTTCCAGCTTCCTGTCTACCACATTATTGTATTACAGCCTCTGACCAAGAAAAGTAATTTCATATAAATTGAATGCAACATAATTGTATGACTATCGCTTACACATACGCGGTTACACTGACATTCTGTCTACTTGCGCAAGTAATATTTCTTGGTCAAAGAGTAACACTGACATCTGAAGGTACTATCTGATATGAACATCTAACAGGGTCCTCTGAAATACCTACGGATACGGACACAAAATTATTTCCCAACCAGTAAAATGGTCACACACACGGTTCATCTCATTAAAATGGGTGATTAAAATCCACGCGGGTTCGACTCTATAGCAAGCTCGTTGGAGCCGCATCTTCCTTTCTTTGGTTTCATCTAAGCTTAAATTAAATGGAGACAGAATCTTAAGCATAAGTAGAATTTAATAAAGATTATATTTTTAATAAAAGTATTTTTGTACACAATATGGACTTATTGTTTTATTTACCTACCTTACTTACCTTTATTTTACCGTGGTCTAATGGTTAAGAGCATTGGGCTCTTGACACGGAGGTCGTGGGTTCGATTCCCACGGCACACCTAGTGATATGTCACTTTGTGCGTTTTTCCCCAGTTGTTTAGGACATTGCAGGCCGAATCACCTGATTGTCTGAAAAGAAAGATGATTCGGTGTTTCGGATGGCACGTTAAGCCGTTGGTCCCGGCTACTATCTCTGGTGGTAGTAGTCGTTACATAAAAACCACGGCACAGGCCGTAAGGCGGTCTGAAAAAACTCTGACACCAGGCCCACACGATAAGAAGATGAGTGAGAATTTTGATTTTGGGACAATCTCACTTTCTGTGCAACAGGCGATGGGGCCGATGGGTTCGATCCCCGTCCAGGACGACTCGTACCAATAAGTTTTTCTGAGTTCATATACGATTTGTAACACCTCTGGCTTTTTGGTGAAGGAAATCATTGAGGAAACCTGCATGCTTAAATTTTGAGGCGTGAATTTGTTTCCACTATACTTTGAATCGCGACGGGCTTACTACCTGTCTCACTGGTCTGATCTTGGGCACTGAAATTTGGATATTCTGAATGACTTTAGAATATCTCTGACTACCCCCTCAGGGAATAATGTCGATAGCATAGCCTAATATCTCTATACAGGGTATATTTAAAGTGAATGCGTCAACATATCAAAGTGGGTGCGTCGCATTTAAGTTTTCACCCTGTATACAACGTGTTAATAAATAAGCGCAAAACTAGAAAGTAGTTTGTTTGGAATCGAAAGCAGAATCGAATTATCATGGTTTCAACACAGGTATTTTTTTTCAAACAATTAAATAATTTATTTGTAAAATTTAAAATTTACTGATCTCGATCTCTACCTACCGCTCGGGCACACTCACCCTACTTACTACCAAACTAGATTCCTAAAATGTATCCATGAGCATGTTAGCGCTTTCATTCATTGCTGAAATGATAACAAATCATTTTTGCCTAAACACTTAAAATGCGAATAACTTTAAATTTTAACTATCAAAATAATGAAATTATTGTTTCAATCGAATTATTTTGTTATAAATCAGTTGGGGTGTATGAGGTTTTGCGCTTATTCATTAACACGTTGTATATGTAATTTAGTCTCCCAAATCACAGACACATCCGTGGTGGTCCAGTGGCGAGTAACCTTGCCTGCCGTGCAGGAGGCGATGGTTCGATCCCCGTCCAGTCCGACTCGTACCAATGAGTTTTCAGAATTAATCTACGATTTTTAACACCACTGGCTTTTTGGTGTAGGAAATTATTGAGGAAACCGGCATGCATTTAAGTATATGTAATTTAAAGTCTCAGAAATCACAGAAATATCCCGGCTGTCTCAGAAACTACTGTAGGGATTTTGATACAGTTTTCACTAAAAGATTTAAGAGGAAGGCTTGTGTACTCGCTAGTATTTAAATAAATAAAACAAAATATATGATTAATTATATATTTAGCTGATAACAAAATTTTTTAAGCTCACATTTATTTGACAAAAACCATTGCTGCTTTGAAATTAACAAATACTATAAGCAGCAAGAAACACTTAGGGTCACGGCACATTGATCGACGGCTATCGACGGTTTTTCTATACAAAAAGCATGATTAGTATAAGACGCCGTTGGACACGTCGATGCGAAAGAATGCGTACGGCGTTCCATACTAATTGTATGGACAAACCGTCGATCAATGTGTCATAGCCCTTATTGAACATACAACATTAATTATTTATCCAAAATTCTTTGTTTAGACTAAGGAGATTGTAGTTATTTAGAGAAATATCCTTCAAAAGAAAACTATAAATTCTTTTATTAAATATACAGGCTGAACAGACCATCAAACTGAACAACGTTTTCTCTGGGAATAACATCGAAGTCGCAAAAAAATATCACTGTTCCATACAAAACGTATTATTTTTAGTTATGTTGTAAATATCACTTACGTTCCATACTAAACTATAAACCTACTCGACGCAAATGTATGGGAAAAATTATTTCCTTTTCCCAATTCCCATAGAGAAAGTTGTTCAGTTTGAAAGTCTGACCATTCTTAAAAACCGTCAACATTTTAAGAAAGGCCCTTTAGACAACCTTTTTACTAGTAGTTCGGAATAATAAGATCTTACAAAAGCCTTTGACAACATCTCTCTTTCTATTCTTGTGCACAAATTGAAATTTATTGGAGAAATAGGCACAACATTATCTCTGTTTAAGGCTACCTTTCTGACAGGAAGCTAATGGTCAAAGATAAACATAGTATCAATGGAAACACCGGCGCAACACTTTGCATTCCGCAAGGAAGCGAGTTGGGATCACCTTTATTTCTAATTTACATCAAAATTAGCAATGCCAAAGTATTCACATGCGCTGACATTACCGCTCTAGTTTTAACCCGAATGCGCAAGAAGGAGGGTAATGTTTTAATTGGTACTTTCTGGGAAACCATTCAGGTTAAATAATCTCCTAAACCGCCTTTTTTTGCACCTAAAATTCAATCTCCTTAATATTAATTAAGATTACAATAAGAAAAATTAATAAAAATCACAGTATTTTTTTAAATTTACTAATTAATTAAGCAAACCTACATTCTTGTAAGATTATTAAAACGAAAAAAAACTCAAAAAACCAATTCTTATTCTAAGTTTTTTTTAATAAAAACTAAAATTCGATGAAGATCTTTTTTTTCTTAAACTTAAAGCAATGTTGTACATTTTTTTAATAAAAGTTAGTTTTTATTAGTGCTACTATACGACTAAAAATTTTAATAAGTGTAAGTAAAGCTCATGTGGACAGAAAACAACTTTTTAATTTACAACTTTTGGAAATTTTAGTGAAGCAGGGTCTACCTGGATCGCATGAAAACTATAGTTGAACCACCGAAAAAGAGCGCTGCCTAAGGCTGGTTTATACAGAAGAGACGTGTGGTCGTGGCGGATAGTCTAAGTAACACAATTATAAACCTTATAGTACGTAGCATAGCGTCGTTTGGAGAATAACGCCCGCGCTTCCAGGCGACGTCACCTAGAGGCGCGGGCGCGATTCTCCTTTACGACAAAAACGACGCTATGCTACGTTCTATCAGGTTTATATTGTGTTACTTAGATTATCCGCCACCGCCACACGTCTCTTCTGTATAAACCGTGCCTAGCAGTCAAAATTCGGTAAGCTGAATCGAAAAGCATTTTGAGATAATTGCCTCACTAACAATATTTTCTATGTTAGAGATCTTAACATGAAAGGATTAAAGATAATCTATACTGTTCAGTATATCAATGTTTTAAATTATCGCAATCGGCCCTGCCCCCCTAGGCAAAGTGACATTCTATTGGCGTCTCAGAGGAAGGATCTCCATAGAGTCCGCATAAATTTACGATTGTAGTTACTGCCCCCCTAGACAAAGTGACATTCTATTGGCGTCTCAGAGGAAGGATCTCCATAGAGTACGCATAAATTTACGATTGTAGTTACTGCCCCCCTAGACAAAGTGACATTCTATTGGCGTCTCAGAGGAAGGATCTCCATAGAGTCCGCATAAATTTACGATTGTAGTTAGTCTCTTTTGTCTTATGACGTACCTTTAATAGTAGAAGGAGATGGAACTATAGATATTTGTTTATGCGGCTGTCCACTTTTTTTGAGCTAGTGTGTGTGAAAAGTGACCGTAAACATAAGGCCATATGTCACTTGGTGCCTTTTGTCCATACTACTTGACACCATACACTCAAACCTAAACGTCAAAAAAAGTGGACACTTTACATTTGGTATGGCTCACTCTATTAGGTATAATCTCTTTGATTGGCGTTGACGCTAGTAGAAAATTACAGAATGTATGGATTTGACATTAGCGATCGAAACATTTTGACATTTGCTTTCGTCACCATACGTCAAGTCCATACATTTTCTACTGTCGTTAACGCTAATCGAAAGTTACTTTGTCTAAAGGCCCTGATCATGAATGTCTAAAAGTGAATGACTACAAAAAATGGCGTCTTGTTTCTTTACGGATTTCTAATTCGGAGGACACTCCATACAAACGAAGTCTGGTGATATTTTCAATACTAACTAATTAATGTCAATGAAATTTTTCATAAACAATCTAAAAACTAATCTCTATGCTTGTATGAAGTCAGATTATCGTTACAATGTATAGTTTTAAAGTTACAGTTTCCATACAAATCTTAAATTAATCCTAACATTAAAACTGTATATTTTAACGAAAATCTGACTTCATACAAGCATGGCGAATAGTTTCAAGATTGTTTCTAAAAAATTTCATTGACTTTAATTGGTTAGTATTGAAAATATCACCAGACTTCGCTTGTATGACTAAGACTTTTGATCTGAAAGCTGAATTGGCACGATTATAACGTAATGCTTGCAGTGTCATTGAATATATATTTTTTAATGAAATCGCCTCATTATCCGTGGAACGCGATCTGAATTGAGCGTGTAAAAAAGATGTGCTCGATGTAAAATTGTGACTTACTTAAATTAAAGATTAGCGGGATTCGAACCCACGACCTGCCTATCCGGGGCATGCTCCACTCCAACAGAGCTGTCGCCGCCCGGCCGTGACGAAATTTTCAATCTACAGAGTCCTTCTTAATAATTATGCTGACACTTTTTTAAGGGCATGATCAGATCATCAAACCGAATAACTTTCTCTATGGGACCAATATCGAAATAGCGAAAAAATCCAGCTGTCCCATACATTTGGCTTGAGTAGGTTTACAGTTTTGTACGGGACAGCCATAGAACATTATAAGAGGGGTTAGAAGTGCAAAGTAGGCGTGGAACGTGTCGCCACAGGTTATGCAATGATTTGCATAACACCATAAGGCGCGCGGCGTGGTGCGAGCGAGAGGGCATGAGTAATTGTAGCAGCGTGAGCGGGAAGACAAGTGGCGACAGCCGTCTCCGAAGCAAAAGCGCTACTTTGCATTTCTAACCCCTCTTATAATGTTCTGTGGGGACAGCAGATTTTTTTTCCAGATTTCGATGGTTGTCCCATAGAGAAAGTTGTTCAGTTTGACGGTCTGATCATCCCTTTAAAAAAGTGTCAGCTTATTAAGAAGGACCATGTATATCATCGTCATTTCAATCTTTAATTTGATTAAGCTAACATCTCTGCCACTTTTTGCGGGGGGCGAGGTAACATGAAATCCGCAACTTTGGATTTTATTCCCCATAACTTTAGATTCTAATTTTGAATGTTAAAAATCATGAAAAGTAGTCTCGTGTGAACCCCAAACGTTCTAAGATCGAAGTTATTATTTCGCAATTATAGGCTGTCTCGTTTAGTAATGAGGTGTAAAATTGAATGTAAATGCACAAGATCAATTGTGCTTATACCGTGGCAGAGGGGAAATGCTACCGCAAGGCTAGTCCTTATAATAATTAGCCAAAGGCTAACATGGCAGACATGTAGAATCAATAAATTCGGGTGACTTATTTGTTTTTGTATTTTCTTTTATCTTTATTTTAAATTGTTTTTCCATTTAATAATTTTACTACAGTTGAGGTACCTAGTTTTACCTTTCTTTTTATTAAATTTAATCATATTTTTTGGAAAATAAACTTGTCAATACTAGTAGTTTATCAAAGTTAATCTTTAGCTATGTACCGCAATGTATTTTAGTAAAGGTTTCAGGGTACGTATGGGAAAGTTTGCGTGATTCGTCCGATGGCTCTGAAACAAAAAAATCATTAATTAATTTAAAGGTAAAAATCACATTTCATAGTACAGTATTTACAACATTTCATTTTAAGAAAGGTACCAAAATAAGAAAACCATTTGGAGATTATGTGATTCAAAGCTTATATCAAAATTATCAGATTTTTCTATCCGTTATTTCTCGAGTTATTTGAAAAATATAATAGAGGTTGAATGAGATTTTATTGGCTTTTTTATTGTATTTGACAGTTTTTATTTTTAATGTTATTGCGGCCAAGGTATCTTAGCCATAAGTCCTAAGTTTTTCAGAAAATTCAAAAGTTAATTAAAAATAGAAAGATCTGTCAAAAATAAAATCGGAAAAATACGAATCTCTTATTTTTTATTAAAAACAGGTGGTTAAAAAAATGTTATGTTGTCAATTACCCATAAAGTTACTAATAGAGTGACTATCAGCTGAGACAGCGAGATGTACCTAGCGGCACCACTGTATAATAGAAAGAGATACGTGACGCGAGGCAATAGAACTGTTTTTGGGGAACTTATCGCAGGGTAAAAATTCGGTTTCTGTAAATAATTGTGAATCTAAAGCGAAATCGTAGATCATTTAGTGAAATATACTAACACTATTTCATTAAATTATCCACGATTTCACGTTACATTCAGAATTATACACGGAACTCGAATTTTTACCCAGCCGCTAAAAACGGTTTCATTTGACAAATCATGTCAGTTCCTCTACTCCTGTAAGGTACCTCTTACGGGTGGTTTATTAGACCATCAAACTGAACAACTTTCACTATGGAGATTACGTCGAAAAAGAATTTAAAAAATCAGCTGTTCCATACATTTGTGTTTAGTAGGTACTGCAGTTTTATATGAAGCAGTTTATTTTCTTTATATTTTCTCGATGTGAAAGTTTTTCAGTTTGCCTCCAATCTCATTTTTTACGTTCTATCCTTTTCTATCGCTCAGGAACGTCATTTGCTAGAGCAAGAAAGGTCGTAGCCCTGCCGGTGTGGTCGCTATCACGCTATCTTTCTCGCTCTAGCAAATGACGTTCCTGAGCGACAGAAAAGGATGGAGCATGAAAAAAAGCGATTCCATGCTGTCAGATGAGGTTCAACCCCTAAGGTGTCTTGTCGTGTACACAAAACAAGCAGTCTACACATGTTATGTCATGGGTGTTTTGTTCCACCCTGTACAGGCTGATGATGATACAGACCTGGTGCCCAGGCCGGCGGTGAGGAGGAGTCGTCTTCCTCGCAACAGGTACTCGGGGCAGCGCAGGAACCTGAACACTACCGACGCGGACTCGCCAGCGCGCAGTTCGCTGTTGTACGACATTATACCCTGTAATACATAACTATGTGTTTAGATTACTTTGACGGACGGACGGACTGGTTACGCGTGTAATTCTACTAACAAACATTTCTGCCACTTTTTGCGGGGGCGAGGTAACATGAAATCCGCAACTTTGGATTTTATTCCCCATAATTTTAGATTATAATTTTGAATGTTATAAATCATGAAAAGTAGTCTCGTGTGAACCCCAAACTTTCTAAGTTCGAAGTTATTATTTCGCAATTATAGGCTTCTCCTCCTTATAATAATTAGTCAAAGTTCAAATAATCATCGAGTTTATAGTAGCCTTTTTTACAGAGGACTTGCTTAACATGGGACTTAAACTTTTTGCCTGGCAAGTTTAGAATATCCTCTGGTATCTGAGTTCGCTTGACGCCATTGCTCTTGTTGTGTTTCGTGTTATTTGAAATTCGAAAAAATTGGTTTTAGTGATATTTGTGACATAATTTCGTGCGGATTGTGTACCAAACAGTTGCGTAAAGTGACCGGCGTAACAGGAATCTCAAATAAATACGATAACAGAACATAAGTATTGGTTCAAGTTAACTCGTACATGGTCATTTTGGCGGCAACGCGCGAGCTTACGAAATCGACCACAGATTCATAATTTATCATCCCATCATCAAAATAAAGAATATAAAGAAAAAAAATAACGAATGGCTCAAAAGGACTAGTATCCAGAGCCGTTAAAGACATTATAACAACAACTTTGGTATCTTATTATAATAGCTATAGACAAGTCAAGTCAATATAATTTTATTCAATATAGGAGCTTGCAGCACACTTATCAACCGTCAAATCTTTTTTAAAGCTACCACCGCGTCGGAACGTTTTGTCGCTGTAGAGAAGATGCGGCCAGAAACTCTACAACATAACACGACTTAATAACTACTACAATATAAATTCTTAAGCTAAAGTTATGTATACAATAATACATAGTCTATTTAATAAAATAATTGATACTATACAGTAAAGTAAATAAACTATAAGCTAGTGACCTCAGACCCAAGCATTTTGATCATTTAAATAATCATCCAGTTGCTATAACCAATACTCCAGGTATAAACAATACCTATTTCCAACTTCCTGCGCGTCTAGTATGATTTCTCTACACGCGCGCGACGCGCCTTCGTTGCATAGAAAATAACCCGTCCCTGCGCTTGCCGCGACTTGTATTATGGGAAAAAGCCGAGTCGCGCGCAAGTAGAGAAATCATGCTAGACGTGCTGACATACATTATTGTACGTACCTCTATGGTAGCGGTCTGGCGCACGTTGCCGACGTGTACTGTGCACTGGAAGCCAGGCCACATCGCTGTCCCGTGCCGGAGTACCTCCACAAACGCCTGCGAGCAAAACAACATATTTTTACTTACATTGTTTGGTTGTTTCATCATCATCATCATCAGGCCATCATCGTCAAAGTCAAAGTCAATATAATTTATTCAATATAGGAGCTTACAGCACACTTATCAAACGTCAAATCTTTTTTAAAGCTACCACCGCGTCGGAACGTGTTGTCGCTGTAGAGAAGATGCGGCCAGAAACTCTACAACATAACACGACTTAATAACTATTACAATATAAATTCTTAAGCTAAAGTTATGTATACAATAATACATAGTCTCATAGTCATAGTCATAGTCGTCCACTGCTGAACACAGGCCACTCCCAAGGCGCGCCACAAAACTCTGTCCTCGGCCTTCCTCATTCAATCGCTCCCCGCTACTTTTTTTAGGACGTCTCTCCAGCGGCCAGCAGGGCGTCCCACACTACGCCTACCAGTTGGTTGGTTGGTTTGGTTGTTTGCAGGGTTCAAAATTTGTTTCTTTATAACTATTACATGGGTTTGGGTTACTGTTATCTGTCTTCATGCCAAATTTCGATTCAATAGGTGCAAAAATGAGCGAGTTATTGAGTAGTTATACAACGTGTTAATGAATTAACGCAAAATTAGAAAGTAGTTTAGAATCGAGAGCAGAATCCAATTATCATATTTTCAACATAGGTAATTTTTTTTCAAAATATTAAATAATTTGTTTGAAAAATTTAAAATTTACTGAACTCGATCTCAACCCACCGCATGGGCACTCTCACCCTAATTACTACCAAAACAAGATTCTTAAAATGTATCCACGAGTACGCTAGCGCTTTCATTCATTGCTGAAATGATAACAAATAATTTTTGCCTCAAAACTTAAAATGCGAATAACTTTAAATTTTAACTATCAAAATAATGAAATGATTGTTTCAATCGAATTATTATGTTTTAAATCAGTTGGGGTGTATGAGCTTTTGCGCTTATTCATTAACGTGTTTGACTAAGGGTAAAAATTTTTGTTTGTTAGTTTAAGTTTGCTTTTTAGGGTAAAAAGCAACAAACCTGGAAATAAATACACCCCCTGGGGTCATTAGGGTCTTCAAGCAGCACCTCCCCGCAGCACGTGCAATCGTTGCCATTCCCATCCCCCACCTCAACACCTTTAACAACCTCTTTCTCCCCTTCGCTGTCCGACTTGTAAATATTATTCTCTTCTATATTATCATCTTTAACTAAACTGTTCTCCACTTTAGCTAGATCTTGTAGTATATTCTTGTTTTTTCTTCGAACGTTTTTTCTGTTTTTCTGCGAATTTTGCTTGTTCTGGATTAGTGATGTGATCTGGAAAGATGTTGTGGTTAGATTTGAAATACTGTTTAGGATCCTTTATTTATAATAAAAAGCCGTGGTGGTCCAGTCGCCACTGGACCTTAACCTTGCCTGCCGTGCAGGAGGCGATGGTTCGATTCCCGTCGAGACCGACTCGTACTAATGAGTTTTTCGGAATTTATGTACGATTTGTAACACCACTGGCGTTTCAGTGAAGGAAAACATCGTGAGGAAACCTGCATGATTCAATTTCGAGGCATGTATTGTACCCACTGTCCATTAAAAGTGGCGACTGGCTCACTCCCCGCCACACTAGACAGAATCTCAGTACTAGTGAAACGTGGTTGTTGAGGTTTCAGAATATCTCTGACTACCCCCTCGGGGAATAAAGTCGTGAGCATATGCTTATGCTTAGTACCGAAAGAACATTAGTCTACAATTTCGCTATAGCTAAATGTTCCGTGAAGTAGATAAATGTTCGAAAATATCAAAATAACCTTAATTAATTAACAAAATGTCTAAAAGCTCCATAATGTCCACGAAGTACCAAAATGACCAAAAGTTCCATAATGTCTAAAATGTCGCCATACCAATCGGATACAGCGAACAGCACCATACCAGGTAGAACACCTCTCGGCCTGTGGGGATCGGCTCGCACGGATCCGTCCAGTCATACTACTACATACTATATACTACAGTATGACTACTCCGTCCATTCAAAATAGCAACGAAATTTTAAGGCTATTTTGAATTACAGAAACAGAGATTTGAAACACTTCCTCTCACTTATTCTTAGAACAACTTTAGTAACGTCCAAGATATGTCGGATAGTATATGTATCCAATTAATTAATTACATTTGGTAATCAGAATTGGCCAGAAAGCGAAATAGGAATCGGAAAATCTCGTCGTCCTTATTTGGAATGAAGTATAGGTAAGTAGGATACTGTATGTCAGAGTCACGAAATTTTCAAACTTTCCAAATCACAGTCGTAAAATGACAAAAAGATCCAAAATGACCAAAAAATAGAATGTCCTGAAACTAGCACAACGTCTCAAATGTCCAAAAGACGCAAAATGTCTAAAAATTCTCAAAATGTTAGTCACAAAATGTGCAAGTTACAAAATGACTAAAAAGTCTCAAATGCCTAAATGTTCAAAAAGTTCTAGAATGACCAAAAAGTGGCAAAATTTCAAAAATCACCAACCTCATTCCTCTGACAGCCAAAAGTCCTCCTCGGTCGCCCCTCGCCATACCCCTCTGGTATAGCCAGCAGCACCATGCCAGGACGAAGCCCTCTCGGTCTATACGCGAGCCCCAAGCTGGCGGGCTGGCCGGCTCGCACGGATCCGTGCGGCACTCTGTTGCGGTATATCGTCTTCACTGATATCGGTACGAATTCACCCGTGTCTAGAGGGCCTGGAGAAAGAAAATGAACTCTATAATTGTGACGCATTTTGAAAAAAAATCAAACGTTTGATCGCTAGATACTGGAGCTGATAGCTGGATACTGGAGCTGATCAGTGTATACTGGAGCCGGACACTGGATACTGGATACTGGAGTTCGGCGTTGGATGATATATTTATTTTTTAGGGAAAAATAGATATATTGAATAGTCTTTGGAATATACTGATGCTGGGTAAGACTAGCACTGCACTGGGTATGGTCACTGTATGGAAAACTCGGAGAAGCACCGTAGGTATTCAAAATGAATCCTTTTACACTGCCACCAATGTCATAAGAGACGAAAAGGGGTTGTGTAAAAAAAGGATTTTGATTTATAAAGAATGACTGCCAGTTGCACGTACGTTAATTAAAGTTAATCCTCCATTAATTCTCTGAATCGGGACCGACCGAGTCACCCCCGTGGAAGAACCTCATCGAATGTCCAAGATAATAGTTTTATCTCTACATAGTATAAAATAAAATCGCTTTCCACATCTGTCTGTCTATATATCCGCTAACTCCTGCTAAACCACACAACGGATTTTGATGCGGTTTTCACTGTCATTTACAGAATTTCTTCCGGAAGGTTTGTGTAGGTCCTTATATTGTAGATCCCACCTGGGCGAAGCTGGGGCGGGTCGCTAGTATTGAATAAAGCTGACCTATAATAAGCTCGTCGGCTTCAAATAGCTGTCCTCTCGGCAATAAACCACCGACCACAGGTCCGACCGTGTCACCCACGTGGGTGATCTCGTCCAATGTCTAAGATATTCGTTTAAATGAAATAAAACTGACCTATAATAAGTTCATCGCCTTCAAACAGCTGTCCTCTCGCCAATAGACCACCGACCACGGGACCGACCGAGTCACCCACGTGGAAGATCTCATCTATTTGGAATTCACACGTCTCCTGCGAACATTTTACAAGAAATATGTGTTAATAAATGTCGATAGAGTATAGGAAAGGATGTTCTCACAGTCATTTCTGAATAGATACAATAGGGGAGTTGACTACATAAAATACATTTTAGTTTTAACTGCTCAGTAAATAAACCGTTTGAAAATAACGCTAAACTCACATTTTCACTAATGCTGTTGCTTGAATACTATTTTTAATAACTGGATAAACTATAAAAAGTATCAAAACGACGACGAAAAACAATGACGTCACTATTAAATTTTTAGTGCTATATTTCATAAAAACACGCGTTTTGACGTTTAATAAAGAGTTGTTAATTTTACTAGTTGGAAACTTGCGGATTGAATTAATTATCTAAAAAGCTAGTCGCGTTTGAGTTTAATAGGTAAAAATCAGGGAGTGTGGTCCTTTCTAATATGCAGACGGTTTTTTAAAGGGATGATCAGACCATCAAACAACTTTTTAGTGCACCCCAACATCCTCTGTAGAATATAGTCCAAAAGACATCATCGGTGTTTCATAAAATTTTGGTCCAAATGTGAAAGTGCCGGCCAACAAAAACTAATACTATATTCTGTTAGAACTTTTCCGTCTAAGCATTTGTTATGGAATGAAAGCTGTAGCTGTAATTCTATTTCATCAAAAATGTATGAAAAGGCCAATTTTTCAAACCTTAATAAAACCAAGGGAAATGGCCCTAAAGCTTTTGGTGTCATACTAAAAATGCTGCGTCGGACTAGTTCTAACAGAATATAGACTTAGCTAATTTCATCGAAAATGTATGAAAAGGTAGGTTTTTCGAATCCATATAAAACGAAGGACAATGGACAGCTTTGGTACCATAATAACAAATTTTTAAACGGACAAGAAGCCGTGGTGGTTCAGTGGCGAGTAACCTTGCCTGCCGTGCAGGCATGGTTCGATCCCCGTCCAGACCGACTCGTACCAATGAGTTTTTCGGAATTTACGTACGATTTGTAACACCACTGGCTTTTCGGTGAAGGAAAACATCGTGAGGAAACCTGCATGCTTCAATTTCGAGGCATGTATTGTACCCACTGTCCATTATAAGTGGCGACGGGCTCACCCCCCGTCACACTGGACAGAGTTTCGGTACTATAGGTGAAACGTGGATGTTCTGAGGTTTCAGAATATCTCTGACTACCCCCTCGGGGAATATACTCGTGAGCAAATACGGAAAAAGTTCTAACAGAATATCTAATTATTTCTTTTTGGACCAAATCCGATGTCTTTTCATGTTTTTATCTACAGCGGTTTAGGCTGTGCGTTGTCTGACAGTCACGAAACTCTTTTATAAGTATAGATGAATATGCTCACGTCCTCTGGTTTCCTCGCGCGGTCCTGCGGCGGGGGTTGAAGCGCGAGCAGGTACGCGTGAAGAGAGTTGATGCCGGCTCCACGCACTGAGCTAACGGGGAACACTGGGACACTGGACATCTCCTGCCTGTAGGGGGAGGGGGGAGAAAACTATTAGTAACGTTATCTCAGACGATGGACGTCCACTGGGCTGCGTTCAGAACCTACGGGTGCGGTTGTTTGGTTGTTTTTCAATCTAAGGTACGGAACGAACAGTTGTTTTTCAACTCGCAAAAAGGTACGGAATGATCCCGGTTGTTTTATAACCTAAAATTTTGACATTGACAGTAATATGGGCTTCCAGGTCTTCCAGGGCTTCCATCATTTCCAAATACAATAGAAACTCATCTTCCATGCTAAAGAATCAAAAAATGAATAAAAATAATTTTCAAAAAACGAAATATAATATAATAACAAAATAATTTTCGAAAAGTTGCACCCAGAGTGCTCTCTGGGCGTAGGTTCTGAACGCACTCCTGTTGGACATAGGCCTTCCCCAATGATCGCCACAACGACCGGTCCTGTGCTGCCCTCATCCAACGTATTACGTAATTGAATCATGTAAACCTTTTTTCAAACAACTCGGTATCTTAAGAGAAGTTTATTCCGAATGCGTAAATGCGCGCTGCATACAAACAAGTCTGGTGATATTTTCGATACTAACCAATTAAACTCAATGAAATTTTGCAGAAACAATCTAGGAATAAATCTCTACGCTCGTATCGTGTCCGATTTTCGTTAAAATATACAGTTTCAATGCTAGGATTAATTTAAGATTTGTATGGAAATCTTTGAGGCACTGTAACTTTAAAACTGTACATTTTAAGGAAAATCTGACTCGATACAAGCATAGAGATTTGTTTCAAGAATATTTCTGCAAAATTTCATTGAGTTTAATCGGTTAGTATTAAAAATATCACCAGACTTCGTTTGTATGGAACGCGCCAACAGTAATATACCCTTAACGTTGCCTTGTATTTATATTTTTGAAATCTGCAAATTTGTTAAGCAACACTTACATCTTTTTAAAACTGTATCTGATGTCTGCCCTAAGCGCACTCGGTATCCCAATAGACTTGCTATAGATTATTATCCCAGACTAACTTTAACCCAGAAGAATTGTTACTATATGAGTATCAAAATATATAATAAAATTCCCGAAAGCTTTAAACAACAAAACACTAAATTAATGTTAAATAATTTATACAGATGGCTAGTGCAACATAGTTTTTATAGCGTTGAAGAGTTTTTAAATTTTAAATAGTAGATGTAAAATAATTACAGAATGTTAGTATTATAGGTTTTAGTTTTTTAAGTTGTTACACATTTGCATGCTGTTGCTACAGCTGAACAGAAGAAGCTTATTTTATTATATTTTTTATTTCTTTTGTATACCTGTTTCAAGGCAAATAAATGATATTTTTATTTCTATTTCAATTTCTTGTTGTGTGTTGTAGTTGTTCATCTTAAAGTGTACTTACTCGTCATCCTGTTTCGAGTCTTCCGTCTTGTCGATAGAGTCTAAAATCAGTTTCTGTGGCGCCACGCAGTTCCTCGCTAGATTCTCATCCGTTATCAGAAGTGGTTTCTGTCAATAAAAGGAATTATTTAAAAATAACACAATATGGTAAGTTCAGGGTCCTTCTTAATATGCTGACACTTTTTTAAGGGGATGATCAGACCATCAAACTGAACAACTTTCTCTATGGGACCAACATTGAAATCAGTTGTCCCATACATTTGGCTCGAGTAGGTTTGCAGTTTTGTATGGAACAGCAGTTTTTTTTTCGCGATTTCGATGTTGGTGCCATAGAGAAAGCTGTTCAGTGTGATAGTCTGATCATCCTCTTAAAAAAGTGTCAGCATATTAAGAAGGACCCTATATATCAGGTTAACTAGCTTTTACCCGCATCTTCGTCCGCGTGGATTATAAACGTTAATTTGGGGTTGATTTACGCAAAAAATTGTTTCTGGTTAGTGCACCCCAACATCCACTGTAGAATATACATATCTCTGATCATGGTGGTGGTCTGATCATCCCCTTAAAAAACCGTCAGCATGTTAAGTACGATCCTTTAGTTTAAGGGGTGATTATACCCATGATAATGAACAAATTTCCCCAAGAAACCTAAAGTAAAATTCGTTAAAAAAAATTTAGACTTTCATAGTTTTATATTTTTTTCAAAATATTAAATAAATTGTTTGTAAAATTTTAAATTTACTGAACTCGATCTCAACCCACCGCTCGGGCACTCTCACCCTACTTACTACCAAAACAAGATTCTTAAAATGTATCCATGAGCACGTTAGCGCTTTCATTCATTGCTGAAATGATAACAAATAATTTTTGCCTCAAAACTTAAAATGCGAATAACTTTAAATGTTAACTATCAAATTATTGAAATCATTGTTTCAATCTAAATGTTTTGTTATAAATCAGTTGGGGTGTATGAGGTTTTGGGCTTATTCATTAAAACGTTGTATATTTAGAGATGTGTGAAGTAAGACCTTGTTAGCGTTGCGTAGCATCACGGCGAGCTGTTGCACTAGGGGGTGGACAGTGGGCGCGATGTCGCACTTGCTGATCGCGACGAAGAACGGCAGGTCCAGGGCCAGCAGCAGATCCATGTGTTCCACTGTGATGGGGGTTATACCCGCCGTGGCTGAGATCTGCAAGTAATAACAAAGATTATGACTGTGAATGAGGCAAAAGAGGTATGTAAGGATCGTAGTATATGGCGCGCTCTGGTCTCTGTCTACCCCAATGGGAAAGAGGCGTGACGTTATAGTTATAGTTATTATGACTGTGTTCAGGGGAACGGAAAATTTTCAGCTCTGTTAGAGTCCAGTCTATTGAGAAGAAGCCATTAAAGTGCTTCCGGTGCCAGGAGCTGGGACATACCGGAGCCCTTTGTACCGGCGTAGACCGGACAAATTTATGTATTCGCTGTGGACAGCCGGGGCATAAAGCGGCTGTCTGCAGGGCGCAACCGTAATGTCCCGCGTGCGAGGCGAAGAAGAGGCCGTCTGGGCATTCGATTGGAAGCAAGTTGTGCTTTCAGCCCAGGAAAGGAGTGAGAGCCGTCAGGACCCCGGCTCCTCCACCAGCTAGCCAGATGGGGCCCGTGGAGGGCGCTATGGAGACCGGTTAGCGATGGCTCCCATTAGCGTTCTCTACACAAATTTAAACCACTCCCGCACGGCACAGGATCTTTTGATCCAGTTCATTGCGGAGCGGTCTATTAAAAAAATTAAATACTAATTTATTTCAGACATAATTCCTGATTTTTTTTTATTAGGTTGATTAGTAAAAATTATTACATAATTTTGACAACCTTTCACTTTAAGAAAGGTACCAAAATAAGAAAACCATTTGGAGATTATTGGATTCAAAGCTTATATCACAATTAACAGATTTTTCTATCCATTATTTCTCGAGTTATTTGAAAAATATAATAGAGGTTGAATGAGATTTTATTCCTTTGCCTGCTTGGCTTTTCTATTGTATTTGACAGTTTTTATTTTTAATGTTATTTCGGCCAAGGTATCTTCGCCATAAATCCTACGTTTTTTAGAAAATTCAAAAATACATTAAAAATAGAAATATCGGTCAAAAATAAAATCGGAAAAATACGTATGTCTTATTTTTTAACATACTTTTATATTTTTATTAAAAACAGATGGTTAAAAAATTGTATGTTGTCAATTATGTTAGTGTATGTTAATAGTATCAATATATGTATTATAGTTAATTTGACTGTCCCAATCACCAGCTCCACCCCGTGTTTTTGTATGGGACAGTCAAATCTGGCAGCAATGCATTTCAGGATGCTGTTGTCACTGGTACGCATGCGCTGCAGTAGCGAGGCCACTTTCATGCGAATGATCGCGTGGAAACCGTCCGTTCGCGCCTCCGCGAACATTCCGGACGCACTGCAGCTATTATAATAAGACACCTACTGTACGTTACTACTGTTGACCTCTAATAGTCCAGGGAACAGCCTGACCCCGATCACTTACATACAGTATTCACTCACCACGAGCATGGCATAGTCCGGGGAGTATCCCGTCAGGCCGTGTAGAGTGGTCCTCTGGTACTTTGTGCCCCGCGAGTTCTAAGAACGAGACCAGCTTGACCCCGATCACTTAGATACAGTATCCACTCACCACGAGCATGGCGTAGTCCTGACTCAGGACTCCTGAGAATATTCGGTGTAGAGTGGTCCTTTGGTACTTGCTGTGCCCCGCAAGGTCTAAAAACCAGACCAGCTTGACCCCGATCACTCAGATATAGTATCCACTCACCACAAGCATGGCGTAGTCCGGAGAGTATCCCGTCAAGCCGTGTAGAGTGGTCCTTTGGTGCATACTGTGCCCCGCGAGGTCTCAAAACGAGACCAGCTTGACCCCGATCACTTAGATACAGTATCCACTCACCACGAGCATAGCGTAGTCAGGCGAGTATCCCGTCAGGCCGTGTGCAGTGGTCCTCTGGTACTTGCTGTGCCCCGCGAGTTCTAAGAACGAGATCAGCTTGACCCCGATCACTTAGATACAGTATCCACTCACCACGAGCATGGCATATACCAAAGAGTATCCCGTCAGGCCGTGAACAGTGGTCCTCTACTACTTGCTGTGCCCCGCGAGGTCTAAGAACGAGACCAGCTTGACCCCGATCACTTAGATACAGTATCCACTCACCACGAGCATGGCATAGTCCGGGGAGTATCCCGTGAGGCCGTGTAGAGTGGTCCTCTGGTACTTGCTGTGCCCCGCGAGGTCTAAGAACGACACCAGCTTGGCACTTCTCTCTCCGATCCTCTCGGCAGTCATCAGTTCAGAACAGCCATAGTTCACTACGTTACCCTGAGAATAAACATTAAAAACCAATCAATCAATAAGCCCTTTATCCTGAACTTTTGCGCGTAGAAATACAGGGTGTAAACTTAAATACGTTACATACTTAAGAGAAGTTTATTCCGAATGCGTAAATGCGCGCTGCTTACAAATGAAGTCAATGACAATTTTCAGAAGCAATCTAGTAACTAATATCTATGCTTGTATGAAGTCAGATTTTCGCTAAAATATACAATTTTAGTGCTAGGATTAATTTAAGATTTGTATTGAAATCTTTGAGGCACTGTAATTTTTAACGAAAATCTGACTTCATACAAGCATAGAGATTAGTATCTAGATTGTTTATGAAAAATTTCATTGTTTTTAAGTGGATAGTATTAAAAATATCACCAGACTTCGTTTGTATGAAGCGCACTCCGAACTATATTACCTTAAGATTAGCAAATATTACACAAAAAGGTCGATACAAATGGCGTGGCCACTCACACACAATTTTGGTTTAAACCAAGATGGCGCACGACGAAAAGTGAAGCTATGATTTTTTTCTTCGTAGCAAGAGACACGGCTCTCAAACGAAGGCAAACATCGTGAGGAAACCTGCATATGCTGAAGAAGAAATTCTGATGCGTATGTGAAGTCTACCGCACTGCATTGTGCACGTGTGGTACTACACTAACATACATACACACTCACTGAGGGTAGTGTGAGTGTCTGGGCCCTGCAGTCTTAGACTACTTATATGAGGACAAGTTACGCGTGTAATTCTACTAACAAACTTTTCTGACACTTTTTGCGGGTGGCGAGGTAGTACGAGATACGCAACTTTGAATTTTATTCCATTAGTTTAAATTCTAATTTTGAATGTTAAAAATCATGAAAAACAGTGTCGTGTGAACCCCAAACGTCGTAAGTTCGAAATCATTGTTCTGCAATTATAGGTATAAAATTGTTTGTAAATGTGTAAGATCTTTTGATCTTGCACGTTGGCAGAGGGGAAATGCTAAGGCGAGGCGGGTCCGTATATAATTCGTCTAAGCCTGCAGTGAGTCCTTTTACCCCCTTAAAGGGTTGTTATGCCCACTCAGTTTTAGGGGTGCTTACCTGAGCATCGAACCCCAATATCTCATGGCTGAGAGATGAAGTCCTGCCACTTTTAACTTCATGTAGATGTCGGAACATGTTCAGACGAGCGCTGCCCCGGCCGTTGTCGAGCTCACCTGTAAACAAATCATCATCAATCACTCTTTACTGTAAGCCAGATGACTCAGTAGTGAACCTGCCTGGCTATCGGACAGTCGCGGGTTCAACTTACTGCTGAATAACAATCCGCGAGTTTCCAACTAGTCAAATTAACAACTCTTTATCAAACGTCAAAACGCGTGCTTTGTATGAAATATTGAATAGTGACGTCATTGTTTTTCGTCGTCGTTTTGATACTTTTTATAGTTTATCCAGTTATTAAAAATAGTATTCAAGCAACAGCATTACTGAAAATGTGAGTTTAGCGTTATTTTCAATCGGTTTAAACTGAGCAGTTAAAACTAAAATATATTTCATGTAGTCAACTCCCCTATTAATGTGTCACGTTGTAAGTTTAAGAAAAACGAACAAAAATGTTGGAATTCCCATAGAATATTCGTCGGCTGATTGAAAAAAAACTTCTCGTTTTGTGACCCTTGTAGCATAGCATATGCTCACGACTATATTCCCCGAGGGGGTAGTCAGAGATATTCTGAAACCTCAGAACATCCACGTTTCACCAGTAGTACCGAAACTCTGTCCAGTGTGACGGGGGGTGAGCCCGTCGCCACTTAATGGACAGTGGGTACAATACATGCCTCGAAATTGAAGCATGCATGTTTCCTCACGATGTTTTCCTTCACCGAAAAGCCAGTGGTGTTACAAATCGTACATAAATTCCGAAAATCTCATTGGTACGAGTCGGTCTGGACGGGGATCGAACCATCGCCTCCTACACGGCACGCAAGGTTACTCGCCACTGGACCACCACGGCTTTCGGCTTGTGACCCTTGTTTCGTAGAGAAAGTTGTTCTGGAGTGTGATGTTGGAACTCAGCAGTAGAGAATGTCAAAATTAGTATTAGTAGAACTTGTTGTCAGCATCTGACCATCAATTTGTCTTTGTCAAAATCTATCTTTATTTAGCTGTAAACTCTCCAAAAAGGAAATAAATAAATATGCATCTTTCTACTGCTGATTTGACTTTCAAAAATCACACTCCTGCTCCTAGACAAAGTGACATTCTATTGGCGTTGACGCTAGTACAAAATGACAGAATGTATGGATTTGACATTAGCGATCGAAACATTTTGACGTTTGCTTTCGTCACCATACGTCAAGTCCATACATTTTTATGTTTTCTACTGTCGTTAACGCTAATCAAAAGATACTTTGTCTATAGGGGGAGTCGCGCTGCAATTCTGGCGGAGTACGGACGCGTGCGTATCGGCGCGTTGGGATTGCACGTGGCTCCACCATTTTGTGAACTCTTTTGTGTTTTAACCTTAAAACAATCACTTGAGATTATAACCTACTTACATTGGCAAAACTGCCACTCTAGACTTAATAAATACTACTGATCATTTTCCTTCATATACTCTCCACATAACGAGACATTGGCTGAATTGTGATAACACATCGGATGCCACTAAACAAAAATTGAATTGAAATTACTTTGTCTATAGGCCCAGAAGAAACATTTTAGAAAGTCAAATCAGCAGTAGAAAGATGCATATCTCCATAGTAATTTTGACATTTTCTACTGTTGAGTTCAACGTATGACTTTCCAAAATACCACTTAGTTAAATGTTCTGAAAACACCCTTAACATTTTGTTAGTAATTCGAAACTAGTGGTGTATAAAATACCTTGAGTTAAAACTCCTATAAGCGTAGACTTGCCCGCTTCGTTCGCTCCCATCACAGCCACCCTCAGTTCCACACTCTGCTGCGTGTCTGCCAGCTGAAGAATAAGTAAGTAAGTTATAGCCTGTAGAATTCCACTGCAGGGCAAAGGCCTCCTCTCACGAATAAGGGTGAGAGGGAGTGGGCCATACTCCACCACGCGGGCCCAGTGCGTGTTGGTGGAGGCAAGTTAGTGGTCAACTTGCAGTCAGAGAATTTTCAAGCCGCCTTAATAGGCCGCCAGCTGAAGAATAACGAGAAATAATTTAATATTTAGGCAGCATGCTACAGATTTGTCACTGTATCTCTTTTTAAAGGACTTAAAAGTTAGTAACACTAAACATAAAGCACAGAATAGGTAATAGTATATAGTTCCACATACAGAACGGCCACTCCCCGCCCCCTCTGACTTCAGATACCCTACCTCACCTCACATTTTCTGGGAAACTTGAGGGAAGCCGAGCAAAGGAATGCAGTCAGCCGCGCGCAATCGTTAGATTTTAACTATATAAAATATACTTTATTTTTATCCTCTCGGTAAAAATAAACGTTGAAAAATAACGCTAAATTCTCATTTTCAGTTATTCTTTAGCTTAAATACTATTTTTTTAATAACAGAATGAACTATTAAAAGTAACGAAATGTATAATGATGTTCATACGATGCGTGGTAAGTCAAACACACACAACTACACAAATGTAATGCACAATTTGCACCAAGTGCGCATGTGCGAACGTCATCATAACAAGCAATTCATTATCATAAACATTAGAACTTCTTGCAAAATACAGATAAATAAAAGAGAGCCCTAATCACAGAATAAATACTAGTACTACCCGTACAGAAGAATCACTTCGAAAACTGATTCTCTCTGCACGGCAATAAGGTGCAAAGTAATTCGCACCCGTCCTATCGTACAATTCGCGAATAACCTACCAACCATAAAAATGCACCGAGTCATTAGGCATGAAAGCTTCCTTTACATAGTCTGCCTCTTTCGTTCTTTCACGTGCTGGCAGCGTGACATCGCTAGGGTTTTCAAGTCTCGCATTGACAACTCACAAAATGTCGGGAAGTCTAATGAGATTTGACCAAGAAGTTTACACGGTATACCTAACCTAAAGCCATTCACCCCTCGGTGGGGATCGGCCGTCAAGCGTACCTGAGCTGTGGAGTGAGACAGGCCTTCCCCAATCATATAAAAGCGGACCAGCTTCTAAACGTCAAATTTAAGTGAGACACTATGATCACTTCGATCCCCGTCCAGACCGACTCGTACCAATGAGTTTTTCGGAATTTATGTACGATTTGTAACACCACTGGCTTTTCGGTGAAGGAAAACATCGTGAGGAAACCTGCATGCTTCAATTTCGAGGCATGTATTGTACCCACTGTCCGTTACAAGTGGCTACGGGCTCACTCCCCGTCACACTGGACAGAGTTTCGTTACTACTGATGAAACGTGGATGCTCTGAGGTTTCAGAACATCTCTGACTAACCCCTCGGGGAATATAGTCGTGAGCATATACATACATACTATGGAGATAACCGCCATCTCACTTAAATTTGACGTTTAGAAGTGACCTGTGTCGCTCTCGCCCCTGTCATGTTATAGGAGTTGTAATGACCGGCAGATTCCGACTTCATATCTCACACACCTTTCTAATATACACCTCAGCGACGGCTCTATGGTCCGCCACCCTCCGCGCAGTGACATGCGCCACAGTAGCGCGCAGCGCGGTGGCCATGCGTCTCACGGTGCAGAGGGACATTCTCAACGCTCTCGCGCGGAGACCACGCAGCGCCCCGCTGTCCTGGACACCTATCACGTATACTGCGCTACCCCCACCAGATCTGAGGCGCCATTTCAACTGTGGATGTAAGATATTGTGTTATTTTATGAACTAGTAGAGTTTACACGCGACTTCGTCCGTAAAAATGGATGATCAGACCGTCAAACTGAACAACTTTCTCTATTGCACCAACATAGAAATCGCGAAAAAAAATCTGCTCGCCCATACATTTGGCTTTAGTAGGTTTGCAGTTTTGTATGGAACAGCTGAATTTTTTTTCGCGATTTCGACTCTGCTGTATGTATGGGACATTTGGCTCTAGGTTTGCAGTTTTGTATGGAACAGCAGATTTTTTTTCGCGATTTCTATTTTGGTTTCTGATTTCGATGTTGGTGCCATAGAGAAAGTTGTTCAGTTTGATGGTCTGATCATCCCCTTAAAAAACTGTCAGCATATTAAGAAGGACCCTTTATGTAAGGAAAAGTATCATTAACCTTTAAACCACTTACTCTACCTATCAAACTGAACAACTTTTACTATGGGAGAAAACATGTCAGAAAAAAAAATCTGACATATGTATTTGACAGTAAATATTTTTTTCGCGAAGTCTATGTTGGTGCAATAGAGAAAGTTGTTCAGTTTGACGGTCTGATCATCCCTTTACAAAAGTGTCTGCATATTAAGAGGGACCCTGTATCTATAGATTACTTCGACCATAACATAACTATGGACGATTTACGCGTGTAATTCAACTAACAAACTTTTCTGCCACTTTTTGCGGGGGGACGAGGAGCTTGGATTTTATTTCATTACTTTAGATTCTAATTTTGATTGTTAAAAATAGTATCGTGTGACCCCAAATGAGACTAGTTTGAAGTTATTGTTCCGCTATAATAAGTTGTCGCGTTTAGTGATATCGATAAGGTTTACAATCCTCGTCCAGGCCGACTCGTACCAATGAGTTTTTCGGAATTTATGTACGATTTGTAACACCACTGGCTTTTCGGTGAAGGAAAACATCGTGAGGAAACCTGCATGCTTCAATATCGAGGCATGTATTGTACCCACTGTCCATTACAAGTGGCGACGGGCTCACCCCCCGTCACACTGGACAGAGTTTCGGTACTACTGGTGAAACGTGGATGTTCTGAGGTTTCAGAATATCTCTGACTACCCCCTCGGGGAATATAGTCGTGAGCATATGCTATGCTATGCTATAAGGTTTACAATTGTATGTAGCCTTATGCTACCTCGTCCCCCGTAAAAAGTGTCAAAAATGTTTCTTAGTAGAATTACACGCGTCTCTCATCCATAGTTATATGGTCTAAGAGTGAAACGAACCTGTGTGACTAGATGTTGAAACCTCCTCTCGCAGGGCGCCACTAGTTGCAGCTTATACTCTACGTTGCCGAATCGCGGCTCGGGCGGGAGACTGCCGTAAGCTTCGTCCGTAGAATCATCGGCGTCCGAAGTACTGTGAACACAAAAATAGTACAATTAGATAAAAGTGAGCTAAGTTGGTCATTACAGTCGAGGTTGGATTGCAGCACGAGCCGCAGGCGAGGGCTGTGAACGAGCCGAGACTGTAATGACCAACGCTCATGCGTTTCATACGATTTCAACAAACTTGCGAGGAAGAAATAAATAAAATTTCAGGTTAATACAAACAAAATATACAGGGTCCTTCTTAATATGCTGACACTTTTTAAGGGGATGACCAGACCGTCAAACTGAACAACTTTATCTATGGGACCAAATTCAAAATCGCGAAAAAAAATCAGCTGGCCTATACATTTGGCTCCAGTAGGTTTGCAGTTTTGTATAGAACAGCTGATTTTTTTTCGCGATTTTGAATTTGGTCCCATAGAGAAAGTTGTTCAGTTTGATGGTCTGATCATCCCCTTAAAAAGTGTCAGCATATTAAGAAGGACCCTGTACAGGGTCCGTCAGGGTCAGGGATGGTCAGACCGTCAAACTGAACAACTTTCTCTATGGAACCAACATCGAAATCGCGAAAAAAAATCAGCTGGCCTATACATTTGGCTCCAGTAGGTTTGCAGTTTTGTATAGAACAGCTGATTTTTTTTCGCGATTTTGAATTTGGTCCCATAGAGAAAGTTCGTCCGTAAAAATTGATGATCAGACCGTCAAACTGAACAACTTTCTCTATTGCACCAACATAGAAATCGCGAAAAAAAATCTGCTGTCTCATATATTTGGCTCTAGTAGGTTTGCAGTTTTGTATGGAACAGCAGATTTTTTTTTCGTGATTTCGACTTTAGTACCATAGAGAAAGTTGTTCAGTTTGATGGTCTGATCATCCCCTTAAAAAAGTGTCAGCATATTAAGAAGGACCCTATATTGAAATTAGTGATTTGTAAAAAATTGCGCTAAGATCTCATTCTTCTCGCGCTGTGCGCCTTTGTTAAAGTTATGCGTGCATGCGTATTTCATCGATTGCATAATGAACCTAAAACCGTTGCAATAAGAGCCACTTTTCGTGTTGAAAAAACTCTTTTAGAATGGGCTTGTGGCGTGTGTTTATAAAAGAAAATTTTGGACTAAAGGAACCATGAGATTGTTTAAATTCCAAAATAAATTTCTTACTCATCATAAGATTCGTCCAAATCATCCGAGCTATAAAACGTGTAATTTTCCAAGTCTTCAGTATTGAAATCTCCAGCCAAATACATGTCATTCTTCAAGCCGACCTTCTCCAATTTATCTATAACATTGTACACTGCTCTTTGCTGAAAAGTCTTTGTGTCATCATCTGTAGAATTTTTCCTCCTGTAACTTTTAAAATCGTTCAGAATATTGACGTTCTTTCCTATATTTTCGTCACAAATCTTCGGTATTGAGGACTGGTTGTTTAAACCCTTGGTTTCGTCGCTGTCTTGTTGCCATGCTGAGCCAGATACTAAATCTTTTGCTGGCGAAACTTTATTCTTTTTTCTACGGTTTTTTCGAGCCGAATTTCTTCTTTTAGGCCTCTTGTCGGTATCTGAAAAAAGGAGATAAATAAGTTTATATTGTGATTACTTTTTGTCGTCTGTGACTACCTTAGACTAATTATTATAAGGACAAGCCTTGCGGTAGCAATTCCCCTCTGCCACGGTATAAGCACAATTGATCTTGTGCATTTACATTCAATTTTACACCTTATCACTAAACGAGACAGCCTATAATTGCGAAATAATAACTTCGAACTTAGAACGTTTGGGGTTCACACGAGACTACTTTTCATGATTTTTAACATTCAAAATTAGAATCTAAAGTTATGGGGAATAAAATCCAAAGTTGCGGATTTCATGTTACCTCGCCCCCCGCAAAAAGTGGCAGAAATGTTTGTTAGTAGAATTACACGCGTAACCAGTCCACATATAAATAGTCAAAGGTGACTACCGTTTCGGTAGTGTTAGAGCCCTGGAGAAGAAGCGGTCAGAAACTGAACATCACATCTTTATAGTTTATAGGTAGATTTTTATGTGATGATGATTTATGTTTAGATTGATATAGTGACTGGATTTAGTGCCGTTTGAAAACTATTGTCGAAGGTATTTGTTGAGTTTTTTTTTTTTAATTTTTCAGGCTACACAGCCAGGGCCGCCTATACCCGGGCGCAGAGATCTAGGGGGTCGCAAGTCGATCGCCTTATACACATACCGTGCGTTATCCGCTAGTTTTGAAAAATTGATTAACAAAAATTCATTACACGTATAAAAATATAGGCACTAATATTGTCTACAAATACGCCTCATACAGCTTTTGGCACATTCGGCTTGCTCTATTGCGACTTGCGATGTGCAAGCCAATTTAAGTTTTATTACTACAAACATTAAATTTATGTTCTAACGAGTGCTGGAATGAGAGCGTGGGGCGACAAATCTGTTTTTGTTGGAAAGGGGGGCGCCGACTTATTTTCGCACCCCGGCGCCCAATATGGTTAAGACGGCCCTGGACACAGTTTTGCTACGGCGCCATAGTGGCGTGCCTGGTCTCATAGATCTCCTTCAAATGCATTAAGAACTGCGGTGTCGCTCCAGCACATCCGGGCACTTCATATAACGATCTCACGCTAATTGAATATTACTACTACAAAAACAAGGGTGCGTGTGGCTTGGTCCTAACTAACAAAACAGTAATCTTAACTATTATAAAACTGTAACAGAAATGTGTCTGTCCATTATTGAGGTAAAGCTAACTCTTTTCAAAGCATTTTGCCAAACCCTGTACACGTGCAATCTATGGGTCAGCTATACGCAGCGGGCCTTCAACGCCCTCCGAATACAATATAATAATGACTTCAGAGTGTTGTTGGGGCTCCCACGCTACTGCAGTGCGTCAGCGATGTTCGACACAGACGGGTTTGGCACGGTGTTGAGGTGTTGAGGTGCCGTGTCGCCTCACTCATGCGCAGGGTGCGGGGCAGCGCCAACACCGTCCTGAAGGTGATCAGTGAGAAGCCCGACTGCCCTATACTGCGACTCTGGGTACGAGCACACGTGTGTGTGCCGTGTCCCAGAGAGTCGCAGGTATTTAAATTAAATTAATAATATTAATTATGATTGTGTACTAACATAGTTTTAAGTCATAAGTGTATTTACTAACAATGCTATGGACATTTGTCTGAAATAAATAAATTTTATTTATTTATTATTAAAAAGATTACGATATGGTTTTTAGGTATCCCGGACTCCAAATCAACCTTTTTAGAATTTTTGTCTGTTTGTTTGTTTGTATGTTTGTAACAGCAAAAACTACTGAACCGATTTGATAATTTTTTTGTTTGTTTGATAGCTTATGATCTGACTTAAAATCTGGCATATAATTTGTGCGGACGAAGTCGCGGGTTAGCTCTAGTAATCATAAAAAACTCTCCTTACCATCATTTCTCTTATTAATTTCGAAGAAGCTCTCAATGTAGCTGCCATCTTTCACCAACAGCTCTGTGCTGAGGTCAGGTTCACACAGGAACGACGACTCCTCGGGCAGTGTCTCGTTCTTCGTCGACTTGCGACCTCTTCTTCTGCCTGTCAAGAAACGTTAAATAAATACAAAAGCTCTCGGCATAGCTGCCACGGTAGAGACCAGTACACTATGTAGAGACAATGTTACACTATAGTGAAGTAATTATGAAGATATAAAGCTTTGAACTTATCCATAGAAAATTTCAAAGCTTTATATCTTCGTAATTATATTATAAATTGCAAATGTTATTTAATACGCGGCATCTAGATTTTCTAAAAGATTTTTCCGTATATAAAATATTACTTTCAATTGTACCGGCATCGCGTATTACGCGTCGATCTTTTGTATGAAATTGACACCTCTGCAACCACCAGTAAGTGTGATATGAAGCCCAAATTCTATTTAATTAAAATCTTTTTTAAACTACCACCGCGTCGGAACATGTTGTCACTGTAGAACTATTTAAAGTCTACGAACCCGAAATTTGATATTCTACAAAACTTCCATAGATGTAAAGAAAATAAGTAGTCAGCACAAGCATCGTCAATAATAATACAACAGCCGGTAATCAGCAACATGCTTCGTCAACTTCCCAAACCAAAATCCACCTCACGCTTCGTCAGTAATACAAAAATAACAGACTTAAAAACCCTCCGCACCACAGAACCCACCTCATCAGCCCATCATCGTCCACTGCTGAACATAGGCCTCTCCCAAGGCGCGCCACAAAACTCTGTCCTCGGCCTTCCTCATCCAATCGCTCCCCGCTACTTTTTTTAGGTCGTCTGTCCAGCGGGCAGCAGGGACCCACCTGGCTCAAAGGAACTCATCACACTTGCAGCATTACCACGGTGAATGGCTAGAGAAATCCTTTGGACCAGATAAGAACCCGAGTGGCGATCGTTCCCGCTCTCAAAAAGCCTCCTGCCCAGCTCTCGTACAAAAGCCTTGGCCTCACAACCCCAAACACCCGACGTTTCCACTGCTAATGGTACAACGATGGAAAGGGACTCTAACTCTGAGTACCTGTCATGCTTGAGCGAAGCCGCCCTCTCAGCCGCTGACCCAGCCTCGCGCATTGTACCCGCTAAATGCTTTGACTAATTATTATAAGGACTAGCCTTGCGGTAGCATTTCCCCTCTGCCACGGTATAAGCACAATTGATCTTGTGCATTTACATTCAATTTTACACCTAATCACTAAAAGAGACAGCCTATAATTGCGAAATAATAACTTCGAACTTAGAACGTTTGGGGTTCACACGAGACTACTTTTCATGATTTTTAACATTCAAAATTACAATCTAAAGTTATGGGGAATAAAATCCAAAGTTGCGGATTTCATGTTACCTCGCCCCCCGCAAAAAGTGGCAGAAATGTTTGTTAGTAGAATTACACGCGTAACCAGTCCACATATAAATAGTCAAAGCGCACATAGCATCCCATTAAAGACAGCGGCCTCTCTGCCACGGTATCAGAGTGAAAAAGAAAGGAAAAAAGAGGTGGTGTAAAGAATATGATGATGATAACCTCACCTTTAGGCGGATCAGTCTTTTTCTTAACATTATCTTGTTCTGGCTTTACTTTCTTCTTATTGTTTTGTTTCTGGGCCCCGTCCGAGGGGTCGAAGAGACTGAAGAATGAGTCCATCGTTATCTGTGGGCAAAGGTTTACATTAATTATCATTATTCTATTCTAATTTTAAAATTATGGCGTCCATCTTGGTTGTAAATGATTTAGCCAATATCTAGTTTATACAACGTGTTAATAAATAAGCGCAAAACCTCATACACCCCAACTGATTTATAACAAAATAATTAGATTGAAACAATAATTTTATCATAGTTAAAATTTTAAGTTATACGCATTTTAAGTTTTGAGGCAAAAATGATTTGTTATCATTTCAGCAATGAATGAAAGCGCTAGCGTGCTCGTGGATACATTTTAAGAATCTTGTTTTGGTAGTAAGTAGGGTGAGAGTGCCGAGTGGTGGGTTGAGATCGAGTTCAGAAAATTTTAAATTATACGATCAAAATATTTAATATTTTGAGATATGTAACCAATGTTGAAACCTTGATAATTCGATTCTGCTCTCGATTCTAAACAAACTACTTTCCAGTTTTGCGTTAATTCATTAACACGCTGTATAGCAAATGTGCTTGACGTACATTATAAATGTTTAATGACCAACATCGAAATCACGTAAAAAAATCAGCTGTCCCATACATTTGTAAGTAGGTTTTCAGTTTTGTATGGAACAGCAGATTTCTTTTTCGCGATTTCGATGTTGGTCCCATAGGGAATGTTGTTCAGTTTGACGGTCTGATCACCCCCTAAAAAAAGTGTCAGCATATTAAGAAGGTCCCTGTATAAATATTAGTACCTGGCGGGATTCGAACCCGCGACCCTCGGCACAGCTATCGAGTTCACTACCGACTCAGCTATCGGGTCGTAGAATGATAAAAATATTCAACCTTCATCTCTGGTTTGTAAATTCCATCATTTGTCTTGATGTGACGAAAATAATTTGAAATGTTTTGATCAAATAATTTCTCGGGCTTATTTTAGGTGCCAAGAGCTCTTTAGTTATTTAGTAGGTTGTCCATAAAATACGTAAACAGATAAATCTATTATTTTGAAGCGAATAGGCGATCACAGTTCGTTCACAGATTACTAGTTACTAAGTAACAGATACTACATGACAGATACATCGTCGTTGCGACTTTAAGATCTCCTATGTGCAAAATGTAAGTGTTGGGAAATTGAGAGTTAAAATTGCCATGTTTTCATGACTTGCGTAGTCATGAAAAGAGTATTTTTCTAACTGTAGAATAGCCGTGAAATTGTTGTTATTTTGACTTGGGAGTTTTTGCATTCTATGGAGGACATCATAAATTATGCATTAACATAAAAAAGTGAATTTCGAAAAAAGTGTCACATAGGAGATCTTAAAGTCGCAACGACGACATATATGTGGAGAAACTACTGTGGAAGGTTCCTCGGGTGAAAAGGGAAGATCTTCCGCCAGGCTAGGTGTGAAGCCTGGGGACCGGCCATGGTCCAACAGATCTTAGTTGGACCTTGTATATATATCGAATCTCTGTGATTATTTCTCTTGGGCGATTCATGTCTTGTATACGATTGTGAACCTTATATGTAGCTGCTAACGGGTTACCAATGTGACGTCGCAAGTTGTCTTACGTACACATTAGCGAGTGCGACCGTAGCGCCATCTGTTAATTCGTTGCTATAGCTTATGGGTGTTGACATCTGTGGCAAGTCCCAACATATACTTTCTTAGAAAAAGATAAATTCTCACACTTTAATTACCTACTGCCAGACTGTATTTAAATAGCATTTACATGTAATGTTATACAACGTATTAATGACTTAGCGCAAAACCTCATACACCCGAACTGATTTATAACAAAATAATTCGATTGAAACAATAATTTCATTATTTTGATAGTTAAAATTTAAAGTTATTCGCATTTTAAGTTTTCAGACAAAAATGACTTTTCATCTTTTCAGCAATAAATGAAAGCTCGTGCTCGTAAATACATTTTAAGAATCTTGTTTTGGTAGTAAGATGGGTGAGAGTGCCCGAGCGATGGGTTGAGATCGAGTTCAGTAAATTTTAAAAACAAATTATTTAATATTTTGAACAAAAATACCTAAGTTGAAACTATGATAATTCGATTCTGCTCTCGATTCTAAACAAACTACTTTCTAGTTTTGCGTTAATTCATTAACACGTTGTATATGAATGTCCCCAACAATAATACTGCTGTCATCTAAGGTTATTCACATCTTTAAACGAATGTATCAAAATCTAGATTTGTTTGTATCTAAACGTAAATAAGTAAATAGCTATCTATATCTAATCTATGATAAATTCCAAATTCACTCATCCTCTCACAAAATATCTGAAACTAATATTATTATTGTTGGCTGGGCTATTGCAAGCAAGGGTCGTTATGTAACTGCGACCATTGCTGGTCTATTGTGTTCGCCCCAAGCTCACCCATATTTCACACATACATCCTAACAATATTTTTTCCATTCTCGGGTATGCAGGTTTCCTCACGATGTTTTCCTTCACCGCCGAGCTAGTGATAATGATAAATACAACCGTACATAAATTCCGAAGAACTTAGTGGTAAAGGCCACGAATCGAACCGCCGCCTCAAGATTGAGTCGCTAGCTCTCTTCCGTATGGACTATCATATCTATCTGAAACTATACTTAATTCCAAATAAGGACGACGAGATTTTCCGATTCCTAGTTAGCTTTCGGGCCAATTCTGATTACCAAATGTAATTAATTTATTGGATACATATACTATCCATAATATCTTGGACGTTACTAAAGCTGTTTTAAGAATAAGTGAGAGGAAGTGTTTCAAATCTGTTTCTATAATGCAAAATAGCCTTAAAATTTCGTTGCTATTTTGAATGGAGTAAAGGTATAATCTTTTGCTCTCGGCATTTATGTGTTCTTGCTAAGAAATCATTTTGTATTTCCTTTTTCTGTGCCTCGGCGAAGCCCATCATACCAGCAGCAGTCGCCATAGCCGTGTCGGCGAGGAAGACATCACCATGTCAATGCCACAGAACATTATAAGAGAGGTTGGAAATGCAAAGTAGCGCTTTTGCTTCGGAGACGGCTGTCGCCACTTGTCTTCCCGCTCACGCTGCTACAATTACTCATGCCCTCTCGCTCGCACCACGCCGCGCGTTTATGGTGTTATGCAAATCATTGCATAACCTGTAACGACACGTTCCATGCCTACTTTGCACTTCTAACCCCTCTTATAACGTTCTGTGGTCAATGCAGACAAAAGTCACTAACAAAAGCTAATCTTACCACAGAATAAATACTAGTACTACCCGTACAGAAGAATCACTTCAAAAACAGATTTAAATAAATAGCGACGCTCTCTGCACGACAATAAGATGCAAAGTTATTCGCACCCGTCCTACCGAATAACCTACCAACCGTCACAACGGCGCGCGTGCAAACAAAAATGAACCGAATCATTAGACATGAAAGCTTCCTTTACATAGTCTCCCTCTTTCATTCTTTCACGTGCTGACAGCGTGACATCGCTAGGGTTTTCAAGTCTCGCATTGACTACTCACAAAATGTCGGCAAGTCTAATGAGATTTGACCAAGAAGTTTATCTAACCTATTGGCATTCACCCCTCGGTGGGGATCGGCCGTCAAGCGCACCTGAGCTGTGGAGTGAGACAGGCCTGCATAGGTAGCATGGCACCGTGATTAGCGCTATCACACCTTTGCTCTCTTTCTATTTGCGTACGAACGAACGAGATAAAAGACGTGATACAGTCACGTGTTTTATCTCGATCGTTCATGCGCAAATAGAAAGAGAGTGTCAAAGTCAAAGTCAATATAATTTATTCAATATAGGAGCTTGCAGCACACTTAACAAACGTCAAATCTTTTTTAAACCTACCACCGCGTCGGCACGTGTTCTCGCTGTAGACAAGATGCGACCAGAAACTCTACAACATAACACGACTTAATAACTATTACAATATAAATTCTTAAGCTAAAGTTATGTATACAATAATACATAGTCTATTTAATAAAATAATTGATACTATACAGTAAAGTAAATAAACTATAAGCTAGTGACCTCAGACCCAAGCATTTTGATCATTTAAATAATCATCCAGTTTATAATATGCTTTTTTACAGAGGACTTGATAAAGTGAAGGTGTGATAGCGCCATATCACTGTGCCATGCTACCTAAACTGGTTTAGGTAAATAAATAGAATGCTATCTTATACGAGGTGTCAACTGAAAACTAATTATAGAGCCACAACAACACTATAAAAAATAAACTTGGCTTGGTCACACATTGGTGTAAGAATATTTGGCATTATGTCCCAGACTGTCACTATTTACGTCATATCGTTTTTTTTGGATTCCGTTTTTTAGGGTTCCATACCCAAACAATGAAAACGGGAACCTATTACTAAAATAGGGTCCCGTTTGGGTATGGAGCACTAAAAAACGGGCGGCCTGTGTTGTCTGTCCGTCTGTCTGACCAACCTATAAATGGCTGTATTTTTGAACAATAACAGCTATACGAATTAAAGATTGAAAAAGTCGGGCGGCGAGCGGGATTCGAACCCACGACCTGCCTATCCGGGGCATGCTCCACTCCAACAGAGCTGTCGACGCTCCGCAGGCCACGACGAAATTTTCAATCTATATCATCGTCTTTAAGGGACGTCAGCGCCATCTACCAGAGTTATGCAAACTACTGAGAGTTTATACAAACTACTGATTCACACGTCTAATGTTACAATTAGAATTCATGCGATATATACTCGTATGTCACACCTTAATCGAGTTTATTGATTCTACATGTATGCCATGTTAGCTTAATCAAATTAAAGATTGAAAAAGTCGGGTGGCGAGCGGGATTCGAACCCACGACCTACCGAACAGCTAGACGATTGAAATTCACAGAATATGAGCTATTATGGCAAATTTGATGGTATCTTTGACTAATTATTATAAGGACTAGCCTTGCGGTAGCATTTCCCCTCTGCCACGGTTGATCTTGTGCATTTATATTCAATTTTACACCTTATCACTAAACGAGACAGCCTATAATTGCGAAATAATAACTTCGAACTTAGAACGTTTAAGGGTTCACACGAGACTACTTTTCATGATTTTTAACATCCAAAATTAGAATCTAAATTTATGGGGAATAAAATCCAAAGTTGCGGATTTCATGTTACCTCGCCCCCCGCAAAAAGTGGCAGAAACGTTTGTTAGTAGAATTACACGCGTAACCAGTCCACATATATAATAGTCAAAGGATGGTATACAAAAAAATATGCAAAAAATCTGACGGTCTTTCCAGGGCCACATTCTTGTTATGTTGAGTTTGACCCTATTTTAAAAATGTTAGCTATAAGCCTGCAGAATCCCACTGCAAAGGCCTCATCACGAATAAGGGTGAGAGAGAGTGGGCCATACTCCACCACGCGGGCCCAGTGCGTGTTGGTGGAGGCAAGTTTGTGGTCAACTTGCTGTCAAAGAATTTTCTGCAGTGCAGGAGGCGAAAGTTCGATCCGCGTCGAGGCCGACTCGTACCAATGAGTTTTTCAGAATTTAAAACACCACTGGCTTTTCGGTGAAGGAAAACATCGTGAGGAAACCTGCATGCTTAAATTTCGAGGCATGTATTGTACCCACTGTCCATTATATAAGTGGCGACGGGCTCATTCCCCGTCACACTGGACAGAGTTTCGGTACCAGTGAAACATGGATGTTCTGTGGTTTCAGAATATCTCTGACTACCCCCTCGGGGAATATAGTCGTAAGCATATGCTTATGCTTATGCAAACAAAAAGTCAAAAATTAAGGGTGTCTCTATACAAGAAACTGTTTTTTTTTCAATGTTTATTGATTTTGCTCTACTTATCGTAAAACAGTACATACAAGTGACAAACTTGGTGTGATTATAGAGCAAACTCTAAAGTATAACAACAAATAATAAAAAAACCAGCCAAGTTTGGTTCCAGAGAAATCAAATCTTTTTTATAAGTTCATATTTTGTGTGGTAGTACCTTACCTTAGTACCTTAGTACCTTAGTGCATGAGTAGTGCGACATGCACTTGGCCTGTTTATTTTAGTGTCTCGCATTGACTACTCACAAAATGGCGGCAAGTCTAATGAGATTTAACCAAGAAGTTTACACGGTACATGGTGTTTCACAAATTGTTCTAAAAAGTTCTCACCAGTTTTCCTTCTTGGATTGGATTGGATATTGAGGAAAAATGATATTCACCTATTCTAAAATTACCATAAACAATCATGATATAATTTATATTTGCTTCATAAAATAGATAACACAGAATTCCCAAGTACAACTTCAAATAGCAAGAATAACAGGATAAAATTGTTAGAATATTAAGTCAATCAATCAATCAATCAATTATACTTTGTTTTACACCAAAAAAAACATAGTACCTGTATACAGAGAGTAAACAAACAGGAAATACGCATATGCTCACGACTATATCCCCCGGGGAGTAGTCAGAGAAATTCTGAAACCTCAGAACATCCACGTTTCACCAGCAGTAACGAAACTCTGTCCAGTGTGACGGGGGGTGAGCCCGTCACCACTTATAATGGACAGTGGGTACAATACATGCCTCAAAATTGAAGCATGCAGGTTTCCTCACGATGTTTTCCTTCACCGAAAAGCCAGTGGTGTTATAAATGGTACATAAATTCCAAAAAACTTATTGGTACGTGTCGGTCTGGACGGGGATCGAATCATCGCCTCCTGCACGGCAGGCAAGGTTACTCGCCACTGGACCACCACGGCATATTAGACATGGTAGTTTCTCAAAAAGGGTATTAATACTATCAGTTAGTGGTAGAAATTGCATCTGAACTATACAATATTACTTAAGGTGTATCCCCCAATGAACGACCTTGATTATTTCAGAGCTACCTCACCTCTACTAAACTATATCAATTTAGTAGGTATACCTATTTTTGACTGGCTTGTCCTTCATTGTGTCACTGTGGTGCCTTCTAATACAAGGAAACCAAATTCGAAAAGCATAAGAATTCGTACAAAATTTTAAAACTATCTAATTTTCTCATTAAAAAAAAAATTTTACTTTAAAAAAAAGGTTAAAGTAACATTTTTAGATCATAATATTGTCTACACAATGGTGTGTCGCAAGTAAAAGTGACTTCAACATAAAAAGTAGATGCACATAATGCAGAATTTTTCCAATATTTAGGGTTTCCTTTGAACACAGGTTTCATATTTAATTTTATAGAAAAACTAGCAGCCCGTCCCGGCTTCGCACGGGGTAGACAATTATTTATTTTTGGAAATTTGGATATAAAACTTTTTTTCACAAATATTTTTATTTTCAAATTTTACCAAGGATCCCTAATTTTTTTCAAAATGAAATGTAGCCTATGTCAAATTGGAAGAATGTAGCATTCTATTGGTGAAAGAATTTTTTAAATCGGCCCAGTACTTTTTTAGCCTATTCATTACAAACATACAAACATACAAAAATAGGTACAAATCTTTCCTCTTTATAATATTAGTGTAGATGTAGATGTAGATAAGAAATATGAACAATCAAAGATCATTGCTATCACAATCAAGCTATATTTTTCATTAATTTATATTAATGTATGTCTTACAAATAACAAGAAGATAGCTTCTAAAAACCAGGGAAATATGGCCCGGGACAGCTTTTAATCTAGTGGGAGCATTGTAAACATTTTCTTACAAAAAATAATTGAAAATGAACAGCTTTTCTTCTGCATTGTATTGTTAAGTTTTTTTACCTATTATATTTCATTCGTCCCATTGTTGGGCAAAGGTCTCCCCCAACCCAAGCTTATAAAGTAAGATTAATAGAATGAAAAAAAACCTTCATTTCAAATAAGGATGAAAAGATTTTCTGATTCCTATAGGTACAAGGTGTTACAAAAGGAAAAAATAACATTTAAAACTTTTAAGGGGGTTGTTTAGACCACCAAACTGAACAACTTTCACTATGGGACCAACATCGAAATCACGAAAAAAAAACAACTGTCCCATACATTTAGCTCAAGTAGATTTGTAGTTTATTATGGAACATCAGATGTTTTTCTGCGATTTCAGTTTGATGGTCTAAACCACCCCTTAAATGTTTATTTGTATTGTAACACCTTGTACAGCTTTCAGGCCAATTCTGATTTGCAAATATAATTTATTTATCATAAAGATGTACTATTCGACATATCTTGGACGTTACTAAAGCTGTTCTAAGAATAAGTGAGAGGAAGTGTTTCAAATCTCTGTTTCTGTAATTCAAAATAGCCTTAAAATTTTGATGCTATTTTGAATTAAGTGTTTCTTATAAGTTATGCAGTCTTTTGCGAAATTAAGGGGAAAGTCGGGCTATAAGTATGAGAAACTCTGAACTAGGTGACCAGAACAAAGATATACGATCTATATTAGGCAATACTTATGAAAAGAAACTAATTGCATTGTGAAATTATAATAGAAGGGATGTGAATTTTTCGCACCATTTACCTCATATTGATAATATAAAGGGTACCAACAAGAACCTAATCAGAAAAAGTTATTGCTTTCTTTTTTAAATCTATAAATAGGCAAAGGATGCTCACCAAACAGCTGTTGAGGAGTTCAAGGTCAAAAACTTCCCACTGTTGCCAACACGGCGTCCCAAGCGTTTGTGAGTCAACACAAATCGTACACAAACAAGAAACACTGCCAAATTATTTACATATGACGTAAAAATCACTAAAATTGCAACTGTTCAAATAAGAGTCAAAATTTAATTGTACAATGATACACAACCAAGATTGTTGGTTACGCGGTTATGAGTAAATAATGTACCTATTACAAGGACAGCGTTTATTTCACTGAGATAAGAATTGTTATAATTTAGTAACGGTTGTGAAATAATCGAGGATTTCACGAAATATTTTGATTTGACATTTTGATTTTGCCGGAAGTGGTACTAGTTGTCAATAAAGGAGAACCATAGACAAGAAGAGAACTCACTTCGAACTCGCTAGTTTGAAGTGCGATTCATACCACACGACTCAATCATATCATATTTATTTACAAACTGGATCAGATCACTCTCCTTTGACATTATCTTAACTATTATCATTTTAACCGCTGTGCTGATTATTTACACCTAGATTCTATCGAAAGGAACTATCATAGAAGTTTGTAAAAGTAATATTCAGAAAACGCAAGGTGTAAAGCGTATTTCGGAAAATTTTCGTTCAGAAATTTCAAAACGGTTCGCCAAAGAAAAATGACAGGCTTTTTTTCAGTTCAGAAATATCTATGGTATATTGATTGATTGATCTGCAAGCGACGCGATTATTTACAATATTTTCTTTGTTAATCAGTGAAAATTCTTCGTGTTAGAAACAAACAAAAATAACAAAATACCTCATCTGTGCAGTTGATAAACAATAAACAAAAACCACCAGTGACCATGGCTGACAACGCGAAAGTCAACTCGGCGCCAATAATTTTCCAACGGGACGGTAACAAATACGCTTATGCCTACAACCCGTACTCCCACCAGCCAGAGAACTCCAACAAAACACTAGAAACACTAAAAAGTCCCACGGAAATGTGTAATTATTACTGCGAACACTGTTCCCTGTCGTTCGTTGATACGATTGAATACGAACACCATAACATAGAAATGCATGGACATAAGAAGATTCTGACATGTGACATTTGCACCGCCACCTTCAGACGCCAGGACCACCTGAAAAGACATATGCAAAGCCTACATCTTAACCAGAAATTCTGCATGTGTCCAGTATGCGGGAAAGACTGTAAGCGACAGGATATATTACTGAAACATATAAAGAGAAAACACACCGCTACCACGGAGATATTTCACTGCAGAGAGTGTCAGTTTACGTGTAGCTCGCACACGGAACTTGAAAAGCACGAATTTACGCACTTATCTACAGATCGGCACGTATGTCCGCATTGCCAATCAACGTTCAAACGACGAGATCACATGTTGAGGCATGTTAAGTCTCAGCATTTAAACCAGTCGGTAGTCTGCCCAATTTGTAATCAGAGTTACAAACGTAAGGACCACGTCGTAAGACATGTTCGAGAGAAACATAAAATGGGGTTTTTGAACGGTAAATTAGTAACGGCGTCCGATATGGTGTAGATCTGTAATGAAGAGCTTTAGAGCTTTGGATTTTACGCTGACGATCCGCTGAAACCGGATTCAGGATGGCCGATAAACTATTGGCCTGCAGAATGTTTTATATTCATAATTTCATTAGTTCTAAGCCTATAATGGTTTGTGGGACTATCCCTTGGCCTAGATTAAACTTTCGTGTACCAAATTCCTGCTTCGGGACAACAAATTTATGTTTAAATATGGCGGCATCCATTTTCCTCATTTTGGCGCGTCTGGCAGGGGCTCGGCAGGGTCTGTCTTTGTTCAATGATCTCACATTATTATGTGTTAGAGCAGGGCAGATCTAGTTTTACATTACATTTTTTTCGTTCCGGGAGAATGCCAGACTTTATTTTGGCTGTAAGGAGATGGAGTTTGCCGCCTACCGTCCCGCACCGGGAGACTGGCAGACCGCCATCTTTTTTTCTTCCACATAAGCAGAAATGTGCTTAATGGCGGCTGACAAACGAAAGGATAATTACTAGACAACTCACAAGAATAATTTTTATGAATTGGATTATGTATTTCACATTTCTAAAAACTTGTTGAAATGTAATTCCAGAATAATTTATTTTCATATTATTCAGTAAGTGTACACACATCAATCGAAATTACGCGGCGTAATTTCTGCAGTTGAACTGGTGTATTGTAGCACGGCTAGCATTCGACCCACGACAAAGCGACAAAATTCGAAAAATGCCATGCGCGCTTTTCAAAATATAAATTTTTTACTGTGTAGGAAATTCAGGTACACACGGCGACACATCAAGCTACGCAAAACAAACATAAGCTGGCCGCGCGGCGTTATGCATTACTCTACCAAAGCGCGGCCAGCTTATCTTGGTTTTGCGTAGCTTGATGTGTCGCCGTGTGTACAAGTTGGCAGTTTACAGATTTCTCAGGGTTGTTATGCAAGAGTGCAATTTTTGAAAAGTCACACGTTTAAATCAGCAGTAAAAATCTCAAAATTAGTATGGAGATTATGCATCATTTGATCATAATTTTAAGTGTGTGCGTAATATTACTTCAGGTTTACGAAAAAGCATTGCACGCGTAATTTACGTCGCGTAATTTCGGCAGTTGTGTTCGTTCAAACTTTAAATTGTTATTTCTGTAATAAAATTCTCTGGGGAGGTTCTTAAACGAATTTGAAATTATTTAATATAATTATACTTAATTGTTATTCTTATTTTTAAAATTATTTTGACAACTATTGATAATAATAAGTGTTAATAAAAAAAGGATGAAAGTACTGCATTATTTATTGAAATTAAAACACTATACTAATAAAAAGGCTACTTTTTCTTTTCATCAAATCTAATAAATTCTAGACATTAAAGGTTATACACAGTCCTTAATTTGCTGACCCTTTTTTAAGGGGATGATCAGACCATCACACTGAACAACTTTCTCTATGGCACCAACATCGAAATCGCAGAAAGTTGTTCAGTTTGATGGTCCGATCATCCCCTTAAAAAGTGTCAGCATATTAAGAAGGACCCTGTATATAGTTGATTGTAGCACCCCATAAGAATTTTTTTAAATTTTCTGTTTAGGCTTTAATAAGAAAAAAGAACCAATAGCACTAGACCCAGGTAATGTTTATTTAAATAACTACCAACAACCATAAGTAACAAATAATATAAATACAATAGTGCAACAAACAAAAGTTAATGATAATGACAAAGAAAACAGCTGGAGAAGAAAGAGGAGCACTGCACTATGCGGCAGAGGCGGCGTGGTCTTCCTTGATGAGGTCGGCGAGCTTCTCTGCGATCGCGGTGATAGCCTCCTTGATGTTGCCGCTGACGGTGGTCGGCATCACGCTCGCGTCGGCCACGCGCAAGCCGGTGACCCCGAAGACACGCAGACGCGCGTCCACCACGCTGCCCATAGCGCAGCTGCTGCTGTAGTGGAACATGGTGTTGCCGACGTGCTGTGTGTAGCAGATCCAGTAGTCTGAGCTACCCAGCTCGTAGTCCACGCACTGCGGCAGCTTCAGGTCCACCAGCTCCGCGTCTAAGCTCTTGAAGTAGGTCGAGTTGATGACGGCGTGGAAGTGCTCCGCGTACCGGGCCTCGTTCAGCAGATCCTCGCGGTCAGAGAACAGGTTCATGTGGATGAGCGGCGCCTGTAGGGGGTCCGTGCCGCCCAGCAGCATGTGACCGCGCGATTTGGGCTTCATTATGTTGTGCACCACGTACAGGATGTTCCTGCCGTTGCTGGCCTCGTACATCGTCTGGCAGACGGCGTCGTCGTAATTGAACACGTTCGAGCAGAAGCCGACGAGGTCGAGCGAGTCGTGGGGGAAGAGAAGGCCTATCGCCTGGTAGTCCGGGTAGCTTTGGGCCTCGTCCAGTGCCACGTAGCCAACGAAGCAGGACACCGGGAACGCGAACGGGTTGCTGGCCGCCGCGGGCGCCGTCGACTTCGCCATCTTGTAGAGCATCGGCAAGGATATGTGGTCCCGTATGTTCTGGCCCACGGGCAGATCGGCCACGACCGGGATACCGAGCTCGGTGAGGTGGTCACTGGGACCCACGCCTGATAGCATCAACAGCTGGGCCGAGTTGAAAGTGCCCGCCGACACGATCACCTCCCGGCGGGCGGTGAGCGTGATGGTCTCGCCGGCCGAGGTGAGCGCCTCTACACCGACCGCGGCGCCGTCCGAGAACAGGATCCGCGTGGCGCGAGTGTTTGGCACCAGGTACAGGTTGGTGCGGTCCTTTGCCGGGGTCAGGTATGCCATAGCCGAGCTCTGCCGGTGGCCGGACGCTATGGTGTAGAGAGGCTGGTGGTAGCCGAGCTGATCCTTACCGTTGCTGTCTAGGATCAGCTTGTATCCGAGCTCCTTGAACGCCTCCAGGTATGGCAGAGTCTCGTTGTGGAGCTCGCGGGTGACCAACACGTTGCCACTGGTCCCGTGATACTGGCCGGTCTCCGACGCGAGGATCTCCTCGTCTAGAATTCTCTCCGCCTTCTTGAAGTAGGGCAGGAGTCCCTCCCAGTTCCAGGAAGAGTCGCCGGCGGCTTCTGCCCAGCTGTCGTAGTCCACCTTATTGCCTCGTACATGCAGTGTATGGTCCAGTGAACTGCTGCCGCCCAGCATGAAGCCGGAGGTTAATGCCATCACCTTGTTCTTGAGATTCTGCCCGAAGGTGTCGTTCGTCTGCGTAGTTATGTTCCAGTCCTGGTAGGTGTTCGGCTGGTAGGGGAACAGTCCCGTGAGCTGAAACACAGGTCCGTCAGAGAGTACCGGAATAGAGGGAACTTTGAGACGCGACAGTGGGGGAAATGCAGACCATGGATTCCAGCGAAGGGTTTCCGCCGGCCTCGAGGACCGCCACTTTGTAGTTCTCCTCCGTGAGCCTGTTGGCGAGCGCGTTGCCCGCGGTGCCAGCGCCTATTATTATGAAGTCGAAGCTGCTTCCGTCTGCCGACACATAGAGTGCATGTTATTAGGATACAGAGGCGGTGCAAGTCCTAAATTAGACGTGGGCAAGATGAGGTTCGCGATGCCCTCGGCCAGCCTAGAATCTACGTTTTCCAAGTTGGGGTAAAAACTTGACATGGGTGCCGGCTGTTCCCCTCCATGGACGTAGCAAAAATTATTCGCAGGGGGTCCAGATTTGGTCGTCGCAATAAAAGGTAAAACCTAAAGCGAGTTCGGGATTTTACTGTTATATTATTATAAGCTCATCGCAATATGATCTAAAACCTGGAACGACTTATGCAATACTTAGACTAGGTTATTAGTTCCAGTACAATAAACAGCTCAAGCGAGTTCAAGATTATTTATTATGCACTATAGGTAATGAAATCAATAGAAGACGATCTAAAACCAGGAGGGAGAAAAGCGAGCTCGAGAATTTCGTATATTACTATCAAGTCGTTGTAATTCAGATCCTGGAGCCAGCTAAACTTACACATTAAGGTTGAAAACCATGAGTAGCGATAGCGAAGCAAGACTGATATTTTACCGCAATGGGTTAGGTCAAGTAGAAGGTGTATGTGTTTTGTGGATCTGACCGCGGACCGTGGGCGGTCGCCCACATCGCCGCATCTATTAGCATGTCCACATAAAGAGTTCAGAGAAGTGTTGTCTCACTCACTTTCGACAGGAGCCGGCGCGGGCAAACTCGCGCCTAGTATATTGAGTGAGGCCAGCACATGCATCGCCGCATGCGTCGCCGCGAAGCTCGACTGCACCGCCGTCACTATCGGTGTCGCCATCTTGCTTAATACCACTGGTATCCCTGTAACATGGACACTTAGCTGTCATTTCATACAAATGTGAGTGCGAGCGAGACAGGAATACGCCATTGCCTACATTTTACGCCATGCTTCCTTCCAAGCGGGGGTGAGGTTAAATTGGTGGAGGGCAGGGAGTGTCAGTACTGTATGTAGAGTAGTATACGTAGTTTTGACGGCCCGATAGCACAGTCGGTAGTGAACCTGCCTGCTGTGCCGAGGGCCGCGGGTTCGAATCCCGTAAGGGACAAATATTCGTATGATGAATATGAATATTTGTACCCGAGTCATGGATGTTTGTATCTATATATGTATTATATATCGTTGTCTAGTCATCATAATACAAGTCCAGGCTAGATTCTGGTACTTTAATTGTGACTAGATAATTTGTGTGACAATGTCCAAGATATTTATTTATTTATTTATACTTATACAGTGTGAAATTGATATCATTAGTATCCTTTTAAACTAAGAGTACCCATCATACTGAACAAGTTTTACTATGGGGGCAAACGGAACGGAGCAAAAAAAAATCTGTTGTTCCATCCTAAACTACAATGCCTACTCGACTCAAATGTAGCAGCTGATTTTTTGTGTGCTCCGATCGGTTTGCTCCCATAGTAAAAGTTGTTCAGTTTGATGGGTAGACTCTTAGTTTAAAAGGATGCTAATGATATCAATCTCACCCTATAGATAGTTACTCTTTCTTGTGCCCTTGTTATAAACTATTACACTGTCGTTGCCTGCGACTTCGTGTACGTGGACCTTAAAAAAGAATCCTGTGTTTAATCCACAACTTATTCTGTGCGTGCCCAATTTCATCCAAATCTTTTCAGCCATGAATGCATCATGAATATCAGCTGCAATTCAAACTGCAATGCTATAGAATGCTCCTGAACCTAAATGTATGGGGTGGTTGGTCCCATACAGAAAGTTTGATGATCAGAAGCCGTAGCATATTACACGTGATACGGCTGTATCACGTCTTTTATCTCGTTCGTTCACATGCAAATAGAAAGAGAGCGAAAGTGTGACTATATCACGGTGCCATGCTACCCATGCTGATCATCTTCTCAAAAAACCGACCGCATATTAAATTGGACCCCGTATACATTTGAGCCAGGTATCTCTAGGTATTACAACTTTATATGTTAGGGCAGATTTTTTCTCTATTTCTTTATTGGCTCCATCCATAATGTCAGTTTGGTGATCTGAAGCCCAGCCCACCTTTTTAATTCGATCACACCATGTAGAGAGGGTCGTTTCTACCTAGAGAAAGGCGTGAAGGTGATGATTGATGATTAATAATTATAAGGATGTATTGACTTACCTGCAACTGTTGGTACTTGGAGCCACTCGGCAGCTGTGTATGGATCTGGCTACTTTTGCTCTCTTTATATACTTAGCTCGTCACCTAATCCAAAATTTGGTAGTGAGCTACACGAATATAAGCCTTATGTACTTTCCTATAAAATACATTTAATTTTAAATTAATTCTTCGTAGGTATTGTATTTTTCTAACAGAGCATTTGAACAAGTGCTTGACTTATTTTAATATATCAAATTATGTTTTATTAATAATAACCTATTTATAAATCACAATTTATGCGGGTAAGTTGTCGGTGTTTGCGAGCCTAATAGCATTCTTCATGCATCATCTTACTAATAAATACATTATCATTTATAAATAAAATAATAGTTAATTACCTATTTACTCGTATCACGTGTCTACAGAGAGAAAAGTAGTAGGTAGGTCCCCAACGTGACCCTGTTACTAAACCCAAGCCGCCGCGAGGTCCACCTTCTGTCTGTCCATCTATCTGTCCTTCCTGTATTTAAAGGGCTGTCTTTTGAATCGTAATAAATAGTCAGTTGAAATTTTCACAGAAATAGTTATTAAATATTATTAATATTATGTATCTTTGTAAAGGTTTTACTCACAGGCCGTAGCCCGGACCTTTGGAAGGCTTGCGTGAGGACACAGATCCAACACGTAGAGGCCCCTTTGAGACACTTTTATCTAAATGTGAGGGGATGCACGAAGCGTGGTGGAATACATTATGTAAATGCACCAGAAGACAAACCACGTTCGGTGCAGAGTCTATTCCAGAAAGGACCGAAAATTACTCGGGTTATGGGGGTGAACTGGGTGTACAGGAAAATCTGGGCTATTGCGGAGAGACTCGGGACCCTGCCGTAACAAATGTCTCTGGTTTGTCAAAAATGGCAGACGGTGACTCGCCAACTCATTTAAGAGAAGTTTATTCCGAATGCGTAAATGCGCGCTGCATTCAAACGAAGTCTGGTGATATTTTCAATACTAACCAATTATAGTCAATGAAATTTTGCAGAAATAATCTAGAAACAAATCTCTATGCTTGTATCTTGTCCGATTTTCGTTATATTATGGATTATATTATGGAGCGGATTTATATTATGGAGCGTGCCAACAGTAATATACTCTTAATGGGCCCCCCGCAACATAGACCGCTCGCAAGGAGCGACAAGGCGGCAACATCTACTGAGCGGCTAAGGTTGTAGAGAAGTGAGTTTGCGGACGCCGGTTCCCGGTGCTAAGCGGACCAGTCAGCAGGTCCCGGTGTTATGAAATTTTACACTTCCAACCTGGAGCATAGTTTCCGCTCTTGCAATTGATACACATAACTAATTTTATTATTTTAAAATAATTAATTAATGCCTCACTGATATTCTAAATTTTAACATTAAACAGAGAGCCTGGACCCAGGCGTACCTTCCGATCCGCCTCGGCGGCCTGGGCATCCGCAAAATTTCAAGCGTTTCTTTGCCTGCGTTTTTGTCGTCGCAATAGGCACAACCTCTTCGGGGAGAATCATTAACCCGTCATCGTCACTGGGTTTTTCAGAGCCGGCTTACTTGGCCAAGGCCAAACTCGCTTGGTCAATGGCATGCTAGAACGTGCAACAGGTTGCTCCTCAGTCCTAGAGACAGTAGGATAAGCAACTCTGCCTCCAGATCCAGCGTGATCTTCTAGCGACTGCTGAGAATGAGAGGGACCGCGCTCGCCTCCTCGCTGTCTCTGAGAAAGAGTTCGGCTCTTGGTTGCAGATTTGTCCTCCCCAAACCTGGGCATCCTAGTATGCAACTCATTTCTTTCAATTTTAGTTGGTCTCAGTCTGGGCGTTCGGACAAATAAGGTTCACCGATGCCAATGCAGCGAGGCCGTCAACTAACTCGGCAACCACGGACATGCTAAGATATCTTAGAACAAACTAAGTGGAACGCTGATTTTCCATAAACAGCTTCCGCCATCTATTTGTGATGTATTGAAGCACTGTGTTGAACTTGGGTTCGTATCCTAAACTGGTGCGATAGCGCGCTATACCTCAGCGCTGTAGTAGTGAGAGATTTCGCTCACATCAATAACTGTCTTGTCGGTCTTGTGGTCTAGACAACCGGCTCACGATTCGAGTGGTCATGGTTCGATCATCGTGTCGGCCGACCGTCTTTTTCAATTTATTTCGCAATTTGGATCCGCCTGGTGCTGATAAGCGATAACAGTAATAATTAGACGTCCTAAAATCCCAGGCGACTTACCTATCTATATCCAATTGGAACATATTAATCTATGACCACGGACTCTCTTGCTCTCGGAGCACTGGCTGCTGGCCGCGCCGCTCTACACTGAACGACGTCATCCGTCGGGCCCTTATTACCGCCAACATACCCGCAATCTTAGAGTCTAGAGGTTTAATCCGGAGCGATGGGAAGAGAACCGATGGAATGACGCTCGTTCCATGGAAATTGGGGAGGTCGCTGGTCTGAGACGCTACCTGTGTAGATACACTGGCACCGTCCCACGTCCATGCGACCTCATCCAGTGCGGTCGCGGCGGCGGCTACCGCGGAAAACCTCAAGCGGCGCTTATACAAGGTGCATTACTTTAAGTGGTGATTGTACCCATGATACTGAACAACATTCCCTAAGAAACCTATAGGAAATTCGCAAAAAAAAAATCAAATATGCAAGTGCTCGATCAGCTGATTGCATGAATATTCCAAATTTTTTTTAACTATCTTGTTACATGTTTCTAAGGGAAAGTGGTTTTATATTTGCACCGTTTGGTGTTGAGACATTGGATTCGTGGGGGCCGGAGGCGCGCCGTATATTTAAAGAATTATCGGCGCGCCTAATCGAGGTCCCGGGTGACCAGAGGGCTGGAAGGTACCTCGGCCAGCGAATCAGTCTATTCATACAAAGAGGCAACGCTGCCAGCCTCCTGCCGCGGCTATTTAGGAGACATTTATTATTAATATGTTGTTTTTCTTTAGGTTAAGGATTGTGTTGTATAGTAGGTATCTTTTTTGCTGTAAACAAGATGCAAATAAATAAATTAATAAAACATAATTTGCTATATTAAAAATACGTCGAGCACTTGTTCAAATGTATTGTAATAAAAATACAATACTTAGAACTAGTTCAGAAATAAATGTATTTTATAGGACAGTACATAAGGGATATATTCGTCGAGCTCATCGGTGTAATTACCAAAATTTTGGAATAGGTGACTAGCTATATAAGCGAGGACAGAGTAGCCAGGTCCATACACAGCTGCCGAGTGGCTCCAAGTACCAACAGTTGCAGGTAAGTCAATACATTCTTATAATCAATCATCAGTCATCACCTTCACGCCTGTCTCCAGGTCGAAACGACCGCCACGAATGGTGTGATCAAATTACAATGGTGGCCTTCAGACCACCAAACTGACACTATGGAGCCAATATAGAAATAGCGAAAAAAATCTGCTCTAACATACCTAAAAAAAAATCGGCCAAGTACGTGTCGGGCCACGCGCAGGGTTGGGTTCCGTAGTTGCCCGTCACAATATACGGACTTAGAAGGGGGCTTTTTGTTTTATACTACGGTTTAACGGCTAATAAAGGCTAATAAGTACATTTTGCAAGTTGATCGACTTGTAAAGCCTACTTAGCGGAGATAGTTTTCCTTTTAACTTCGTCATACACTACTGCCGTGAATTTTTTCATTAAAAAAATATTCATCAAACTGAACAACTTTTACTATGGGAGCAAACCGATCGGAGCACACAAAAAATCTGTGGCTACCTACATTTGAGTCGAGTAGGCATTGTAGTTTAGTATGGAACATCAGATTTTTTTTGCTCCGATCGGTTTGCTCCCATAGTAAAAGTTGTTCAGTATGACTCTTAGTTTAAAAGAATGCTAATGATATCAATTTCACTGTACAAGTATACTACTCTACATACAGTACTGACACTCCCTGCCCTCCACCAATGTTAACCTCACCCCCGCTTAGAAGGAAGCTTGGCGTAAAATGTAGGCAATGGCGTATTCCTGTCTCGCTCGCACTCACATTTGTGCCAAAGCCAAAGTTTTATTCCTGCATCTCCCACACATTTGTATGAAATGACAGCTAAGTGTCCAAGTTACAGGGATACCAGTGGTATTAAGCAAGATGGCGACACCGATAGTGACGGCGGTGCAGTCGAGCTTCGCGGCGACGCATGCGGCGATGCAGGTGCTGGCCTCACTCAATATACTAGGCGCGAGTTTGCCCGCGCCGGCTCCTGTCGAAAGTGAGTGAGACAACACTTCTCTGATCTCTTTATGTGAACATGCTAATAGAAGCGGCGATGTGGTCGACCGCCCCCGGTCCGCGGTCAGATCCACAAAACACATACACCTTCTACTTGACTTAACCCATTGCGGTAAAATATCAGTCTTGCTTCGCTATCGCTACTCATGGTTTTCAACCTTAATGTGTAAGCTTAGCTGGCTCCAGGATTTGAATTACAACGACTTGATAGTAATACATGAAATTCTCGAGCTCGCTTTTCTCCCTCCTGGTTTTAGATCGTCTTCTATTGATTTCATTACCTATAGTGCATAATAAATAATCTTGAACTCGCTTGAGCTTTTTATTGTACTGGAACTAATAACCTAGTCTAAGTATTGCAGAAGTCGTTCCAGGTTTTAGATCATATTGCGATGAGCTTATCATAATATAACAGTAATATCCCGAACTCGCTTTAGGTTTTACCTTTTATTGTGACGACCTAACCTGGACCCCTTGCGAATAATGTTTGCTACGTCCATGGAGGGGAGCAGCCGGCACCCATGTCAAGTTTTTACCCCAACTTGGAAAACGCAGATTTAAGGCTGGCCGGGGGCATCGCAAACCTTACCTTGCACACGTTTAATTTAGGACTTGCGCCTCCTCTGTATCCTAATAACATAATGCACTCTATGTGTCGGCAGACGGAAGCAGCTTCGACTTCATAATAATAGGCGCTGGCACCGCGGGCAACGCGCTCGCCAACAGGCTCACGGAGGAGAACTACAAGGTGGCGGTCCTCGAGGCCGGCGGGAACCCTTCGCTGGAATCCATGGTCTGTATTTCCCCCACTGTCGCGTCTCAAAGTTCCCTCTATTCCGGTACTCTCTGACCGACTTGTGTTTCAGCTCACGGGACTGTTCCCCTATCAGCCGAACACCTACCAGGACTGGAACATCACTACGCAGACGAACGACACGTTCGGGCAGAATCTCAAGAACAAGGTGATGGCATTAACCTCCGGCTTCATGCTGGGCGGCAGCAGTTCACTGGACCATACACTGCATGTACGAGGCAATAAGGTGGACTACGACAACTGGGCCGAAGCCACCGGCGACTCCTCCTGGAACTGGGAAGGACTCCTGCCCTACTTCAAGAAGGCGGAGAGAATTCTAGACGAGGAGATCCTCGCGTCGGAGACCGGCCAGTATCACGGGACCAGCGGAAACGTGTTGGTCACCCGCGAGCTCCACAACGAGACTCTGCCATACCTGGAGGCGTTCAAGGAGCTCGGACACGAGCTGATCCTCGACTGCAACGGTAAGGATCAGCTCGGATACCACCAGCCTCTCTACACCATAGCATCCGGCCATCGGCAGAGCACGGCAATGGCATACCTGAGCCCGGCCAAGGACCGCACCAACCTGTACCTGGTGCCGAACACTCGCGCCACGCGGATCCTGTTCTCGGACGGTGCCGCGGTCGGTGTGGAAGCGCTCACCTCGGCCGGCGAGACCATCACGCTCACCGCCCGCCGGGAGGTGATCGTGTCGGCGGGCACCTTCAACTCGGCCCAGCTGCTGATGCTATCAGGCGTGGGCCCCAGTGACCACCTTACGGAGCTCGGTATCCCCGTCGTGGCCGACCTGCCCGTGGGCCAGAACATACGGGACCACATATCCTTGCCGATGCTCTACAAGATGGCGAAGTCGACGGCGCCCGCGGCGGCCAGCAACCCGTTCGCGTTCCCGGTGTCCTGCTTCGTTGGCTACGTGGCACTGGACGAGGCGCAAACCTACCCGGACTACCAGGCGATAGGGCTTCTCTTCCCCAACGACTCGCTCGACCTCGTCGGATTCTGCTCGAACGTGTTCAATTACGACAACGCCATCTGCCAGACGATGTACGAAGCCAGCAACGGCAGGAACATCCTGTACGTGGTGCACAACATAATGAAGCCCAAGTCGCGCGGTCATATGCTGCTGGCTGGCACGGACCCCCAACAGGCGCCGCTCATCCACATGAACCTGTTCTCTGACCGCGAGGATCTGCTAAACGAGGCCCGGTACGCGGAGCACTTCCACGCCGTCATCAACTCGACCTACTTCAAGAGTGTGGGCGCGGAGCTGGTGGACCTGAAGGTGCCGCAGTGCGTAGACTACGAGCTGGGCAGCTCAGACTACTGGATCTGCTACACGCAACACGTCGGTAACACCATGTTCCACTACAGCAGCAGCTGCGCGATGGGCAGCGTGGTGGACGCGCGTCTGCGTGTCTTCGGGGTCACCGGCTTGCGCGTGGCCGACGCGAGCGTGATGCCGACCACCGTCAGCGGCAATATCAAGGAGGCCGTCACCGCGATCGCAGAGAAACTCGCCGACCTCATCAAGGAGGACCACGCCGTCTCCGCCGCATAGTGCAGTACTCCTCTTTTTCCTTGTTGTCTTTGTCGTTATCATTTAATGGTTTGTTTCAATAACCTAGTTATCTTATGTTTTACTATTACCATTGTTGGTAATTATTTAAATAAACATTACTTGGGTCTACTGTTATTGGTTCTCTTTTATTTTTATTACTATCACGTTGTTTTGTATACACTATATATTATAAGGGGCAACAGGTTTACTACTCGTCACACTGATCAGAGTACCGGTGCTATTAGTGAAATATGGAATCCTGAGTATATCTCTGATCCCCCTCGGGCAATATAGATACCTACCCACAAGAGGAAGCAGACCGTCTTTGGGTCTGGCTGACTGTTAAATTAGCTTGAATTAGCTCAACTTCACAGTAACTGATGGTTTACCTTGAGGCAACTGACTCCATATTATGTAAGCATACTATCACGGCCACCCAAGACAAAACCTCATGTCCGCTCTTTTTGGCATACTACGTAAAGAAACAAAGATAGAGGCACGTCTCGATTTTACCGTTTTCTCGGAAGTGGCGGTGGCATGCTATGCCTACATACTATGCGCTCACGAAGTGGCATACCGTAGGTTTCTTTCGCCCGGGGTACTTTCAACCATTTATATGAACACATTACTCGACTTCTCTACACGTACCACGTACGTCTCTACTTGTTCCCAGGGTACTTTTATTATATAAAATCAGGGTTGCCAGATGTGGTTTCGGAAATTCCCCGAGATCGAGAAATTTCTTTCCCCAAAACGATACGTGTTGTAGAAAAATCTCCCAAATGACTTTTGGTACAAATTAAACACAAATTCACAGCAAAAAACGGTAGACCAACTTACAGACTACGCCCACAACAGACATATTCAACCTTTTCGGTCGGTAATGTTCAACCTTTTTCCTGTACTTCCTATCTCTATGGCTTTTTCGTACGTCGATGTTTCAAACTTTAGGTTTGTCCCTTTCTGTCGGAACAAAAATTAAATAAAGGGATTAACCAACAACAACGATGAAAACGTACGAAAGAAGATGGAACATTACCTACCACCAAGGATTACGTTCATGTTTCACCGCTTATAAGGCAGTCTGTACTCCAATACCTATTTCCAGCTTCCTGGTAGGTACTGATATGCATAGGTATCGATCGAGTCATGATTGTCCGAGACAGCCTAGATCAGAACACCTATTTTATTTGAGTCCATAACTTTATATAATTTATGCAACGTTTTTACCCCTTTGACAAATTTTTCCCCATCAATTTCATTTTCCCAAAGACATTTCCCCAAAATCGCGAAGAAAACCCTCAATCAGACAACCCTGGATTAAATCATTATTTAAGGCGTAATACGACGAAATACCTTGGAGGCAACTTTTATTTTTCATTTTTCGACTAGATTTATACAATTTACCGAAACCAAAGTCATACCTCAGTATTCTTGGATAGTTTATCTAGTGAAATCATAAATTCAAAAGTGGAATTACTTCACTCGATAGAAACGTCACAAAGACGTAGGTATTATCATGTATTTTCAAACATTTTCTCGTTTTAGAAGAATTTTTAAAATAGCTTCCGTAGTCAACAAGGAACCTCTCCAACAAGGAGTCTGTCTGTCCGTCCGTCCGTCTGTTCGCGGCTTTGCTCAGAGACGCTTGTTTCTGGATACGTGAAAAAATTCACGGAAGTAGTGGTGTATATTAAAAGGAAAACTATCACCGCTAAGAAGGCTTTACAAGTTAACGAGTAATAGTCGAACAACTTGCAAAATGTACTCTTTAGATTTTATTAGCCGTTAAATCGTAGTATTAAACAAAAAGCCCCCTTCTAAGTCCGTATATTGAGACGGGCAACAACGGAACCCTACCCTGCGCGTGGCTCGACACGAACTTGGCCGGTTATTTGGTATTTATACTCACATATTCACCATTAGTTTCTAGTGAAATCATAAAAAATATATAAAAAGTACTTTTGTAAATTCTTTTTAATCGAAAATATGGCACAGGCCCACACTTTTCGGAGGGCTGGGTAACCTATGGCCCCTTAACAACTATTTTCATTCTTTTATTTTATTAATGTTGATTTAATGAAATGATGGTTCGTTCTCACACATTGGACGCTTGGCTGTTACTTCATACAAATGGGAAAAACTGACAAGATGAGTGGGGCTAGGATACGCCATTGCCTAGTATTTTCTTTTCTGCCAGAGTGTTGCCAAGTCCGAGCCGGATCGCCGAAAATCTTGGGACAAGTAGCCTAAAGTCGCCTTAACTTTTTCCCATGTAAAATAGCCTAAAGTAGCCTAAAAATACCGCAAATTCGCTAAATTAAATGTTATATTGGCTGCTCGTGACAGAAAATATTTTTTAACAACAGCAATTTCTACTCACAACTTAAAAATAGCTCTACCACACAACGTTTTGGTATAATTACTATACTCTTTGCACACAACACACACGTACGTTATGTGGTACACGTTGTGTTATATGGAGTACAGTTTATATAGTCGGCGTTAAAAAAAATATATAATTTTATTAAAATAAGTAATAATATTCTAGATTTTTCTTAATATAGCCAAAAATTGCCCAAAATAGCAAATTTTTCTTAAATAGTCTAATGCCCTATTTTCCGGTCGCCTGTACAGGTACCCCCCTAAGAGGAAGGATCTCTCTTTAACCCCCGGCCATGTAGGTTTTACGTAGTAAATTAATATTTCTATGCATGTAGTAAGTACTTTTTTTTTTAAATAGTTTATCCTTTCGGAAAGGCAATGGGAACTAGCCCTTACAGTCGTGGTCTTTAGATATATTTTTCATTGTACCTAAACGTAACCTGAATACTTAACTCTTGAAATGCGAGGATGGTACACACATTCCAATGTTCAGGGGAGTTTTACGCGAGGATCAATCCGAATCAAACGGGAGCGCCTTCTTTATTTCTCACTTTAACTATATTGTTCTCCATTAATGGTACATTATTAAACTAATTCCACCACATTAACACAATAATAGCCACGAAAAACGAATTTAGAAAATGAAGAATCAAAGCCCGTCCTTTTCTTCACGATTCCCGTGCAAAACTCTCCTTATGATGAAGGGATGATAGATAAAAGCTGGCGATGAAATTGTGGTCGATTTTGTAAGCACGCGCGTTGCCGCCAAAATCACCAGAACGAGTAAACTTGCACCAAAACTTTTGTTCTTTCTTCGTATGTATGTGAGATTCCTGTTATGTTGGTCGATTTACGCAACATTGGTACACAATCCGCACGAAATTATGTCACAAATACAATTAAAACAAATTTTTCACGAATAGCAAATACAACAACACCGAACAGGATAATGGCGGCAAGCGAACTCCGTAGTAAGTACAAGCCACTCCTTTCTCAATACAGCACCCTTCATTATAGACTACCTACATAATGTATTTACTTTATTGCCAACTTTTATCGAAACCAATTCAGTAATTTAGTCAATAGCTGCTAATTTGTAATATTTTCCGTGGTTTCAGGGATAATTGCACATTTAAATGTACGAAAGTAATTTAGGAAGATTATTGTTATACGATGCGGTGCAGAGCGGCCCGCCGTAATGTGCGCGAGCCTTATTTAGGTACCTATACTAAAAATCGATAGGCAATAAAAAAGAAAACTATGTAAAACTAACAATTTTTAATACAAAAAAGCTACTATACCTTAGGTGAATACCTGAATGATAAAACAATAAATAATTATATATTATAAGTTGTAATATAATTATTCCTTATAGAAATAAATAAATACATAAATATAATTGTATAAGTAAATATAATAATTTACTTACTAGAAGATACCATACTAATAAAATACTATTAATATAAATATCTTGAATAGGTTGTCTATTCAAGTCCTCTTCTATTTTAAAACTGCTGTGTCCCACATAACCCTATATACACCAACTTTTGTATTTACCATTGTGAAACGCAATAAAGCATTTAATATTGAGTATATCGGTAGGTAAGTATATACATTTTTTCGCGGTTTCGATGTTAGTCCTTTTTCAGATTCATGATCTACGCCCGCGGCATGATTGCGCAATAAAGCGCTATCGCGCCCTAGCTCCCTTTCTTTTTGCACGGTGAACGAACGAGTTAGCAGGCGCGATAAAACGTTTATCGAGGCACCATGCCGCAGGCGCTGATCAATCCTTAAAAAACTGTCAACATATTAAGAAGGACCCTGTATATTACTGTCATCATATCTAGGTACTACATCGAGGTAACTATTAACTAAATAATCTGTGATCGAGGTAGTATTATAGTTATATCTACCGAAACTATGTGATTGATAAGTGATAAAACTTGATAAACATGAAACTATTTAGAAAACTAATTGATACTCGTAATGACTTACGCGCGGCTCTTTTGATGTCGTACAGATAAGAGCAGTGGCAGACTAAGCCTGTCTGGGGCCCAGGCCCGGGCGGAGGATTGCCGGGGTCACAGGTCCGGCACTTCAAACAACGTTTTGGATTTGACATGATGGCACATGCGCACTTTGCGCAAATTGTGCATGACATATGTGTAGGGTTGACTTACCACGCATCGTATGAAATGTAGAGTAACGAAATGTAGATGTTGTTCATACGATGCGTGGTAAGTCAACCCGACTTATAACCCGATTTTCATCTAGTTTCTTGGGTATTTGGTAATTACTTTTCCAGGCAGCCGTAGATTACCTAAGTACCTACAGATCGCCCTAATTTCATTAATCGTTAGGAGACGTCACATCGATCGGGAAATAAATCACAACGATTGGTGTTAAAAGCATCATTTATTTAATAGTATTAACAATTTAACAAAGAAAATATAAAATATAAAAACTCGTATATTGTCAGGAAAAGCGTTTTCGCGGTTAATTTAAATAATACACTATATGTAGTGCAAGAAAAAACGAAACCAAAAAGTAATGGAACGAAAAATGTGCATTTTCTATAGAGTCCTTAGCCATCAGTGACTAACGTAGAACAGTTTTTAAGAACCGGTCAAATACCCTTATTGATGTATTTTGTTCGCTACTCGCCATAGATTCTAAAGGAGGATCCCCGCCAGCTTCGATAAGTAAAACATTAAGGTCTTCAATCTCTATTAGTCTATTCGCAATTATAGCCCCAGCTGTCCCACCACCGACTACTATGAAGTCGTATTTAGCATTGTCTGAAACATACAAATTATTTATCTGAGAAAAATAAAGGATATTAGGTACCAAGCTAAGGCTGCCTGTCCATTGTCAGCGTCTCTGAGCTAAGCCGCAGACAGACGGACAGACGGACGGACATGGCGAAACTATAAGGGTTCCTTGTTGACTACGGAACCCTAAAAATAAAGGATAGTAATCTAAAATTAGGTACTTCAAAGTCAAATAGATAATAATATAATTGGTACCTTTTACAGTCATGAGCCTGTGGCGGCCACAAGGGTGCAGTGATCTGCAGCGCAGTCAGCGCTTGAAGCAAGCCTTGGAAATTGTTCGTACAAATCTGAATTTAATCGGAGATGATTGTCTTGAAATTTTCAATTCATTTAATATTGCTCGAAAAGACATTACTTTGAAAGCACTCATACAGAAATTTGACGATAAATTCAATCCTTATAAAAATGTCACCGTCGAAAGATTTAATTTCTTCACGAGATACCAGAGGGACAATGAAAGTTTTGACGAATACATTACGGTTTTAACGAATTTGAGCAATTCATGTGAATTCACTTCGCTCAAAGATTCTCTCATAAAGGACATGTTTGTGATTGGCGTAGCCAATTCAAATGTACAAGAAAAGCTTCTATAAGAAGAAAATTTGACTATAAATGCTGCTCTCAAAATTGCTAAAAGTATGGAGTTATCTCATGAAAGGAGCAACAGAATGAAGCGTGAAAATAATTCAGACTTTATTGAGGTACAATACATAAAAAACAAGCAACGCCAGGGACAATCTTCAGATCAAAATTTCACTCTAAAAGACGACCATTCTATTCGAAGCCGGTCAAAAAGATAAGATGCTCCACAGTCTCCAAGAAGCCAATCCAACAAGAGATTTAACCGGAATAATAATACAGGATTGTCCAATAATTCTACTTGCACAACGCTGTGGTCAAATACACCGATTTCGATGTCCAGCACAAGGAGTCGTAGTGATTCCATTCTCTTTGCGAGGAGTAACGTGCAGAAATTGCGGTCGACGCAATCATTTTGATAAATATAGTTTTTTCAAAAATACAAACAACAACGTACACGTCATCGATAATTCTGAGGATTCTGTCGGAAAAGATTTTATCATAGGGACAGTTAATTCTCCTTTGCAAAATGACTGGAAAAGTAAAATAAATTGTGAATATCTATTGTCAAATTGACACAGGTGCTGACATAAATGTCATTTCAAAGCATACTCTTGAGACACTTCATAACAAAAATATTCAAATTCTCAACTCGAATAACAAGTTATTTTCATTTTCCAGGACGACAATTCCAGTAATCGGTGGCTGTTATATCAAATGTAAATTTACCAATGGTATTACGACAGATTTAAGTTTCGAAAGAGCAGATATTCTATGCCAAACGATAATCGGCCGGAAAACTTGTGATCAACTTGGGATTGTGAAACGTATTTTCAACTTATGACTAGATAATGAAAAACCGTCGGATCAGTCTCCTCCTTCCGCCTCATCAACAAGGTATATTCTAAAAAAGTCATGTCATAGTGTAACCAAAAAACCAGAGTCTCAGTCATATCCAGATTCAGTACAGTCTATATTAAAAATGTGTGCTTTCCTATTCGAAGGTCTCGGATGTCTTCCTCATAAAGCCCATCTCTATGTTGACCCAAATGTTCAACCGAGAGTAAGTCCGGTACGCAGAGTTCCATTTTCATTACAGTCTCGTCTAAAAGATGAATTGGAAAGCATGGTTCAACTCAAAGTCATTGAAAAAGTAACAAAACCTACCAAATGGGTCAATTCTATCGTGATTGTTGAAAAGCCAAATGGGAAACTTCGAATTTGTTTAGATCCTCGTAATTTAAATGAAGCTATTAAACGTCCTCACTATCCATTGCCAACTTTTGATGATTTACGTTCGAAGATTGCAGGTGCAACAATATTTTCTAAGCTAGATGCCAGTTCAGGATTTTGGATGATTCCATTAGATGATAAAAGCAGTGACTTGTGTACTTTCAATACACCCCACGGTAGGTACAAATTTGGCGCGACTTTGGAATGTCGCCCCAAGCTAGTCACGACATAGGCAAACTTCAATGTCAGTTCGACCCGACAATAAGCTTTTTACCATGTCTGTACCCAAATTAATAGCAGATTTCTTTTTCGTGATTTCGGTGTTGATTCCATAGTCGGTTGTTCAGTTTAATGGTCTACGAGTTATCTACACTATCTAAAGTTTGCCCTCGTTTCAATCAACAACTTGAAATATACGTGTTAATGAATAAGCGCAAAACCTTCGAATTTAAAGTTATTCGCAATTTAAGTTTTGGGGAAAAAATGATTTGCTATTATTATTACAGCAATGAATGAAAGCGCTAATATGCTAATGGATACATTTTAAGAATCTTGTTTTGGTAGTAAGTTGAGTAGGTGAGAGTTCCCTAGCGGTGGGTTGAGATCGAGTTCAGTAAATTTTAAATTTTACAAACATATTATTTCAATTTTGAAAAAAATTGCGTATGTAAAACCATAATAATTCGATTCTGTTCTCGATTCTAAACAAAACTACAATCTAGTTTTGCGCTAATTCACGTTGTAAGTAACTAGGAGTTTTAAAATATTTTTCTCTTCATGAACAAAAGACTACCAAATAATAATTAAAAAATCAATATTACCTTTTAATTTGAAGCTGTAGCTATTGGAGAGAACTCGGGATCTAAGTGTTCGGTATTACAGCATCTCTTATTTATACGACGGCGACGGGCTCACTCCCCGTCACACTGGACAGAGTTTTAGTCGGGGAAATCTACGGATTTTTGTATGGAGTAGGTTGCATTAATTGCACTTTTGGTGAAAATTTTGAATATAGTAGATACATACCTGAAAAACATAAATTCTCAATAATCCCCGATTTTTTATATTGTATTACTGAATAATTAAGACATTTACAAAACATTAAATTTAGGTATGAACAAAAAATGGAAAACTGGTGATTTTGTACAGGATGGCTTCGTTCAATACGTTTTACTTATAACAATAATAATCCACGGTTAATATCGTTAATTTGGGTAGATATTTAATAATTTGTAAGTCTTTCAAAATTATAACCTCAAAACAAAATTATTTACTGTTTGTTTTTACACATTAAATTTGCCTTGTGATAATTAACTATCTCATTTGCTAGTATGCTGGAAGAAATATATTTCGAAATAAGCTTGCCCTTTGTACATTTATATCGATTTTAAGGTATTTCTCAGGTTCCTGAGCCAATACAACCACAAAATCTCGACAAAACTGTTATAAACTAACAATAATATTATTTCAAACACAATTTACTAAAGTGTCTTTAATGCAATCTCAAACCTTATTTTTCCTAGACTATTTCGGTGCTACTGGTGAAACGTGGATGTTCTGAGATTTCAGAATATCTCTGACTACCCCCTCGGGGAATATAGTCGTGTGCATATGCATGCATGCATGCTTATTTATATCCGTCTTCACAAATTCATTATGCACAAAAACCATGTGTGTTACGTTTTCGCATGATTATTCAGTACCTAAATAGGTACCATAAATTCGCAATAATTTTAATTTAAATAAAATTGCATATTTATGTTCTAAACTAAAGTCACGGAACATTTATCGACAAAGAAGTAAAACTGAAATTAATTTTAGGCAACATTATTTTTTTGCATAAAAATAAACTTAATTTCAATATATATTCAGCATGAATATTATATATAGATAGATAAACAATTTATTTGCATAAGTAAGCATAAGTAGGTACCTACTTACGCACGCGACAGCAAAAACATAGGAACGTGTGAAAATATAAAAATACTTGTTTACCCGCGACTTCGTCCGCACTAATTATACTCATATACCTACTTACCAGATTTTAAGTAAAATTATGTATGTAGTCAGAGATGTTCTGAAATCTCAGAGCATCCACGTTTCACCAGTAGTACCGAAACTCTGTCCAGTGTGACGGGGGGTGAGCCCGTCGCCACTTATAATGGACAGTGGGTACAATACATGCCTCGAAATTGAAGCATGTAGGTTTCCTCACGATGTTTTACTTCACCGAAAAGCCAGTGGTGTTACAAATCGTACATAAATTCCGAAAAACTCATTGGTACGAGTCGGCCTGGACGGGGATCGAACCATCGCCTCCTGCACGGCAGGCAAGGTTACTCGCCACTGGACCACCACGGCTTCTCTATTATCTATCATACAAAAAAAGTTTCGTCAAAAGCGATTCAGTAGGTTAATTTTGCGTGATGCTATTTCAAACGTACAAACAAACAAACAGATCGACAAAAAACCGGCCAAGTGCGTGTCGGGCCACGTGCAGGGTAGGGTTCCGTAGTTGCCCGTCACAATATACGGACTTAGAAGGGGGCTTTTTGTTTTATACTAAATTTCGCTAACGGATCCCTAAATCGAAAAATGGTTTTTCCGACACCCACAATATTTTTGAAAGACTTATTCAACGAAACCCCATTTTTCGTGCAGGGGAGGTAGTTAGGTACTCTAAAGTCTGTCAGTTATGGTTGCAAAAAATGAACGGTCAGCTGATCAGAGCCGTAGCTAGAACTGAATTGAAGGTTGGGAATGGGAAGATTAAGAGGATATAATTCGAAGCGCTCTCCATACAAACGTACTATGGTGATATTTTCAATACTAACCAATTAAAGTCAATGAAATTTTGCTGAAACAATCTTGAAACAAATATCTATGCTTGTATGGAGTCCGATTTGCGTTAAAATATACATTTTCAATGCTAGGATTAATTTAAGATTTGTATGGAAATATTTGATGCACTGTAACTTTAAAACTATACATTTTAACGAAAATCGGACTCTATACAAGCATAGAAATTTGTTTTTAGATTTATTATGAAAAATTTCATTGAGTTTAATTGGTTAGTATTGAAAATATCACCATAGTACTTTTATATGGAGCGCGCTCCGAATTATATCCTCTTAAGGTAGGGCGGGAGCACAAGCCTAGTTTTTTTGATACGCAACACATAACGTGAAAATAGTCCTTATGCGAAAAGTTAGGTGAAAAAAATGTAGCTAGCGAAGCAAGCTCGAAAGATTACACCAAGATTGTGAACGGTGGTGGTGGTACTTAGTCCTAATTCCAATAGCCTACGTAATTGTATATGGTGGTACTCCAAGTTGTAGAAATGTTTCTGACCACCCCAAAAGGGATTTCGGTCGTGATTTTATTTATTTAGTACCGAGACTCAAAACGGTGGTATTTAGTTGATATGAGTTTCATTGGCCTGTGTATCCTTAAAACACCGATCAAAGGCTGGAGCGAGCGGAGCGAACGGAGCGAGCTCGATATTACACAAATTCTAGCCATAGTTACAGAGTAGGACAGAGAGTGTAGTGGTGCAGTGCAGTGCAGGAGGCGACGGTTCAATCCCCGTCCAGGCCGACTCGCACCAATGAGTTTTTTGCAATTTATGTGCGACCACTGGCTTTTCGCTGAAGGAAAACATCGTGAGGAAACCTGTATGCTTCAATTTCGAGGCATGTATTGTACCCACTGTCCATTACAAGTGGCGACGGGCTCACCCCCCGTCATACTGGACAGAGTTTCGGTACTACTAGTGAAACGTGATGTTCTGTGGTTTCAGAAAATCTCTGACTACCCCCTCGTGGAATATAGTCGTGAGCATATGCTTATGCTGAGTTACAGATTAAATTTTTATCAGTGCTTATAACTTCACCATGTATTCTCTTCATCAAATTGAACAACTTTGACTACAGAGCCAATTTCGAAATCGCGAAAATAAAATTGGCTATCCCGTGCATTTCAGTCGAAGGTATCTAATAACTAGGTAACTACTGCAGTTTTGTATACACCAGCAGATTTTTCTTTTCTCTGAAGATAGGCCTGTGCCCTGCAGTGGGACATAATATAGGCTGATGATGATGACACCTGCTGTTATTGGTTCTCTTTTTAGGGTTCTGTACGTACCCAAAGGATGCCAACGGGACCCTAATTACTAAGCCGACGCTGTCCGTCCGTCTGTTTTAACTTTAAAGGACTAAAATAGTCTTGATGCATTCGTTCTTAATGTACCTATTTCGTATTCGAGCCCTACTAATAATCATCAATGTACATCTACAATCTTAACTATTATAAAACCTCAAATTAAAGATTGAAAAATTAAGTCTCTGCTGGGACTTGAACCCGCACTCTTTCAAACCGGGGCATTGCGTTTTCCAATTACGCCACACCGAGCCCATAACCCAGAAAACGAAATTTTCAAAAGACAGATAGAAAATTAAAATATAGATAAAAGAATCAATTAAATTTATCTATTAGCTTATGGAACTTGACTCAAATGTATGGAACAGCAGTTTTTGTGTTGTGTTTTCTCCCGTAGTAAAAGTTATTCAATTTGACGTGTAGTCTCCCAAAAAAAAAAAAAACTCCCAACGCCAAAAAAAGCATGCATAGCATGCATACCATATGCTCACGACTATATTCCCCGAGGGGGTAGTCAGAGATATTCTGATACCTCAGAACATCCACGTTTCACCAGTAGTACCGAAACTCTGTCCAGTGTGACGGGGGATGAGACCGTCGCCACTTATAATGGACAGTGGGTACAATACATGCCTCGAAATTTAAGCATGCAGGTTTCCTCACGATGTTTTCCTTCAGCGAAAAGCCAGTGGTCGCACATAACTTCCGAAAAACACATTGGTACGAGTCGGCCTGGACGGGGATCGAACCATCGCCTCCTGCACGGCAGGCAAGGTTACTCGCCACTGGACCACCACGGTTTTTTTTTTCAAAAACCAACATTTAGGTAAAAAGTAACAAATAATTCGGTACCTATTTGGCGATGTAAGCAAATGTATGTGTATGTTTTACCACTTTAATTAACTCTCTTTAAGATATTTTATAATATAATAATGAAGTATAGATATATTATAGTGTAATACCCACAGAGTGGAAGACGAAGCAATCTGCATTAAATTTTGAATGAACTGTCGGAACTAAAGTCCGGCCGCTGAAAGATTGCGTTTGACAGTTACCATAAAATTGTAAAAAACTGAATGAAAATATTGTTTACCTGTGCTCACTCTAGTACACAGGGCACTAGCTGCCCTTTTAAGTTCAAAAAGCTACTAAATAATGATCTGCATTTATAGTTTTCATTCAGTTTTTTACAATTTTATGGTAACTGTCAAACGCAATCTTTCAGCGGCCGGACTTTAAGATCTAAGCGACGAACAATTGATTATCTATTGTGTCTGGAAATACGGCAGTCCATGGGTTAAGAATTGAGATATAAATAAGGATAAGGAAGCTGGAAATAGGTATTGAGATCCATGATAAGGATTGATAATTAAAAAACGGAATTGTAATAAGAATCTATTTTAATACACAAAAAATACAATCTTTGTTCAGATAATCAATAAACTACAAACATTATGTACATGTTAATTTATTGAGAAAAAAGTTTATACAAAGTAAACCACCGAGTAAATATTCAACAGAGAAACATCTTCATACAAGCTCGCGGAGGCAGTAAACCTCTTCACGCGCAGCGATGCAGTTTGGTACAAATCACATTAATAAATATCTCTACAGAAAACAAGCTTCAAAGCTAAGGCACAGGTAAGCAGTATCTCAGTTACGCCGGGTCAGGGATAGTGGCAATAACATCCTGAAGACCATTGCAGAAAGTAACCAGTATCAACTGCTTCGGCACATGTCCCAAATCACAAGTTCCTTTTTTGTAATTGTTAACTAAAGTCCGGCCGCTGAAAGATTACGTTTGACAGTTACTATAAAAATTGTAAAAAACTGAATGAAAACTATAAATGCCGATCATTATTTAGTAGCTTTTTGAACTTAAAAGGGCAGCTAGTGCCCTGTGTACTAGAGTGAGCACAGGTAAACAATATTTTCATTCAGTTTTTTACAATTTTATGGTAACTGTCAAACGCATTCTCTGAACGGCCGAACTTTAACTATAGTTTCATAAATCTTATTGCTGCTAACACTAATGATCTTTATTGTCCTTAATAAATTTATATTTTTTTATTTAATATCGTGTTTTGGACATTGACATAAATATTATAGACCCATAGACTCTATATGACTTGATATTCAGGGTCCTTCGTAATATGCTAACACTTTTTTCAGGGGGTGACCAGACCGTCATACTGAACAACTTTTTCTATGGGACCAACATCAAAATCGCGAAAAATAAATCAGCTGTCCCATACATTTGGCTCGAGTAGGTTTGCAGTTTGGTAACAGTTTTTTTTTTAGAGATTTCAATGTTGGTGCCATAGAGAAAGTTGTTTAGTTTGACGGTCTGATCATCCCCATAAAAAAGTGTCAGCATATTAAGAAGGACCCTGTACTATAGTATAGACCAAGTCTCATACAAAATCATAGCTTTGTCCGAATCTGACACATAACCCACACAAATCAAGTATGCATGCTGTTGGGTGGCACGAATATGTTGTTTTTGATTCATAAACTTAGTCGTATTTGACATGTTTACTGTCAGCTAGTACAAAAAAGAGCTCTTATGATCTTTTTTGGTTCTACCATTCTTCGAACGTTGATTGTGAATCTAGTTCAGTTATACAGGGTGTTAGGGTAAACAGTTGCATGACTTTAAGGGTTGATTTTACCCATGATACTGAAAAACTTACCCCTAAGAAGCCAATAGGAAATTCGAATAAAAAATTTCGACTTTTCATACAAACGTTCGATCAGCTGATTGCATTTAGTATGGAAACTATAAAATTCTTAGGGAAAGTTGTTCAGTACCATGGGTACAGTCACCCCTTAAAGTAATGCAACTGTTTACCCTAACACCCTGTACATAAGATATCAATGGCTTTCGAGGACGTACAAACAGGTGCACACATTCAGCCGCGTTATGTGCGCACCTGCTCGCACGTCCACCAACGCGCGCTGTGTGTGTACACCGACAGCGGCCGCTTGTATAAAACTTGTTTTCTGTAGGTATATTTATTCATGTGGAAACAATATCGATGCAAATGTAAGGGTGTACCGACCGTCTCGAGCTTGTATGAAGCCGTTTATCTTAACACTTTCACCGCTAAGTTCAAAACAATTATACTCGCGCAGTGCTAACACTGTGGAATGCTATACAATCCTGACTCACCGGGCGAGTCGTGCGCACTGCGGCCCATTTGTTACTAACCTACGTCGTCAGTCACCAAAGTGTTGAGGACTCGGCTTATAGTATATGGAGAGGGGTTGCGAGAATATACTCTCTAAAGAATAATAAATAAAAAATAACTATTGTAAGTGTATAAAATACATAAAAAAAAGTTTTTAAGCTTACTAGTCTAAAATTAAGTAAATTTTTTAATTTACTATAAATAAATGAGTGCAAAACATTTGATTTTTATTTGAATCACATTTCATTTTTTCTGCAAATTATAATGTAAAGCAAAGTAGTTAATTTTACAGATTTTTTAGTCAAAATGTGAACAAAAGTTGCAAATTTAACAGGTCATTTTTATTTTTGTATGAAACGTCAATCACTTTGTTAAAATGCTCCACTAAAACGTGTTAATGAATAAGCGCAAAACCTCATACACCCCAACTGATTTATAACAATATAATTAGATTGAAACAATAATTGCATTATTTTGAGAGTTAAAATTTAAAGGTATTCGCATTTTAAGTTTTCAGGCAAAAATGATTTGTTATCATTTCAGCAATGAATGAAAGCGCTAACGTGCTCATGAATACATTTTAAGAATCTTGTTTAGGTTGTAAGCAGTGCGAGTGTGCCCGTGCGGTTCGTTGAGATCGAGTTCAGGAAAGTTTAAATTTTACAAACAACTTATTTAATATTTTGAAAAAAAATTACCTATGTTGAAAACATGATAATTCGATTCTGCTCTCGATTCTAAACAAACTATTTTCTAGTTTTGCGTTAATTCATTAATACGTTGTATACTGTTGTAAATTTCACTCAAATGTGTGTAAATAAACTGAATATTATGTAACTATGTTAGTAAAACGTTATAAAACAATATAACGAACTACGAATGTGATTTTTAGATGGTGAATGTTTAACAAAACATTTTAAGAAAAAATGACTGACGTTTTGGAGAAAAATAAATAAAATATTAATTTAAAAAAAACCAAAAATTTTACAGGTCTTTTCCCAAAATGTCAACTTAGTTGTTAACAGGTTCTTACCCAAAATTTCAATTATAGGGTCCTTCTTAATAACCTGCCACTTTTTTAAGGGGATGATCAGACCATCAAACTGAACAACTTTCTCTATGGCACCAACATTGAAATAGCGAAAAAAAAACTGCTCTTCTATACAAAACTGCGAACTTACTCTAGCTAAATGTATGGGACAGCTGTTTTTTCGCGATTTCGATGTTGGTGCCATAGAGTAAGTTGTTCAGTTTGATGGTCTGATCATCCCCTTAAAAAAGTGTCAGCATATTATGACCCTGTATAAGAGGTTCTTACCCAAAATTTGAACTCAGTTAACAATTTAACTCGGTCTCACCCAAAATTTAAACTAAGGTTGTAATATTCGTTCTCTTGTTCACCATGGGTTAGTAATTATTTAACTTTAGCTTAAAAAGTAACCGGGTAACTGTATAAAGATTTTTTTACTAAATAAACACAATTATAAATAAACTTATTTCCTCTGATATTTTTATACGAAAACCCGCCAGGAGTCAACGCGAGTTTAAAATGATGTAATAATAGTACATTACGATACGAGTGACCTAAGTTGCCCATTATATAAGTTAGCGCCCGAGCGCAACGAGGGTGCTAAACGCCGTGCATTAATAGGCAAGTTTGGTCGCGAGTATCGTATACTATTTTATAGCACAAGTGACCTAAACCCGCCCCGGGCGGATGGCAGAGGGGGGGGGGGGGGGGGGGGGCAGCAGGGGGGTTCTGATCCCGAGGGATCAGATTGCTATTTTAAAAGAAACATTGAAATGATTTTGATTTCGAATTGAATTGATTTATTGAAAAAAAACATTGAAACCAGTCAGAAACTAAGTCAGCGTTTTTCTTTGATTTCGTCGCTGTCACTTTTTCTACAACAGGAAGGTTCTTGCAGGAGAATCGCTAACCTATCCCCTTCTTGTCATTTGTTTCCTGTGCATTTCCAAGCTTCAAACGACATTTCAGAGGGTTTTGTTTCATTTTTTTTTTACATATGTGAAGGTAGTCGATTCATTTACGCACCGTGCAGAAATAGACAACTTAGGTCCCGGAAAAGCGTGCGTAAAGTGCGGGTTTAGGTTACACTGTGCTATAAAGATTTTTGATTTGATTTTGAACGCTAATGATGTCACCCACCAAAGGTGACAGACCACAGTTGACGACATTGTCGGCGGGATCGGTGTAGCTTATCAACAGCGGACCCGATGTCGGCGGGTTGATCACTTTGGGGTGTAGACAACATTAGATCCAAAACTCTTACGATTTTCGATATATCGTATTCATTTCTGTCGGAACTCCAGTAAAGTTGACATTTGATTGAAAATGTTCCCAATACAAGATATTGTACAAATAAACATTTAAGTGGGTTATTTAGACCATCAAACTGAACAACTTTCACTTATACAAGGTGTTACAAAATACAAATAAACATTTAAGCGGGTGGTTTAGACCATCAAACTGAACAACTTTCACTATGGGACCAATATTTAAAAAGTTTAAAATTTTTATTTTTACTTTTGTAACACCCTGTATACCAATACCGATTTCGCGAAAAAATAAATCTGATGTTCCATACAAAACTACACTACTCGAGCTTAAGGTATGGGACAGCAGGTTTTTTTTTGCAATTCCAATGTTGGTCCCATAGTGAAAGTTGTTGATGGTCTAAACAACCTTAAAAGTTTTAAATGTTTATTTTTGTTTTTGTAACAACTTGTATATCGAAAATAGAAAGTTCAATAAGACACGCTTAGTGTGAATTAGCCTTAAGTTATTTTTACCTCTTACAATTTTCTAAATACTCTAGCTATCCACTCAAGAAATAACTTAAAACTGAAAATAACATGAAATATAAATAAAAAGAAAGGTAATATAAAGCAGTTTTTGTACGGGACTAACTGAAAAATGTTGTGTTTCATTTTGATCACAGAAATAAATCAAGATGGAACAGTAAAAATCCTTTTTTAGTGTTCCGCGCGTGCCTTGTTTCAGACCACCCATTTTAATTGACAACATTTCATTTTAAGAAAGGTACCAAAATAAGAAAACCATTTGGAGATTATGTGATTCAAAGCTTATATCAAAATTATTAGATATTTCTATCTGTTATTTGAAAAATAGTGAAAAGTATAATAGAGGTTGAATGAGATTTTATTCCTTTGCCTGCTTAGCTTTTCTATTGTATTTGACAGTTTTTATTTTTAATGTTATTGCGGCCAAGGTATCTTAGCCATAAATCCTACGTTTTTCAGAAAATTCAAAAGTTAATTAAAAATAGATATATCGGTCAAAAATAAAATCGGAATAATACATATCTCTTATTTTTTAACCTATTTTTATATTTTTTATTAAAAACAGGTGGTTAAAAAATGTAATGTTGTCAATTGTCATTAAATAACGTTTTTAATTAAAATTAAGTACTCAAATCTTCAGAGTCCCCTCAGAACTTTTATTTCTGCAGTTAGAAACTATGCAAGAAGGCATTTACTCTGATTTGTCACCGATATTTATCGTAGCGCGACTCAGTGCGTAATGAGTAAGCGTACGGCAAATTAAGTAATTTATTGCTTAATGTTGACACATGTGCCCCACTTCACTGTTCTATCTTGATTTATTTCTATGGATATTGATGGTCTATGGTGAACTCTTCAATTATTATTATAACCAATGACATTCTAATCACATGGAATTCGCATCAGCGCGCTATTAATGGGACGGCAAAAGTGAGCTTGGTTGTAAGGTGACATTAGAGACATGTGCTATTTTTGCGTTTTTTTATTGTATGTCGTGGTGAGTCCATGTGTATAGAATGTCATTGCTCAAATAGGTACAATAATTTCCTGAGCGATCTCTTTCAAAGATATCTCTGACAGTAACCTCAACAACATGAAAAGAATGATCATCAGAGGTCGGATTCTGCCGGTCAATCCAGGGCTAAAATGAAATGTTAATAATTCGGGGTCCGTATTATTTGATAATTATTGACTCTTTTAGAAATTATAATGTGACATAGCATAGCATATGCTCACGACTATATTCCCCAAGGAGAAGTCAGAGATATTCTGAAACCTCAGAACATCCACGTTTCACTAGTACTGAAACTCTGTGCAGTGTGACGGGGAGTGAGCCCGTCGCCACTTATAATGGACAGTGGGTACAATACATGCCTCGAAATTGAAGCATGCAGGTTTCCTTACGATGTTTTCCTTCACCGAAAAGCCAGTGGTGTTACAAATCGTACCATAAATTCCGAAAAACTCATTGGTACGAGTCTGCCTCCACGCGGATCGAACTTTCGACTCCTGCACTGCAGAAAATGATCTGACAGCAAGTTGACCACTAACTTGCCTCCACCAACACGCTGGGCCCGCGTGGTGGAGTATGGCCCAATCCCTCTCACCCTTATTCGTGAGAGGAGGCCTTTTGTCCTGCAGTGGGATTCTACAGGCTATAACTTATTTTTTAGTGACAACTTGTGTCTCAAAGTTCATACTGAACAACAGCAGGAGCAAGGCTCGTGCCATCACCGGAGCCCTCACTGGGCATTACGCTACAGGCACGATGATGCACAAAATGAAACTAACCCTAGATCCAAGCTGCCGAGTATGCAGAGAGGATGAAGAGACCATGGAATATATCCTTTGTAACTGTGATGTCTTGGCGGCAAAACGCATGTGCCTCCTCGGAGATGGATACCCAAAACCGGGAGACCTTAGGTTTCTTCCCCTCAATGGTGTTGCCTCCTTCATTGACCATGTATTTGAAGGGTGAAGAAAGTTGGGGCTAACACAAAAGATCCCACTGGGTCGAAGTGTTGCTGGCTTGCCAGCCCCCACAAGATACGATAAGATAAGTGTCTTAAAAGAATGGTAGTTATAGAAATGTTTCTAAGCATTTCACAATTAAAGGAATATAATTCGGAGCGGGCTCCATACAAACGAAGTCTGGTGATATTTCCAATAATAACTTATTATAGTCAATGCAATTTTTCAGAAATTAATCTCTATGTTTGTATAAAGACAGATTTTCGCTAAAATGTAGAGTTAGTAAGGCCTCCTGCCTTTGCCCTGCAGTGGGATTCTATAGGCTGTAACTTCCATTTTGAAAATACATAAGGTCCAAGTCAACAAAACAACCATGCATCCCTGGAATAACCGGCAGAATCCAACCTCCGATGATCATAGACTCACACATCTTTCTCTCACATTTTGCATTCCGTCCAAGTTAACCATCAACTAATTACGATAACGTTAATAAATAAACGACTTACATCTAAATCATAATCTCTTATGAATACGATTCAAGTGTATCTGCAGCGATTCTTTAACTTTAAACTTCAACGCGCACGAATCGCACTGATACATAACATTTTTATACGAATGCTTATTACGTACATGCTTAGCCAGACCGTCTTTACTCGTGAACTTCTTCTGACACTTAATACAAGCGTTTTCTTGCATAATTTCTTTGAGACGCAAATGTCTTCGCAGACAGTATCTCGATTTGAACGTTATAGCGCAACTATGACATTTGGACTTACTTTTAACTTGATGATGGGTCTGACAGTGTAAATCGAGGTTATTTTTTTTAGAAAACACAATATCGCATTCATTGCACTTGAATATAGCTTGCTTTTGCTGTATCTCGTGGTTTGACGTCATGTGGCGGAAGAAATGGCTGTTCTGAGTGAATTTGAGGCGACAATACTGGCAGTGGTAGATGTACTTGTGCTCTTCGATTGTTTTTGGTGAAATGGACGGTATATCGTCGAATTTTTTCGTTCGAATAGCTGGTCTGGTGATTCTGATTTTAGGACCAGTTCTCGCTGGTTTTTTATTCATAACTGAGCCAATTGGTTACTTTAGGGCTTCGTTTGTCAAGCTAGCATAGTTTTTAATAGCTTTGCAGTGATTATTTTGGTCTTTTGTTGTATTTTTGAAGCAACACGTAGGCAGGTGATGGTAGGCTGTGGAATTCCTTATTGGTTTTCAGTTAGAACCGCTGTGGTCCTGGATTTGGAGTTCACTCACGGGTACTTTGAAGTGTAGGGGTTAATATTTACGTGTTTGGGGCGGGTTTTAAACGATATTTTGGATAAAAAACCAAAGATTTCTTTCGTTAGTACCAAAGAAACAACTTTCTGAAACGTCAAAAAAACGGAATGCGCGCGTTCAGAAGTTGTGTTGTGATTCTCTATAAAACTTTCACTTTTATTGTTTGGTGAATAAATGCATGTACTATGTAGAGTTCTTTGTCTAATTAAAACAACTTATCCTATACATTTTTAGTTTTATTAAAATATACTTTACATATAAAAGCCGCTTTAAGTCGTAAAAAGCTGAAAAGATGATTTTAATCGGATTCCGATGTTTCTAATCTTTTTGGTTTTGAACGAACCCATTTTTCGTTTAATTATTGCAAAAATTGTGTAACTTCATCAAATTAAGATCCTATTTTTGGGAAACTAAGTGTATGTTTGTATTTATGCTATATTAATAAGTAGCGGAGCATTGAATATATCTATCAGTATATTTCATTGAGTTGGAACACTTATTTTTGATGAATTAATAGATATTTCCTCGACAACTATTAAATCCCTCATTATGCATGAACTAAACGCAAATCATTGCGCTTTCTCTTTCTGAAAAGGAGCCGAGCAGTGACGATTAGGATATTATTCATGATATTAGAATCATAGGTGCTTGGGAGCATACTTTTGAGAGTCTTTCGGAAAGATGTAAGATCTTTACATAAAAAACGATTACATAAAATCATCTTCCGATTGTTCTGATAAAATATAAGATCAAAAAACATCACGTACGGATCTTATACAATCTTTTATCATTAAAGATATCAAACAAAAGAATTGTCACGTATAAAATCATCAACCACAATTATTTTGCGGCTTAATTTACATTATTTTAAAACAACTAGTATGAAATAAGGTTCAAATTGAAATTAACAAATGTAATGGTCGATTGCATAACGAATCTTTGCTATAAAAAGAGAAGACATTAAAAATAAACTTATAGTTTTAAGTTTTGCCGCCAAAGCCATGGGTCTAATCAACCTTGCAGTGTTTGCCGCCATTTTAACGGCAACTTTCGCCGTTTCGAGTGAAGAAAAAACTCAAATTGTTGAAACGAAACAGGGAAAAGTGGAAGGATATTTAGCATCTAATGGATTGTATTATGAGTTTTTGGGTATCCGATATGGAATTCCTGTCAAATTCCGGGTGAGTTCATGTTTAAAATATTGCAATAGGCTTTTCAAAACTAGTCAAAATAGCAACTGTTTATCGGACGGATTTGTAACACCACTGGCTTTTCGGTGAAGGAAAACATCGTGAGGAAACCTGCATGCTTCAATTTCAAGGCATTGTACCCACTGTCCATTATATTATAAGTGGTGACGGGCTCACTTACCGTCACACTGGTCAGAGTTTCGGTACTACTAGTGAAACGTGGATGTTCTGAGGTTTCAGAATACCTCTGACTACCCCTTCGGGGAATATAGTCGTGAGCATATGCTATGCTATGCTATGATATGCTAAGACGCGCGCTTTGTATGAAAAATTGTACTATAAATTAAACTCTTGTAATCTCATCACCGTTTCATTACGTTTTATATTTTATTATGATATTAAAAATAATAGTTAAGTATTAATACATTTTCGTACATGTAACGTTTTCGTAGAATATACATAATATAGTTACCTACCTTTTTTATTAATGTTAATTTATCTTGGTTGGTCTTGACAATGTTACACTATGTAATTTAATATTGGATTTTTGTAATTGTACTTTGTATATTTTGTTTTGTTTAAAAGAAGTGTGTTGTAGAGTTTCTGGCCGCATCTTCTCTACAACGGAACACCTTCCGACGCGGTGGTAGATTCAAAAACATGACATCAGAAACTTATCTATGTGATATTATTTTGAATGAACAATTTTGACTTGACTGACTTTGTTGGGGTAAGGGCGTCTACCTTTCACTGTCTCAGAAACTATTGAATAGGTGTTGAAAGTAATTTATTACTTGTAACACTTTCTTGATGCCTCTGATGTTGTGTGTTATTTATAAATAACTTACCTAATTCTTTTCCAAAATATTACACGGTACACGAACGGGGTAACCCTTTGATGACCTTTCCCCGACATAGACAGCTGATCTTATTTAAAATATATCGCTACTTTTGATATCATTTTAACTAAATAGTAAACTACTCTAGTAAAATACCTAGTGCATTTTACATCAACTTTTGCATTTTCATTATATGAGGTATAACCTAATTTTGCCTCTATCGATAATCCGGCACTGTTCATAACTGAATAACGTTCATTTTCCAGGCCCCAGCTGACGCTCCAAAGCACTCCGACATCTACAAAGCCAACAACCGTGACGTCATCTGCCCCCAATTTCCATCAAACAATCCCTTAGCTGTCCCCAGCGAAAACGAAGATTGTCTTGTCTTAAACATTTACGCGCCAAATCTCGTAAACGCTACCCTTCCTGTCATGGTGTTTCTCCATGGCGGAGATTTCGGCCATGGCTCTGGATCCCCAACTTTATACGGCCCCCAATATCTCGTCAGCCACGGAGTTATCGTCGTCACAATCAATTACAGATTAAACGCCTATGGTTTCTTGAATTTAGGTCTCAAAGAAGCCCCTGGAAATGCTGGCTTGAAAGATATTAGAGCAGCTTTGAAATGGATACAAGAAAATATAGCTAACTTTAGTGGTAATGTCGATAATGTTACTGTTTTTGGACAGGGATCTGGTGGCACTGCAGCCATTTATTTAACGCTCTCAGAGTCTTGCAAAGGTCTGTTCCATAGGATTATTTGTGAAAGCGGCAGCGTGTTCACTCCTCAATCATTCGACAATGATCCTTTAGCTACAGCGAGTCAAATAGCTAAATCTTTGGAAGTTGTCTCGAAAGATCCAGAAGAATTACTCAAATGTTTCACAGAAACACCTATCGATAAAGTAGAGGAAGCTATAGTGAAACAAATGAATGCAAAATCTGTATTTTTACCATCTGTTGAACAAATATTTGATGATGTTGATGATGAACCATTTTTGATTGATACGCCTTTTAATATCTTGATGGATAAAAAGCATAAATGTTTTAATCCAGTCCCGGTTATAATAGGTTTAAATACCGTAGAAGGATTAACAAGTACGTTAGACTATTTTACAATTACTAGCCAAATGGACAGGATAAAAAACGAAGATTATTCAGTTTTGGACCAACGTAGCTTTGAAGTTCCAGAAGACGAAAAGGAAGAATTCAGAAATATTTTAAAAGAGACATACTTCACCAATACGACAACAGATGAAGCTGTCGTCGGTGGGATAATAAATTTAAACTCTGATTTCAGCTACGTAGGGCCGATTTCTCTTTTTTCCGAATTATACTCAAATAACTCAGGGTTGCCAATTTACGAATATATTTTTAACTATATTGGTAATAGGAATTTAGGTAGGTTATTGACTAATAGCAGTTTGCAAGCGACGGCTAATCAGGATGAGTTGTGTTATATCTTCGAATTGGAAAGAGTTCCTCTACCTATGGATGAAAATGATGCAAGGATAGTCACTTTCATGACAATGATGTGGACAAACTTCGCTAAATATGGGTAAGTTTCTTAAATAATTTACTTTTTATAAATTTACTTTGTCAGTAACATGCTAAATCGCATAACGGGTAATCCGTTATGCGATTTAGCATGTCTAGTATGATTTCTCTACACTCGCGCGACGCGTCTTTGCTCCATAGAAAACAGCCTGTTCCCGCGCTTTTCGGAAAGCGAAAGCCGCGCTTGCCACGACTAGTAGCGGAATAACGCCGAGACGCACGCAAGAAGAGAAATCATGCTAGACGTGCAGGTCGCTTAATCCGAAAATCATAGTTTTAAAATTATACGGCAAACCATTCTTGCTAGTGCCAACAGTAAAACTCAACATTTTCAATTCGAAATCGGTTTAGGTGCTGAACCCTGAATGTGTCTAGAAAGAAAATGTTAAATGAAAACGATTTTATTTTCAAAATACGGTGGGATAATTTCGTCTATCATTAAATATCACAGAAAATAATTTTGAGATTTAATAATTGTTTCAATATACAACGTGTTCATGAATAAGCGCAAAACCTCATACACCCCAACTGATTAAATAATTAGACTGAAACAATAATTTCATTATTTTGATAGTTAGAATTTAAAGTTATTCGCATTTTATGTTTTGAGACAAAAATGATTTGTTATCATTTCAGCAATGAATGAAAGCGCTAAAGTGCTCATGGATACATTTTAAGAATCTTGTATTGGTAGTAAGTAGGGTGAGAGTGCCCGAGCGGTGGGTTGAGATCGAGTTCAGTAAATTTAAAATTTTATAAACAAATTATTTAATATTTTGAAAAAAATTACCTATGTTGAAAACATGATAATTGGATTCTGCTCTCGATTCTAAACTACTTTCTAGTTTTGCGTTAATTCATTAACACGTTGTAGATTGTAGAGTAGTTCCAATAGCAAATTGCTTCTTTTAATAAGTATTAAATAGTTTCCCAGATTGATCGGTATACGATCTTACCCCGGTGACGCACTTGCCCCACCTGAATTTACTTAATTCCTACTTCAGTATTGACATTCTTCTTCATATCGTCTGGACAGCAAGCCCTGGTGTCAGAGTTTTTTCGGACCACCTTACGGCCTCTGACGTGGTTTTTATGTAACGACACTACCACCAGAGATAATAGCCGGGACCAACGGCTTAACGTGCCATCCGAAGCACGGACACATCTTTCTTTTTCAGACAATCAGGTGATTCAGCCTGAAATGTCCTAAACAACTGGGGAAAAACGCACAAAGTGACATATCACTAGGCGCCCCCCGTGGGAATCGAACCCACGACCTATGTGTCAAGAGCCCAAGTCTCTTAACCATTAGACCACGGAAGCAGTTCTAAATCACATTCTGATACATTCTGAATTTGAATCATTATTGAATTTTTTACATTAATTTCTTCACTATGTATTATGTGTCTAGCCTTACACACATAGCCATAAGCTAAGATATAATTGCCATAATTCATTGGCTTGGCTTTATGGCTATGTGTTCCCACACACTACACTTACCCACATACAAAAAAAAATATTAATGATTGTTTTTTCTCCCAGTACCCCAACACCAGAGACAGGTAACGGAGAATGGCTGCCATTCCCTCACCACCTGGCCATCAACCTGGAACCCCAATACGTAGCCCCACTGACACCAGAAAGGGCCTACTTCTGGAGAACATTGTACCTGAAATATGGAGCCGACGTTCCTAAGGAAACTGGCAGCGAAAAGATGGAGATCGAAGAGATTGAGAAAGAAGAAGATTGATTTAAAGCCATAGCTATTGTGTAGCCGATTATTGATCGATATTAAATCAATTTGTGTGTAAGTAACTGTAAGAGACTTGATATACAACGTGTTAATGAATAAGCGCAAAACCTCATACACCCCAACTGATTTATAACAAAATAATTAGATTGAAACAATAATTTCATTATTTTGATAGTTAAATTTTAAAGTTATTCACATTTTAAGTTTTGAGGCAAAAATTATTTGTTATCATTTCAGCAATGAATGAAACCGCTAGCGTGCTCATGAATACATTTTAAGAATCTTGTTTTAGTAGTAAGTAAGGTGAGAGTGCCCGGGGAGGGTTGAGATAGAGTTCAGTAAATTTTAAATTTTACAAACAAATCATTTAATATTTTGAAAAAAATTACCTATGTTGAAACCATGATAATTTGATTCTGCTCTCGATTCTAAACAAACTACTTTCTAGTTTTGCGTTAATTCATTAACACGTTGATAAAGTGGATAGGCGCCCGTCCGGGGCGCTGTTCAGACAAAAATGTATGGTGCTCTATGGAACGAGATACAACAAGTGCCCAACGCCCGCCTTACATTTAGTCTAACATCGCCCCGTTCGCGCGCCCTGTCCAAGTTCTATACTTGAGCGCAGTGACATTGTATTTTCCCAAATAGAAATTTCATCGTCTGTTGTCCTACTATGAGTTTTCACTGTAATTTACTACTGCAGTTACGTCACCAATTTCGTATGACAGAGATTAGTTCTCAACGTAATCACCAGGAGCGCTGTTCGAAATTCAATACAAAATTGGCTTTGACTACTTATATGTGGACTGGTTACGCGTGTAATTCTACTAACAAACATTTCTGACACTTTTTGCGGGGGGCGAGGTAACATGAAATCCGCAACTTTGGATTTTATTCCCCATAACTTTAGATTCTAATTTTGAATGTTAAAAATCATGAAAAGTAGTCTCGTATGACGAAACGTTCTAAGTTCGAAGTTATTATTTCGCAATTATAGGCTGTCTCGTTTAGTGATAAGGTGTAAAATTGAATGTAAATGCACAAGATCAATTGTGCTTATACCGTGGCAGAGGGGAAATGCTACCGCAAGGCTAGTCCTTATAATAATTAGTCAAAGAAAATTGGTAACGTAACTACAGTAGGAAAGTACAGTAAAAACTCATGGTAGACCTACTGAAACCGCCTTCGATGGCCGACATGTCGCTCATCCGGGAGAATAACCACATAATTGCAGTCTTTTCCAAAATTGAGTTATTAATTATTGGCACAATAATTAGGTGGATATATTTATCTGAAGGAATAAACTCACTGTATTGCCAATAGTTTTCGCTAGATGGCAGTGTTATTGTTTCGTTGACGAAAAATTGGGCCCATCTTGCGGTGTGTTCCGATTCATAAAAACAGTGCTGTGATCGATTACAGCGCTAAAACCCGTTTCATTTGCGTTAGCGCGCCGACAGCGCTGATAGCGTTCTACCAATTCGGAACGCTAGATATCGCGCTCACACCGTTCACACCACAACATTCAAATATTCACATTATTTTCTTCATCACTAATCGTTATTAAACTTTTATTCGTCTTTTTTAGAACATAATCAAACCCAGTACTACTAAAGAAACCTAAATCGAGACCTAAACAAACCAAAAATATACGACAGCAAAACTGTCAAGCGTCACTTTTGAAAATTCGCTCAAAAATTTACTAGAACAAAACTATCAAACGTCACTTTTGACAACTCGCTCACAGTGCTAACGCCACGAACCGTGAGCACTGTTATTGCAAGATGGCGTCGGTAGTGACGTCATGAATGACGTCACGTTTTCGATTGTGGACGCGCTCACGTCAAATCGGAACGACATTTATCGCGCTCACAGCGCTGTCGGCGTAATTCGGGACGCAGCGTTGGAGGGTGAACCTTTAAACCCTTCTCCTGTAAAATTTGCAATAATGTAATTGTGCGGTTATTCCACCGGATGAGCGATGTGTCGATCAAATCCTCGAATGTTAATCAATTTCCTTCAATACATCTCTAATATAACAATGTGAATGAAATCCAGAATCATCAAACACATTTCAATATCTATCGATCATCGGCATATACAATAGCATCCTTTATTGTGATAATAACGCCGTTGCGATTAAGTTCATTATTTAATTTATATTTTCTTTTTGATTTCCAGCTTAGAATAGATAATATCTACTTAGGTACTTAATATTACATTGACTGAGTTTTTAAAATGTCTATTTAGTTTTATGATGCATTTAGTTATTAAATTTATTTATTCAAATTACTTTTTAGGTAATTTTTATTTATGTATGTTATGTAGTTTATTTAAGAAGTATACTAAATTAATTTTATGTCACTGCGAATAACTTTACCATGTTTTCTGAACAGAACTGAACAACTTTCACTATGGAGCCAAGTTAGCAATCGCGCAAAAAAATTAGCTGTCCCTTACATTTGAGTCTAATAGTTACTGCAGGTTTGTATGAAACAGCCTTTGACTACTTATTATAAGGACTAGCCTTGCGGTAGCATTTCCCCTCTGCCACGGTATAAGCACAATTGATCTTGTGCATTTACATTCAATTTTACACCTTATCACTAAACGAGACAGCAATTATATTGCGAAATAATAACTTCGAACTTAGAACGTTTGGGGTTCACACGAGACTACTTTTCATGATTTTTGGCATTCAAAATTAGAATCTAAAATTATGGGGAATAAAATCCAAAGTTGCGGATTTCATGTTACCTCGCCCCCCGCAAAAAGTGGCAGAAATGTTTGTTAGTAGAATTACACGGTAACCAGTCCACATATAAATAGTCAAAGGAAACAGCAGTTTTTTTTCGCGATTTCGGCCTTCGCTCCATACTGAAAGTTGCTCAGTTTGATGAGTAGAATACATGGTAAAGTTATCCTCACTGATATAAAATTTACCCTGTCAGTAAGTCTACGTTACCTATAATGTAATTGCATTTATATTCAGCGCATTTATTTTTAATAATTTATTTCGAAGCACAACAAGATTTCTATACACTTAACTTGTACTTATCTTCAAAATTATGTATAATTATGCATTATTTAAAGTGTTATTTAATAATTTATTATTTTAGTTTTATTTACAAGAGCTTTATCACATACACTACGATGTTACATTCAGACAAAAAATATCATAAATTGCGAATATGATATCATGGCGAATATGGTTTCTATAGAATATGATGTTTTGAGAATATGATGTTTTGAGAATATAATGATTTGCGAATGTGATATCTTGCTATTATGATGTTTTGAGAATATCATATACTGCGACGGAGCGATTGCATCGTGACGTTAACAACGCGACATTACTCTGAGAGTTACGTCAACGAAACAGAGAATACAACGTTTTATCATATTAAAATCAAGATAATAATAGTCATTCTATAGTATATTATACAATGTTCTTGTCGTCATTTCAAAACGAAATTTTGATCCATTTTAAGCATCGAATTTTAGGAAGAAAGTCCATATAAATTTTACAAAATTTACGTTTTTAAACAATATTTTACTCTATTTATATTGGTTGCTACAAAATTTTAATAACTACTTACCTACTTTTTACCCGACTGCGTCAGAAGGAGGGTCATGTTTTTCGAGCGTATGTATGTATGTATGTTTGTATGTCTATTTCTTTGGCACGGCCTACAGCCTAAACGGCTTGATGGATTTTTACGTATGAGGTGTCATTGGATTCGTACAAATCGTGAGAGTGACATAGGGTATATTATTTCAAGATGGCGTCTACGAATTAAAAAAGAGAGGGGGACTAAACAATTTTTTTTTGCTGAAAATTACAACATGGGTATCAAATGAAAGCTAGTAATCAGATGATTCCAAATATATAAATATTATAGTACTTTTATGTTACCGTTTCGACACAAGACTAAAAAGTATGAAATAAACTAAATTATTAAACCTATTAAAAACCTATTAACTGAAAAGAGAAAAACAAGCTCTATCATCACTAATCAGCTATAACAACTTTGTTTGAGCAAATATAATTTGATTCTTATTAGGTAGGTATTGCAGGCCAATCAATAACCAACCAAAAATTTTCTTTGTTCCCGTTTGCGATACCTACCTAATAAGAATCAAATTATATTTGCTCAAACAAAGCTGTTATAGCTGATTAGTGATTATAGAGCTTGTTTTTCTCTTTTCAGTTAATAATTTTTTTTATGCAGTCGGGTTTTTTGTTTATCTTAATAATTTTTTGGTACAGTCTCCGAGTATAGCGTGCATAAATTACGAGATGATGGGGCAGTTGCACCAACAGGGTAATTTCGGCTACCTTACAAAATGTGATTTGGTTTTGAAACTATTCTAAACATTATTCTTGATGCTGAAATTATATTTTATTAATAAGTTAATTCTTAGATGGTATTGAAAGAAAGATTTTTACCCCATGGCAGCGTCGAAAGCGTTCGTGTGAAAAGACTCTTAAGGGGATATAATTCGGAGCGCGCTCCATACAAACGTACTATGGTGATATTTTCAATGCAACCAATTAAAGTCAATGCAATTTTGCTGAAACAATCTTGAAACAAATATCTATGCTTGTATGGAGTCAAATTTTCGTTAGGATTAATAAAGTTTTATTGCCACTGTAACTTTAAAACTATACATTTTAACGAAAATCTGATTCTATACAAGCATAGAAATTTGTATTTAGATTGATTCTGAAAATTTTCATTGAGTTTAATTGGTTAGTATTGAAAATATTACCATAGTACGTTTGTATGGAGCGCGCTCCGAATTAGCATGGTTACCATGTGTACGTTACGCATTATTGTTATAAATTGTATTAGTCTATTCTTGGTGTGCAAATAAAGAATATTTATGTTACGTTATCAACAAAAGCTAAAAGTGGAATTATTATTATTATGTTATATTAAAAGAAAACGTCATAAAGAACAAGGTTTTTTATTTAAAACTACAAGAATTATTAAATTACAATAATTATTTATTAGCTAAGTAACAACTTTACAATGTTTAGGTAAATATTTAATTTTGTGCGCGTTTTCATTTTGCTGAAACGTCTCGTTTTCACGAAACTGGACCAATGTGAAGCTTCATCATCATCAGCCTATACATATTCGTACATTTTGCACGTAAATTCTAAATAAAATTTTTCAAACAATTAAGTTGCCATCAATGTAAAGATGGCAAATACAGGGTCCTTCTTAATATGCTGACACTTTATTAAGGGGATGATCAGACCATCAAACTGAACAACTTACTCTATTGGACCAATATCGAAATCGCGAAAAAAAATCTGCTGTCCCATACATTTGGCTCGAGTTATTTTGCAGTTTTATATGGAAGAGCAGATTTTTTTTTGTGATTTCTATTTTGGTCGGTTGGAAAGTTGTTCAGTTTGGCGGTTCCCTTAAAAAAGTGTCAGCATATTAAGAACGACTCTGTATATTTAATATATTGGCAAAGATAGTGAAAATATTAACTTTTCTTACGACAGTCGAACAAAATGTAGAATACAATGTAACGCGTAAACAAATCATCATCATCACCATCATCATATTATATTATCATTACCTATACAACGTGTTAATGAATAAGCGCAAAACCTCATACACCCCAACTGACTTATAACAAAATAATTAGATTCAAACAATAATTTCATTATTTTGATAGTTAAAATTTAAGTTATTCGCATTTTACGTTTTGAGGCAAAAATGATTTATTATCATTTCAGCAGTGAATGAAAGCGCTAACGTGCTCCTGGATACATTTTAATAATCTCGTTTTGGTAGTAAGTAGGATGAGTGTGCCCTTGCGGTGGGTGGAGATCGACTTCAGTAAATTTTAAATTTTACAAACAAATTATTTAATATTTATTAAAAAATTACCTATGTTGAAACCATGATAATTCGACTCTGCTCTCGATTCTAAACAAACTAATTTCTAGTTTTGCGTTTATCCATTAACACGTTGTATAACCAATCACCAACCAACACCAACACGCACTGGGCCCGCGTGGTGGAGTATGGCCCACTCCGTCTCACCCTTATTCGTGAGAGGAGGCCTTTGCCCTGCAGTGGGATTCTACAGACTATAACATACTTATAATTGTATTATTATATAATATCTTCGCACAAGGCACTTTTATAAGGCATTTATTTCTACTAAATCTACATTACTATATATATTTTACATTTTTGGACGTATACAGGAAAGGGATCTGTATAGTTTAACCCTAAGAGGAAGGATCTCTTTTAGGTTCTTTCCCCCCTAGAAGTATCTATCTGTATACCTCCTGAACAAGTAATTTTCTATAATTACATATCTTTTTCGGACACAGATGGCGTTGTATTCAACTGGTATGTAAGCTAATATTTTCCCATCTTTGACTATTTATATGTGGACTGGTTACGCGTGTAATTCTACTAACAAACATTTCTGCCACTTTTTGCGGGGGGCGAGGTAACATGAAATCCGCAACTTTGGATTTTATTCCCCATAACTTTAGATTCTAATTTTGAATGTTAAAAATCATGAAAAGTAGTCTCGTGTGAACCCCAAACGTTCTAAGTTCGAAGTTATTATTTCGCAATTATAGGCTGTCTCGTTTAGTGATAAGGTGTAAAACCGTGGCAGAGGGGAAATGCTACCGTAAGGCTAGTCCTTATAATAATTAGTCAAAGTTTCCCATTCATTGTCACAGTCAGGCAACGCCATCTGTTGATTAAATTAGAACTATACTTCATTCCAAATAAGGACGACGAGATTTTCAGATTCCTATTTAGCTTTCTTGTTAATTCTGATTACCAAATGTAATTAATTTATTGGATACATATACTATCCGACATATCTTGGACGTTACTAAAGTTGTTCTATGAATAAGTGAGAGGAAGTGTTTCAAATCTCTGTTTCTGTAATTCAAAATAGCCTTAAAATTTCGTTGCTTTTTTGAATGGAGTATAGATGATTATAAAAATCGCTCATCGCCTAAAATACCTTCAAATCCATACAAACCTCGCATATTGAAACACCCGATTTAATAATCTGTGTCAAAAAAGGCAACGGTATAAAAACCTTACAGCCAACCACAGATAACTTTTTAAAATCCACGAACGAAAGGCAAATAGTTTTCGTTCAACTGGAGCTATCTGTCTCGCTCTCGCTAGTGTCGTGCTTCTTCTTGCTTTTCTTTTCTTTATGTTTCTCTTTCTCTCTGTGCTTCGGGCTCCGCTTCGGGCTTTCCCGGCGCACACGATGATGTCAAATGCCCGAATCATCAGTTGTATGGTGAATGTTGTTCAAGGATTCTTCTGAAGACTCCGATTTTTGGTGTTTCTTCTTGCTGTAACATTGAAAGAGCAAAATACCGTTTTTTAAATATGCTGATGTTTTATACAACGTGTTAATGAATTAACGCAAAACTAGAAAGTAGTTTGTTTAGAATCGAGAGTAGAATCAAATTATCATGTTTTCAATATAGGTAATTTTTTTCAAAATATTAAATAATTTGTTTCTAAAATTTAAAATTTACTGAACTTGATCTCAACCCACTGCTCGGGCACTTTCATCCTGTTTACTACCAAAATAAGATTCTTAAAATGTATCCATGAGCACGTTAGCGCTTTCATTCATTGCTGAAATGATAACAAATCATTTTTGCCTGAAAACATAAAATGCAAATAACTTTAAAATTTACTTATCAAAATAATGAAATTATTGTTTCAATCAAATTATTTTGTTGTAAATCAGTTGGGGTGTATGAGGTTTTGCGCTTATTCATTAACACGTTGTATAGATGACCAGACCATTAACAACACAAAAATCTTTTTTTATATTAATTTTTTTCTCGATTTCAACATTATTCTGTCCCATTGAAAAATTTATTAAGTACGATGGTTTTATTGCCCTATTGAAAAACCGTCGAAATATTAAGAAAGTCCTTATATTCTACATGTATAAGATAATTACTTAGTTCAAACCATCAAACAACCTTCAATATCGAAAATTAAAAAAAAATCTGTTGCTCCATACGAGTGCAAAATCGTAAGTTATACGAACTTACCCCGTAGTATAACTTGCCCCACCTAGCTTTTAAATTAAATAATTTGGCATTTAACGATTTTTTTCTACTTAGCAACCTTAGGACGAGATTCAGAGACGATTTTTAAGTCATAGTTCGAACTCCCGTATGTCAAAATCCATACATTTTCGCCACGCTTAGCTCGAGCTAAGACTAAAAAAATCGCCTCTGAATCTCGGCCTTAGCGTAGCCACAAAAAGCACTACTTCTACACTAAGCACACTCCTCTCCTTACACCTTCGAGTTTATAATTAACTAGGAACTTGGGGGATTTTCTGACAAGTAGTTTATATAGTAAAATCGTGATTCAAAAAGCCTCCGTTCCAAATGCTATCTGCTTTAACGTGACATGGCTCTGAAAGAGTAATTTAAAATGTAAAAAATTCAAGTCACACGCATCCTTGACGACGTATATTTTAATATTTTCCTGCTTATTCAAAAGACGATTTGTCACTATTTCATTGGTATTTTTTAACAGCAAGCCATCTCAGATCAACGCCATCTAGCGTGCTATTTGGAACTAAATGTTCTTTTAAAATGGTTGTCTTGAAATATACAAATCGTACCATTATTGCAAAAACCGCACCAAAATTGTACCAAAATTTTTTTTTCGACCCATGTTCTTTAGGGAAAGTTGATTAGTTTCATTGTCTGAATAAACTCTTAAAATGCTGTTACTAATAGTGTTGTATAATATAATTTTCATCCCCCCATTTCGGAAAGAGTATTTTTGCTCTTTGATATCTGAGTGCATAAGCCGTTTTTATCCGCTAGAGAATAAAGTAAATTGAATTTAGAACATCGTGTGCACCTATTTACTTCTCTCTCCATGGTGCCGAATTTATCATACAACCATGCATTTAAAAAATTTCCTCGCTGAGATGGGATGAAAAGATACATGTTACACTCGAGTGAAAAGATTTTTCATCTCGTGCTCTTTTGATTCCCTTGCTTAGGGTCCTAATTTTATTTTCTTAGAATTTAGGCCGAGATTCTGAGACGATTTTTTTGGTCTTAGCTCGAGCTAAGCGTGGCAAAAATGTATGGATATTGACATACGGGAGTCCGAACTATGACTTACAAATCGTCTCTGAATCTCGGCCTTCGATCTTTTATTCAATTTAAGAATCCTTCGATTGCTCGGTCATCAAAATTGAGCACGCGGTTAAAAAGCAACTTTGCACTCTTATAGAACAAATAACCAGTTCCATATCATGGCGAGGTTTTTTTATGTTGTCTAGACGCAAGGCTTGTCGGTATTATTCAGTTTGCTCACCTTTTCTTCTTCTCATTCTCAAGTGATATTTGGTCTCTGAACAACTTGGTCAACTCCACCTCCTTTATCTCATCCGAGTTCGTCAGGATTATAGCTCTGGAACAAGGATAGCATGTTATAGTGAGTAAGAGAGGAATACACTGCTTACTGTCGATGTACCACCGAGAGGGGGTGAGGTAAACAATGGTGGGGGCAGGGAGTGTCCGTACTGTATGTATCATGATGACGCATTGTCGCTAGAGGACGTCCCTAAAAATTTTTTTTTCAAGATTTTATTTTACTACTTTGTCGGCGAGTTAAATATGTATACCCATGTCAAATTACAACTTTCTAGTACTAAGCGTCTCTGAGCTAAGCCGCGGACAGACGGACAGACGGACGGACATGGCGAAACTATAAGGGTTCCTTGTTGACTACGGAACCCTAAAAAAAGATGACGATGTGGTTTTTACGTGTCCAAATCAATCATTTTTAGTATTTTTGTCTGTCTCTTTGTGTGTTTGTTTGTGCGAGCATCACACGAAAACTACTGAACCGATTGTGATGTAACTTTCAAACTTTTTGTTTGATAGCTTATGATCTAACTTAAAATCTGGTATATAATTTGTGTGGATGAAGTCGCGGGATAACTAAGTTTATAATATTAGTAGGATAAACTTCGTTTGTAGGTACACTGAGAAAGAAATGCTACGTATACGGTAGTAGTGTATATAACGAATTTAAAAGAAAAACTATCACCGTTAAGTAGGCTTTACAAGTTAACGAGTAATAGTCGACCTGGGCTGCGTTCAGAACCTTCGGGTGCGGTTGTTTGGTTGTTTTTCACTCTAAGGTACGGAACGAACAGTTGTTTTTCAACTCGCCAAAAGGTACGGAACGATCACGGTTGTTTTATAACCTCAAATGTTGACATTGACAGTAATATGGGCTTCCAGGGCTTCCAGGGCTTCCATCATTTCCAAATACTATAAAAACTCATCTTCCATGCTAAAGAATCAAAGAGTGAATAAAAATAAATTGAAATAAACTAACTTTTATTCAAAATGAGCAAAAAGTCAAGTAACCACAGATAATCAAAACGTCAGAGTGTTTTTTAACCATCTAATTTGATGGTTAAAAGTTGCAACCCGTCAGAGTTACGGAACGGTTGAGTTGTGACAACCGAGTTGCAAAGGGCGTTTTTTCACCGAGGCTCTGAACGGCGTTAGTGCGAAAAGTTGCACCCAGAGTGCACTTTGGGCGTAGGCTCTGAACGCGCCCCAGCTTAAAAATGTACTTTGCCGCGAAGCTCGACTGCACCGCCGTCACTATCGGTGTCGCCATCTTGCTTAATACCACTGGTATCCCTGTAACATGGACACTTAGCTGTCATTTCATACAAATGTGAGTGCGAGCGAGACAGGAATACGCCATTGCCTATATTTTACGCCATGCTTCCTTCCAAGCGGGGGTGAAGTTAAAATTGGTGGAGGGCAGGGAGTGTCAGTACCTAATGTATGTAGAGTAGTATACTTGTACAGTGAAATTGATATCATTAGCATTCTTTTAAACTAAGAGTCATACTGAACAACTTTTACTATGGGAGCAAACCGATCGGAGCAAAAAAAAAATCTCTTGTTCCATACTAAACTACAATGCCTGTTCGACTCAAATGTAGGTAGCAACAGATTTTTTGTGTGCTCAGATCGGTTTGCTCCCATAGTAAAATTTGTTCAGTTTGATGATTATTTTTTTTGATGCAAAAATTCACGGTAGTAGTGTATAATGAAGTTAAAAGGAAAACTTTCTCCGCTAAGTAGGCATTACAAGTAGACCAACTTGCAAAATGTACTTATTAGCCTTTATTAGCCGTTAAACCGTAGTATAAAACAAAAAGCCTCCTTCTAAGTTCGTATATTGTGACGGCCAACTACGGAACCCTACCCTGCGCGTGGCCCGACACGCAATTTGCCGGTTTTTTTCTCAGTGTACCTACGTAACTTTTGTTCAACAAAACCGTCCATCGAAACCTTTGACTAATTATTATAAGGACTAGCCTTGCGGTAGCATTTCCCCTCTGCCACGGTATAAGCACAATTGATCTTGTGCATTTACATTCAATTTTACACCTTATCACTAAACGAGACAGCCTATAATTGCGAAATAATAACTTCGAACTTAGAACGTTTGGGGTTCACACGAGACTACTTTTCATGATTTTTAACATTCAAAATTAGAATCTAAAGTTATGGGGAATAAAATACAAAGTTGCGGATTTCATGTTACCTCGCCCCCCGCAAAAAGTGGCAGAAATGTTTGTTAGTAGAATTACACGCGTAACCAGTCCACATATAAATAGTCAAAGATCGAAACAAACTATTCACGAATAGGTTGATTTCTGATTCGCCCAAAGATTGGCTAAGTCAAACAGTCTCTAATATTACGTACACGTCATAGATAAACTTAGATAGAGACAGGTCATTTCGGCTATTGTGAGACCGAAAGCCATTTGGGGGACCCACCCTTTACTTTAGAGTTGGGAACGGTAAAGTTAAGTATCGATATTTTTTGTCGACGTTTGGAACGGTGTGTGACTTTTAAAGCCATTAAGGCAATATAGTACTTACTTAGTTTACCTATTTACATAGTCAGAGTTCCAAAATATTTATTAATAACAAAAATCATATTCATTTTACATAAAACTTAACTTAAAGAAAAAATTAAAGAAAAACAAAACTTATACCTACTATAAAAAAAAAACATCCAAAATTATGTTTAAAAATTATGAATGGTAATGCCCTAAAACTGTTTTAAAAATTAAAAAAAACAAATCTAAAAAGAATTTAAAAAAAAACGTAGGAAGTAAAAGGGAGGTTTTTGCCCAGCAGTGATATTATATACAGGGTCCTTCTTAATATGCTGACAGTTTTTTAAGGGGATGGCCAGAACATCAAAATGAACAACTTTCTCTATGGGACCGACATCGAAATCCACCACCACCACCACGTACCACGGAGGCAGTATTGTAACTATCTTCTTATCGTGTGGGCAAGCCCTGGTGTCAGAGTTTTTTCAGACCGCCTTACGGCCTCTGACGTGGTTTTTATGTAACGACTACTACCACAATAGATAGTAGCCGGGACCAACGGCTTAACGTGCCATCCGAAGCACGGAATCATCTTTCTTTCAGACAATCAGGTGATTCGGCCTGCAATGTCCTAATCAACTGGGGAAAAACGTAACATATCACTAGGTGTCGAACCCACGACCTCCGTGTCAGTCAAGAGCACAATGGTCTTAACCATTAGACCACGGAGGCAGTATTGTAACTATGAACGTCGTCACTGATTTTAGGAAAGAGAGACAATTTTTTTCGAACGTATAAAATGTTTTCTTATCGATAACTTTGTGTTACAGCACTAGCCAGGTGATTCGAACCCCGTTCCCGTGTCAAGGTGAGTATCGACCCCATCCGACGTAGTTATCTACCTACCTTATGTATCTATGGTAAATAAACTCTATACCATTTGCTATTCCACGAATTAGCAAGAGATTTGAGCTTTAGGTGGTACGATCACCGAAGTTAAGCAACGTCAGGTCCGGTCAGTCTTTGGATGGGTGACCGTTTGGTGGAATTTCAATTTAAGAGAAGTTTATTCTGAATTAGTAAATGCGCGCTGCATACAAACGTAGTCTGGTGATATTTTCAATACTAACCAATTAAACTCAATGAAATTTTGCAGAAACAATCTTGGAACAAATCTCTATGCTTGTACCGTGTGCCATTTTCGTTAAATATACAGTTTCAATACTAGGATTAATTTAAGATTTGTATGTAAATCTTTTAGGCACTGTAACTTTAAAACTATACAGTATAAGGAAAATCTGACACGATACAAGCATAGAGATTTGTTTCTAGATTGTTTCCGCAAAATTTCATTGAGTTGAATCGGTTAGTATTGTAAATATCACCAGACTCCGTTTGTATGGAGCGCGCCAGCAGGAATATACCCTTAAGCGTCTCCGTGCTTTGGAAGGTACTTGTGGGAAAGAGACTGGATTGGAGAATATTCCATCGACAAGAGCATTGCTCTTTAATATTTAATATCAACAAACGAACTATGCTAAATTCATAAATGTTTTTTTTTTTCGTTCCGATACTTTCAGAGGTGGTTCAGATCATCAAACTTTTACTAAGAAACCAAGCCTGAATTCTTGATCACACTTCTTTAAGCTAGGTCAGAGGCCTTAAAACGACTTGATTATGAGTTAACGAGATATCTAGGTATCTACATAAATCTCACCTGATGCGGCCGTCGTCCACTTTATCGTGCTTCCTGGAGTTGCTGATTACACTTCTTCAAGCAAGGTCAGAAGCCTTAAGGCGACTTGTTAATGAGTAAAGGAGATATCTAGGTATCTACATGAATCTCACCTTATGCGGCCGCCGTCCACTCTATCATGCTTCCTGGGTCGCTGATCACTTGATTTAAGCTTAAGGCGACTTGACAATGATCGAGTTAACGAGATATCTAGGTATCTACATAGGTCTGACCTGATGCGGCCGCCGTCCACTCTATCATGCTTCCTGGGGTCGCTGATCACTTGATTTAAGCTTAAGGCGATTTGACAATGATCTAGTTAACGAGATATCTAGGTATATACATAGGTCTGACCTGATGCGGCCGCCGTCCACTCTATCATGCTTCCTGTGGTCGCTGAGCACACTTGTTTAAGCTCGGTCAGAGGCCTTAAGGCGACTTGTTAATGAGTAAAGGAGATATCTAGGTATCTACATGAATCTCACTTTATGCGGCCGCCATCTACTCTATCATGCTTCCTGGGTCGCTGATCACTTGATTTAAGATTAAGGCGACTTGACAATGATCGAGTTAACGAGATATCTAGGTATCTACATAGGTCTGACCTGATGCGGCCGCCGTCCACTCTATCATGCTTCCTGGGGTCGCTGATCACTTGATTTAAGCTTAAGGCGATTTGACAATGATCTAGTTAACGAGATATCTAGGCAATCTAGGCATCTACATAGGTAAGTCTCACCTAATACGACCGCCGTCCACCCTATCGTGCTTCCTGGGGTCGCTGATCACAGATATTGATATTTCACCTGATTCGTTCTTCTTCTTATGCTTCCTTGATTTGTGATGTCTGTAAAATGTGCTTAATTAGAAAAGGTAGAGTGTTTTGTACTCCGCTTATCTACAAAATCAAAGAAATATGCAAAGTTCAGAACGTCCGATGGAAGCGCTCCAATCGGACCACTCGAGAACACTTCGGGCCCATCGGCCATCGGTTCTGCGAGCAATGTGCCCCACCCATTGCCACTTTAGTTAAGCAATTATTTGGGCTATGTCAGTTACTCTGGGTCTTCTACGAATCTCTTCAATTCTGGACCTCTACCTGGACATTCGAACTTCGCAATTGCGTTAATATTTTCGTTCCAATCTCAACTCTATTACAATTAAGTTCGGACAGAAACGGTCGCGATATATCGAAAATCGAAAGTCCGGGTACAGGGCCGGATTCGATTTCGCAGGGTAACTCCGAGCATAGCCCTCTCCATTGCCCTTTGTTACGATGATTTTTGGTTTCGAATAAATATTGATATAAATCAAATCAAATTGTTTTATTCAAAATAATATCACATGGAAAGCTTTCTGACGTCATTTTTGACTCTACCACCACGTCAGAAGGTGTTCCGTTGTAGAGAAAATGCGGCCACAAACTCTACAACACACATCTTTCAAAAAACAAAATATACAGAGTACAGTCACAGAATAGGTAACTGTATATAGTTCTACATACAAAACGGCCACTCCCCGCCCCCCTCTGACTTCAGATACCCCACCTCACCTCACACTTTCTGGGGACACTTTAGGAGAGCCGAGGAAGGGAATGCAGTCAGGCACACGCACCCGTAGTATTGTACAATTACAAATACAATATTAGATAGCTACTCACTTATGTCTCTTGTCCTTGTCTTTCCTCTCACTGCTCTTATGTTTGTGTCTCTTTCTATAAACTGAATCACCGTTTCCTTCGTCAACAGTTTCTAGATGCAACACGTAGAGTCTGTATATTTGCAGTAATATTACCTGAGAACAAACATAAGCTTTTTTAGTTTATTCATCATCATGAGGACGGGGTATCATAAAATCCGCAACTTTGGAGTTTAATCCAATAGTTTAGATTCTAATTTCAGTGGCGTAGCGCGGGTTTTCTACTTTAAAAAAAATAACGGAGCGAGCGAAGCGATCTCGAAATTTGTTTGCACATCTATTCCGGTTGTGGTCAGACATCTTTTGGTTTATCCATGCAAAAATGGAAACATAGAGCGAGCTCGACTTTTCTCCTTAGAGCTTTTACGTACATAACATATGCAAAGTAACCGAAGTAAAAGCTATGGATCGAGCGAAACAAGCTCGAAATTTCCACCCTTAGCTGTGGTCAGAACTCTTTAGGATAATGCAGTAGCGTAGCGGGCCAGGGGGGGGGGGGGGCAAATCCCCCGGGCGGACTTTAATAGGGGCGGCAAATTCGGGAAAAATATAGATTGATTGAGCCCTATCTATAACCAATTCGTAGAGCAGAGAAAATTCGAGCTCGCTTCCCTCGCTCTAAGTTTCTGTTTTAGTTACTGTGCCTACATATAATCCTAAAGAGTTTCGACCACAGGTTAGACGTGGTGCTCGAAATTTCGAGCTTGCTTCGCTCCATCCATAGCTTTTACTTCTGTTACTTTGAAAATGTTTTGTACGTAAAAAGCTCTGGCTCTAACCGATTCGTATTGAGGAGAAAAGTCGAGCTCGCTCTAAGTTTCTATTTTTTCGTGGAGTAATCAAAAGATGTCTGACCACAACCGGAATAGATGTGCAAAAAATTTGCGAGATCGCTTCGCTCGCTCTGTTTTTTTTTTTTAGGTTAGATAAGGTGGCGGCAAAATCGGTCTGTGCCCCGGGCGGCAAACACCCACGCTACGTCACTGATGCTATGCTATTAACTTACCAAAGTATTCTTGCAAGTGAAGAATATGTTCATATAGTTTATGATCCGGTAGTGGGCTATGATCAACAGTCTGAAGGCGAGGAACGGCGCGTCCTGTAGTGCTATGTTCATCATTATAGCACACACTTCTATGGAGCAGCAGCAGGCTCGGCTTGTGCTCCTGTTCGATTAAATATTGAAATACAGATAGTTCAATCCACGAAAACGTGCGCCACTATTTTTCCTAATCTTTAGGCTCAAGTCACACCGAGATGGCAACGGGTAGCGAGGGCTGGCAGTTTGAACAGTAGGGTGAATTCGGCAAATCACGTTTTTTTTTTGAAGGACTGAATCGAAAATCATTTCGAGATATTGTCTCAATAATAATATTTTATACGTCAGGGCCTATAGACAAAGTATCTTTCGATTAGCGTTAACGACAGTAGAAAACATAAAAATGTATGGACATATGGTGACGAAAGCAAACGTCAAAATGTTTCGATCGCTAATGTCAAATCCATAAATTCTGTCATTTTCTACTAGCGTCAACGCCAATAGAATGTCACTTTGTTTAGGGGGGCAGAGATTTTAAAATGAAAGGGTTACTTATATTTTTAATAAAATAACGATTTATTTCATTTTTATTGCGATTCAATTTCAATTTCAAGTTTATCAATACAAATTTAATTTTTAAATTAATTTGATCTGTAATCTCTAAATGCAAAAATGGTGGAGAGAAAATAATGAGAACTCCATGCAAAAAAACTATTGCTTTATTAAAAAATATAGATCACCTGCCTTCTTTTTCTAACTCTATGCTGGAAACAGAAACGGGAATTTGAAATGTAAAATTTTGACATATAGATTTTCTCTTGATGGATGGAGGGGTTGATTTTTAGTTTACCAAGGAGTTTACAGGTCCTGCGAGTGACGTCACTCGTCGGACCAAAAAACGACGTTATTTTATTAAAAATATCTATAATCCTTTCATTTAAAATCTCTGAAATAGAAAATATTATTATTGAGACAATTATCTCGAAATGGTTTACGATTTAGCCCTAAAAAAAACTTGACATACTGAATATACTATAAACGATTAGAATAAGAAAAGAATATTTTTTGTTCAAACTGTGTAAAAAAGATGTTACAGTAAGATAGAATCAACAGTTTGGTCCGCAGCACGGACGTACATTATGTATATAGGTGGCTTTGGCTTACATTATAAACCAAAATCTATATACAACGTGTTAATGAAATAACGCAAAACTAGAAAGTAGTTTGTTTAGAATCGAGAACATAATCGAATTATCATGGTTTCAACATAGCAAATTTTTTTCAAAATATTAAATAATTTGTTTGTAAAATTTAAAATTTTCTGAACTCGATCTCAACCCACCGCTTGGGCACTTTCACCCTTCTTACTACCTAAACAAGATTCTTAAAATGTATCCATGAGCACGTTAGCGCTTTCATTCATTGCTGAAATGATAACAAATAATTTTTGCTTCAAAACTTAAAATGCGAATAACTTAAAATTTTAACAATCAAAATATCGAAATTATTGTTTCAATGTAATTATTTTGTTATAAATCAGTTGGGGTGTATGAGGTTTTGCGCTTATTCATTAACACGTTGTATATTTTTAATATCAACAACTATGCTAAAAAATAAATAGGTATAACAATAAAATTTATATAACTATGACTCCTTAAACCAATTATCTATTGTAGTAAGGTAGGCACGAATAACAATAATACACTATTAAATTTGGTTATTATTCATCAAAATAATCGTTTAACTTGTTATTACATATTTTGAGTTTATTTGAAAATTATTTGTCATTATATGCTTTAATAGTATTTGGTAATTTATTATAAATTTTAATAAACATATGGTAACAACTATTTCTGTACAGACTAGTATTAGGGCAGTGGTCAAAATCAATCCTTTCGATTAGGACAAAGTGTTGGGCGCTTCTTCGTAGATTTTACTATCTATAAACAAATATTTTTATCGTAAGTAGTAAATTAAAAACATGAGTAATATATTATTTATATACATAAATGATAATCTTCACACACAGAAGCTGTGACTAGCATGAAAAAATGTTTATACCTAGATATTAAATTATAAATACTGTGATGTGTCCACGATCATTGTCAGGTATGATTCCAAAAAAGTGTGAAAAATGTTATGTGACATAACTAAAACTTTCCCAGAATTTTATGAGAATCCCGAGTTAGAAAGAATCATCAAAATCAATGCAGTTTTCGAGTAAATCGCAAAAATGTGAACGTCATACATACGGGTTAAAACTTAAAACACAGAACGTCCTTATTTGGTGTCGGTTAAGAAAGACGAAACTTATCGACTATCGGTTTGTGGCACCTATACGGAAAAGTATAATTAACCTTTTGAACCACATACTCTACCTATCAAACTGAACAACTTTTACTATGGGAGCAAACCTGTCAGAACACAAAAAATATCAGCTGTCCCATACTAAACTCAATACCTACTCGATTCAAACGTATGGGACAGCTGATATTTTTGTTGTTCTGACAGTTTTGCTCCCATAGTAAAAGATCGCGCTCCATAGAAACGAAGTCTGGTGATATTTTCAATACTGACCGATTAAAGTCAATGAAATTCTTCAAACACAATCTAGAAACTAATCTCTGTTTGAATGAAGTCAGATTTTCCTTAAAATTTACAGTTTTAAAGTTACAGTGCCACAATGATTTCTCATACAAATCTTAAATTAATCCTAGCATTGAAACTGTAAATTTTAACGAAAATCGGACACGATGCAAGCATAGAGATTTGTTTCTAGATTGTTGCTGCAAAATTTCATTGAGTTTAATTGGTTAGTATTGAAAATATCACCAGACGTCGTTTAAACGATGTTTTCTGACTACAATGGTATAAAAAACATAAAAAAACCAACCTTACATTAAAGTGTGTGTGTTATGAAAAGCATGCGTGCATCTAATACGTACGTACGTGTCACACCTATTTGCAGTTCCTCTCGACTTCCTGGACTTGGTGGCAGTCAGGACCACAGTGAACTGGACCAGGGACCACGACCAGATGGCTAGGGTCAACAGGACGAGGGCTTTCTCCGACGCCACCTTCTCATCCTTGAATGAGTCGAAGAATTCTATTATGTCTGCGGCGGTGCCTGTTGGGGAATAATGGAGAACACAGTCAGCACATCGGACTTATGTGTTTTATTATCTGTATCCTTAGACAATATAACTATGGACTAGTTATGCATGTAGTAAAGTTCAGCCGCTGAAAGATTGCGTTTGACTGTTACCATAAAATTGTAAAAAACTGAATGAAAATATTGTTTACCTGTGCTCACTCTAGTACACAGGGCACTAACTGCCCTTTTAAGTTCAAAAAGCTACTAAATAATGATCGGCATTTATAGTTTTCATTCAGTTTTTTACAATTTTATGGTAACTGTCAAACGCAATCTTTCAGCGGCCGGACTTTAGTAGTAGTAATTCAATTAACAAACTTTTCTGTCACTTTGAAATACGCAACTTTGGATTTTATTCCAATACTTTAGATTTGAATTTTGGTTGTTAAAAATAGTCTCGCGTGAACCCCGAACGCGACTAGTTTGAAATTATTGTGTCTGGTGGGAAAGGTGTGGTCATATTTAAAGGCTTTAAGACATTTGAAGCCGCTTGGCTTTGAAACTGAACAAATTTCATTATGGAGCAAACAAAAGAATCACGAGATTAAACACCTCTTTAAAAAAAATATGACTACAACTTTTATTCTTTATCCTCTTAGAAATATAACTATGGACGAAACTTTTCTGGGGACGAGGTAGCATGAAATCCGCTACTTTGGATTTTATTCCATTATCTTAGATTCGAATTTTGATTGTTAAAAATATCGTGTGAATCCCGAACGCGACTCGTTTGAAGTTATTATTCCTCATTTATTGGCTGTCTCGTTTAGTGATAAGGTATACAATTTTACGTAAATGCACATGATTAATTGATCTTGTAACGTGACAGAGGGGAAATGCTACCGCAAGGCTGGTCACTAGTTATATGGTCTATGTGTATCCTTATTTAAATGTATGTTCTGTTTTGGTGTGCAATAAAGTATTATTGAATTGAATTGAACTTTCTGTAACATCCAGCATTGAGTCTCTCTACCTACCTCTCTTACTCTATAAATATTCTTCACCTAGCATAGTAGAGAGACGTGGTCATTCACTCAAGGCCTCATAAATAGGCTGAAAGTCACCCAAAGGGCAGTGGAGAGGGCTATGCTCGGAGTTTCCCTGCGAGATCGAATCAGAAATTAAGAGATCCGCAGAAGAACCAGAGTAGCTGACATAGTCCAAAGAATTGCTAAACTAAAGTGGCAGTAGGCGGGGCACATTGCTGGCAGAACCGATGGCCGATGGGGCCGAAAAGTTGTCGAGTGGCGACCGCGTACCGGAAAGAGCAGCGTGGGTGAGGCGGCGGAAACCCGTTGGATGAGGGCAGCGCAGGACCGGTCGTTATGGCGATCCTTGGGGGAGGCCTATGTCCAGCAGTGGATGTCCATCGACTGAGATGATGATGATGATAGCATAGTTTAACTTATCAATGTAGACTAGGAGCAGATGGTTCAGCTGGTCCCTCGTCAGGTGACCCTTGGGGAGCAGCCAGTGGCCTACGATCGGCATACCAGCATCAGGAACTGCTTAGCTTCTTCTTATCGTGTGGGCAAGCCCTGGTGTCAGAGTTTTTTCAGACCGCCTTACGGCCTCTGACGTTGTTTTTATGTAACGACTACTAAAACCAGAGATAGTAGCCGGGACCCACGGCTTAATGTGCCATCCGAAGCACAGAATCATCTTTCTTTTCAGACAATTAGGTGATTTAGCCTGCAATGTCCAAACCAATTAGGGAAAAAAAACACAAAAAGTGATATATCACTAGGTGTCCCCCGTGAGAATCGAACCCACGGCCTCCGTGTCAAAAGCCAAATTCTCTGAACCATTAGATTACGGTGGAGGTAGACTGCTCAGCTTCACTTACCACTGTAGACCAGGAGCCGTTGGCTTAGCTGGTCCCTCATCAGGTCACCTTTGGGCAGCAGCCAGCGGCCTACGATCAAAGTTAGAACCACATACGAATGTAGACCAGGAGCAGCTTGATCCGCTGGTCCCTCGTCAGGTCTCCCTTGGGCAGCAGTCAGCAGCCTACGATCAGCGTCAGGAACTGCTCATCACTTACCAATGTAGACTAGGAGCAACTGGCTCAGCTGATCCCTCGTCAGGTCTCCCTTTGGCAGCAGCCAGCGGCCTACGATCAAAGTTAGAACCACATACGAATGTAGACCAGGAGCAGCTTGATCCGCTGGTCCCTCGTCAGGTCTCCCTTGGGCAGCAGTCAGCAGCCTACAATCAGCGTCAGGAACTGCTCATCACTTACCAATGTAGACTAGGAGCAACTGGCTCAGCTGGTCCCTCGTCAGGTCCCCCTTGGGCAGCAGCCAGCGGCTTACGATCAAAGTTAGAACCACATACGAATGTAGACCAGGAGCAGCTTGATCCGCTGGTCCCTCGTCAGGTCACCCTTGGGCAGCAGCCAGCAGCCTGATCAGTGTCAGGAACTGCTCAGCATTACTTACCAATGTAGACTAGGAGCAACTGGCTTAGCTGGTCCCTCGTCAGGTCTCCCTTGGGCAGCAGCCAGCAGCCTACGATCAGCGTCAGGAACTGCTCATCACTTACCAATGTAGACTAGGAGCAACTGGCTCAGCTGGTCCCTCGTCAGGTCGCCCTTGGGCAACAGCCAGCGGCCCACGATCAGTGTCAGCATCAGGAACTGCTCGATAAGGGTCACCCACATGTCTGTGGGGATGCGAGTCGCTCCAGCGAACGGGATTGCTGTCTGTGGTCAGATACATAATTAGAAATATGCATACAGAGCAACGGTCGGGTCGAAACAATAGCTAATACCATAGAAAGTGTAACAAAATATCCTAGTAACATTTAATGGGGTGGTTTAGACCATCAAACTGAACAACTTTCACTAAAAAGACAAAGCAGAAAAAAAATCTACTGTCCCATAAATTTTAGTAGCTACTGCAGTTTTGTATGAAACAGCAGATTTTTATTTTGGCTTCAGTTGATGGTCTAAATCACACCTTTAAACATTACTAGAATATTTTGTTACACCCTGTATAAAAGGGTTGCGACAGGCTTTAGAGCGGTGGCACTATTTTTTAAGATCCATAAAGTACGACATTTCCACTGGTATTGTATCATTGCCTAAAAAGGTGAGTGTAGATCTTGCAGTGAGATCTTAGGCCGAGATTCAAAGACGATTTGTAAGTCATAGTACGGAGTCCCGTATGTCAAAATCCATACATTTTCGCCACGCTTAGCTCGAGCTAAGACCAAAAAAATCGTCTCTGAATCTCGGCCTTAGTCACAGGTCCGGCACTTCAAACAACGTTTTTGATTTGACAGGAAGGCGTTCGCACATGCGCACTTGGTGCAAATTTTCTTTGACATATATGTAGGGCTGACTTACCACGCATCGTATGAACATCAACTACATTTCGTTACTTATTATTATTCGTTATTAAAAATAGTATTTGAACTAAAGAATTACTGAAAATGTGAATTTAGTGTTAAGTTTCAACGTTTTTTATGCACTGAAAAGACTCAATTTTATGTAGTCAAATACTACGGGTGACTGCATTCCCTTGCTCGGCTTCCTTCAAATTTACCAGAACGTGTGAGGTGAGGTGAGGGATCTAAGTCAGAGGGGGGCGGGGAATGGCCGTTCTTTATGTAGAACTATATACTATCACCTATTCCGTCCGTATCCGTACCGTTTCTTAGTCTATACAACGAGTTAATGAATAAGCGCAAAACTTCATACACCCCAACTGATTTATCACAAAATAATTCGATTGAAACAATAATTTCACTACTTCCATAGTTAAAATTTTAAGTTATTCGCATTTTAAGTTGTGAGGCAAAAATGATTTGTTATCATATCAGCAATGAATGAAAGCGCTAACGTGCTCATGGATACATTTTAAGAATCTTGTTTTGGTAGTAAGTAGGGTGAGTGTGCCAGTGCGGTGGGTTGAGATCGAGTTCAGTAAATTTTAAATTTTACAAACAATTTATTTAATATTTTGAAAAGAATTACCTATGTTGAAACTATGATAATTCGATTCTGCTCTCGATTCTAAACAAACTACTTTCTAGTTTTGCGTTAATTCATTAACACGTTGTATACTAATCAAAATAACTCACATCAGTGTCGTTGTTCTCCGACGAAGTAAGGTTCATCTTCTTCTCCATCCTGAAGTCCACTTTGTGCAGCTCGAGAAGCCATATCGCCGGTACAACGAGCCCAAGGTATATGAACACGGATGGACAGAACCTGTGCACAAATACAATGATTTTGGAAGTATACACTAATCAGCTGTTCAAATTAAAGTTTGAAAAAGTCGGGCGGCGAGCGGGATTCGAACCCACGACCTGCCTATCCGGAGCATGCTCCACTCCAACAGAGCTGTCGGCACCCCGCAGGCCGCGACGAAATTTTCTATCCATATCATCGTCTTTAAGGGACGTCAGCGCCATCTACCAGATTTATGTAAACTACTGAGAGTTTATGCAAACTACTGACTCTCAAGTCTAATGTTACAATTAGAATTCATGCGATATAGATGTCACACCTTATTCCAATCGAATTTATTGATTCTACATGTATGCCATGTTAGCTTATTCAAAGTAAAGATTGAAAAAGTCGGGCGGCGAGCGGGATTCGAACCCACGACCTGCCTATCCGCTGCTATTATTAGCTGTTGCCCGCGACTCCGTCTGCGTAGACCTTAAAAAAGTGTCCTATGTCTTAATCCAGATAATTTTCAATCTGTGTGCCAAATTTCATTAAAATCCATTCAGTAGTTTTTACGTGAAACAGTAACAAACATCCATCCATACTTACAAACTTTCGCGTTTATAATATTAGTAGGATTAACTAGATTCTTTCTAGCCGTGGTGGTCCAGTGGTGAGTAACCTTGCCTGCCGTGAAGGAGACGATGGTTCTATCCCCGTCCAAACCGACTCGTACAAATGAGTTTTTCGGAATGTATGTACGATTTGTAACAACACTGGCTTTTCGGTGAAGGAATACATCGTGAAGAAACCTGCATGCTTCAATTTCGAGGCATGTATTGTACCCACTGTCGATTATAAGTGGCGACGGGCTCACCCCCCTTCACACTGGACAGATTTTCAGTACAACTGGTGAAACGTGGATGTTATGAGGTTTCAGAATATCTCGGACTACTCGGGGAATATAGTCGTGAGCATATGCTATGCTTTTTATGGTTCCGTAGCTCAAAAGGTAAAACTAAACCCTTTAAGAGTTGAGCCTCACGTGGCAGCACGGAATCGCATTTTTTCATCCTCTATCCTTTTCTGTCGCTCACGAACGTCATTGGCTAGAGCGAGAAAGGTCTCAGCACTGCCGGTGCTGCCGCGTGCGATCGCATTGCCGCTAACTTCCTCGCTCTAGCAAATGACGAAAAATGCGATTACGTGCTGGCAGATGAGGTTCAACCTTAAAGGATCACCTTGTTTTCCGTCAGTCTGTCATGATCTTTGTTTTAGGAAAGGGTAAATTACTAACCCAATTTTATGGTATCTACAACGTGTTAATGAATTAACGCAAAACTAGAAAGTAGTTTGTTTAGAATCGAGAGCCGAATTGAATTATCATGGTTTCAACATAGGTAATTTTTTTATAAATATTAAATAATTTGTTTGTAAAACTTAAAATTTACGGAACTCGATCTCAACCCACCACTCAGGCACTCTCATCCTACTTACTACCAAAACAAATATCTTAAAATGTATCCATGAGCACGTTAGCGCTTTCATTCATTGCTGAAATGATAACACATCATTTTTGCCTCAAAACTTAAAATGCGAATAACTTTAAATTTATCTATCAAAATAATGAAATTATTGTTTCAATCTAATTATTTTGTTATAAATCAGTTGGGGTGTATGAGGTTTTGCGCTTATTCATTAACACGTTGTATATGTATTCAGACTCTGAAACTAACCAATTTTCCCAAAGGAATATGGGTCGAAAAACGAAAGAAAATGTTTGAACTTCCCATAGAAAATCGATCGGCTTTATAGTCCATAAACCGGCCAAGTGCATGTCGGGCCAGGTACAGGGTAGGGTTCCGTAGTTGCCCGTCACAATATACGGACTTAGAAGGGGGCTTTTTGTTTTATACTACGGTTTAACGGCTAATAAAGTCTAAAAAGTACTTTTACAAGTTGGTCGACTATTACACGTTAACTTGTAAAGCCTACTTAGCGGTGATAGTTTTCCTTTTAACTTCTTTATACTACCACTATTGCAGTGAATTTTTTCACGTATCCAGAAACAACCGTTTAGCAAATTGCAATGCAAGGGTATATTACTGTTGGCGCGCTCCAAACAAACGAAGCCTGGTGATATTTTTAATACTAACCAATTAAACTCAATGAAATTTTGCAGAAACGTTCTAGAAACGAATCTCTATGCTTGTATCGTGTCAGATTTTCCTTAAAATGTATAGTTTTAAAGTTACAGTGCCTCAAAGATTTCCATACAAATCTTAAATGAATCCTAGCATTGAAACTGTATATTTTAACGAAAATCGGACACGATACAAGCATAGAGATTTATTCCTAGATTGTTTCTGCACAATTTCATTGAGTTTAATTGGTTAGTATTGAAAATATCACCAGACTTCATTTGTATGCAGCGCGCATTTACACATTAGGAATAAACTTCTCTTAACAATTACAATTTGTGATTAGTAATTAATTACATTTTGCCCAACACTGTCATTCGAAACTATCCTTCAATTAAGACCCAATTGTAACCAATTCTGCAATAAAATTTCAGATTACTGGCTAATCCACACTTTTGTATGGGAGGTTCAAAAAAATTTCGTTTTTTCGAACCTTGTTCCATAAGTTTCATTGTCTGAATACACCATAAAAATTTTGTTAATTAAAACTAGTGGCGTAAATAACGTTTTAACGTAAAGCAGAGATAGTGTTACATTAGCTGAAATTGGTGAAGCTTTCACCGGATACCGATAGCTAATGGAGCATCCGGTTCCGGTTGGTGCGCGCCTAAAACACGTGCCTCTATTTCCGGCGGGAAGTGACGTCATCAGTTTTAACTTTATTTCGCGGGCAATTACATTTCTGTTCAGTCCAGTGTCCAGTTACGAGTAACGTTGCCTGCCGTGCAATTCAATTCAATTCAATTCTATATAATTTTATTCAATATAGGAGCTTACAGCACACTTATCAAACGTCAAATCTTTTTTAAAGCTACCACCGCGTCGGAACGTGTTGTCGCTGTAGAGAAGGTGCGGCCAGAAACTCTACAACATAACACGACTTAATAACTATTACAATATAAATTCTTAAGCTAAAGTTATGTATACAATAATACATAGTCTATTTAATAAAATAATTGATACAGAAGTCTTTTGTGATCCTTTTGTGATTTGTGCAGGAGGCGATGGTTCGATTTCCGTCCAGGCCGACTCGTACAAATGAGTTTTTCGGAATTTATGTACGATTTGGAACACCACTGGCGATTCGATGAAGGAAAACATCGTGAGGAAACCTGCATGCTTCAATTTCGAGGCATGTATTGTACCCACTGTCCATTACAAGTGGCGATTTGCTCACTCCCCGTCACACTGGACAGAGTTTCGGTACTAGTGAAACGTAGATGTTCTGTGGTTTGAGTATATCTTTGACTACCCCCTCGGGATATACAACGTGTTAATGAATTAACGCAAAACTAGAAAGTAGTTTGTTTAGAATCGAGAGCAGAATCGAATTATCATGTTTTCAACATAGGTATTTTTTTTCATAATATTAATTAACTTGTTTGTAAAATTTAAAATTTACTGAACTTGATGTTGTTTACACAACCTACTTACTACCAAAACAATATTATCAAAATTCATTGCTGAAATGATAACAAATCATTTTTGCCTAAAAACTTAAAATGCGAATAACTTTAAATTTTAACCATCAAAATAATGAAATTATCGTTTCAATCTAATTATTTTGTTATAAATCAGTTGGGGTGTATGAGGTTTTGCGCTTATTCATTAACACGTTGTATAGTCGTGAGCATATGCTATGCTATCGTTGTCTAATTATCATAATACAAATTCGGACTAGATTCTAGTACTTTAAATGAGACTAGATAGAACCAAATTGGGCCATTAATTGCAAAGTGTAATTCGCTTCTTTGGATATCCATATTTAAATCAATGATCCAAATTTTATTACCTAGCATTGTTTCTAAACAGCATGCATACAGCATATTATTCTCACGACTATATTCCCCGAGGGGGAAGTCAGACATGTTCTGAAACCACAGAACATCCATGTTTCACCAGCAGTACCGAAACTCTGTCCAGTGTGACAGGGGATTAGCCCGTCGCCACTTATAATGGACAGTGGGTACAATACATGCCTCGAAATTGAAGCATGCAGGTTTCCTCACGATGTTTTCCTTCACCGAAAAGCTAGTGGTGGTTCAAATCGCACGTAAATTCCGAAAAACTCATTGGTACGAGTCGGCCTGGACGGGGATCGAACCATCGCCTCCTGCATGGCAGGCAAGGTTACTCGCCACTGGACCACCACGGCTTTGTTTCTAAACGCGAAGCGACAAAAGTAATTGAATATAAGCAAAGTGTCCCTTGAACGTTCCGCAAGGCTGGTCGTTCACAAAAGCTGAAAATGTCATCAGTCTAACACCATACCGCTTGAAGGTCAATACCAAGGCGTTGTACACTATACTCTTAGAAATAACTATTTATAGATAACTATACTCCATTCAAAATCGCAACGAAATTTTAAGAGGATATAATTCGGAGCGCGCTCCATACAAACGTACTATGGTGATATTTTCAATACTAACCAAGTAAAGTCAATGAAATTTTGCTGAAACAAACTTGAAACAAATTCCAGTCCATTACAAGTGGCGACGGGCTCACTCCCCGTCACACTGGACAGAGTTTCGGTACTACTAGTGAAACGTGGATGATCTGAGTTTTCATAATAACTACCCCGTGGAATATAGTAAAAGGCATATGCATAAAATAATTAAAATTAAAATATATATTTTTTTTGGTTTTTTTGTAAATCTTGTCGTCAAATCCAATAAATGACACATTCTGTGAAACTTTCAACTGGCTACCATAACATTTCAAAAGATAAAGTTCTTTGAAACTAGGACAGACGGACAACGATAGTCATTACATATATTTGTATGTATATACCTGTATCTTTATTTAATATGTACCTATTAATTTGTGTTAAATACTGTTTTATTAGTTAAACTAGCAGCCCGTCCCGGCTTCGCACGGGGTAAACAAATAAATTTTAAGACTCATTTTTCTACACCTTCGGTTACATTGTTCAAATTTTACCAAGGATCCCTAATTTTTTTAAAATGAAATGTAGCCTATGTCAAATTGGAAGAATGTAGCATTCTATTGGTGAAAGAATTTTTTAAATCGGCCCAGTACTTTTTGAGCCTTTTCATTACAAACATACAAACATACAAAAATAGGTACAAATCTTTCCTCTTTATAATATTAGTGTAGATATGCACACTATGCCTGCCTCACTGTATATGCTCTCTCTCTGTCACGGGATTGCTGGAAGAAATCTCTTTAGAGATAAGCTCGCCTTTTGTAATTGTCTATTATGCTGTTTTCGTATATATTTCCGTGTGTGTACACATAAAGTTTAAAAAATTAAATTAAATTAAATAGGTTTTAGTAATAAAGTCTCGTTTTCCCTTTGGGTACAGAACCCTAAAAACACGGTGTATTAGACACTTTTACTTACCATTTCCATTCTTGATTCTCCTTAATAGTTAAGGTGAAGACACCTTCCACCAACAGCAGTAAAATGGGTGATGCCAAATACCAATATTCTATGTCATTTTTAAAAACAGTCACTTGCCATATAGCGATAATGCCGTGGCATGCAAAAACTAGGCGAGTTATCACTGCTTTGATTGTCGCTAAAACTTTGCCAACATTCGCCATATTTATTTCAAAAATATATATTTGGGTTGAATAGAATTTAAATCCTTGCGATTTTTGTTTAAAAAAATAACTGCACTATGGTCTTTTATTTAAATAAAAGAAAAAAAAATTTTTTTTTTAATTAACGAGGTCTTTTATAATGCATGGTTTATTTCAATTTTATTTTAATTTATTTTATAAAGTTAATTTAATCGAAGACACATTTTCGTTTTATTCAAATGTTAAAGGTCACATACATTGATTTGAATTTAATAAAACATTAGGGTTCTTTTGTGACCCACGAAAATCGAAATCACAAAAAACTCTCACTAAAAAACCAAATCAAACTAAAAATGAGTCACTGATCTTAAACTCCCAGATACTGACTGAAGTTTTCTGGAATGAAACGAACGTTTTGGGAACAGTTACATTTTTACGTAAACATTTCATCAAAATCTCATTTTCGTATCCATTTCCACTTTTCTTCCATTAAAAAAACAGAAGAATTATAAAAACGAGCAGTGTAAAGCGTTTTACAAAGAAAATTCGCCGTTTTTCTTCTACTGCGCGCGCATTTCCCAAATTGGCCAATCAGAGATAGTTTTCCCAAGAAAAGGGCTTGGAAATCTTCACAAAGCTATCTTTTACTGTTAATTTTAAGCTTATAGTCTTTAATTCCTATACAATACGGTTCAAAGTACCACAAAATTAAGGTTTTCAGTAGTAACAAATATGTGGATATGAGTAACTTCTATAGGCAATAAAGAATGGTATTAACCCTTTTTGCAAATATTAGCTATGTGCCACAACTTTGCCGCGCGGACTTACTTACGTTTAAAAGTGTAAGCATATTATAGTCGGGGAAATCTACGGATTTTTGTATGGAGTAGGTTGCATTAATTGCACTTTTGGTGAAAATTTGGAATATAGTAGATACATACCTGAAAAACATAAATTCTCAATAATCCCCGATTTTTATGTTGTATTATTGAATAATTGAGACATTTACAAAACATTAAATTTAGGTGTGAACAAAAAATGGAAAACTGGTGATTTTGTACAGGATGGCTTCGTTCAATACGTTTTACTTATAACAATAATAATCCACGGTTAATATCGTTAATTTGGGTAGATATTTAATATTATGTAAGTCTTCAAAAATTATAACCTCAAAACTAAATTATTGACTGTTTGTTTTCACACATTAAATTTGCCTTTTGATAATTAACTGTCTCTATTGCTGGTATGCTGGTCGAAATATTTTTAGAAATAAGCTTGCCATTTGTACATTAATATCGATTTTTAAGTATTTCTCAGGTTCCTGAGCCAAAATAACCACGAAATCTCGACAAAAGTGTTATAAACTAACAGTAATATTATTTCAAACACAATTTACTAAAGTGTCTTTAATGCAATCTCAAACCTTATTTTTCCTAGACTATTAAGGGTATATTACTGTTGGCGCGCTCCATACAAAAGAAGTCTGATGATATTTTCAATACTAACCAATTAAACTCAATGGAATTTTGCAGAAACAATCTAGAAACAAATCTCTATGCTTGTATCGTGTCAGATTTTCCTTAAAATATACAGTTTTAAAGTTATAGTGCCTCAAAGATTTCCATACAAATCTCAAATTAATCCTAGCATTGAAACTGTATATTTTAACGAAAATCTGACACGATACAAGCATAGAGATTTGTTTCTAGATTGTTTCTGTAAAATTTCATTGAGTTTAATTAGTTAGTATTGAAAATATCACCAGACTTCGTTTGTATGCAGCGCGCATTTATGAATTCGGAATAAACTTCTCTTAAAGGATGCCCGTTATCGTGCTGCCCTCAATCGTATTTTTTTTATTTCTAAGCAATCAAACAACATTTCAATAAAACAAGAATGTCACATTGTAGTCCTGCACGTCTAGCATGATTTCTCTACTTGCGCGCGACTCGGTTTTTTCCCATACTACAAGTCGCAGCAAGCGCGGCTTTCGCTCTCCGAAACGCGTGGGAACCGGTTACTTTGTATGCAGCGAAGGCGCGTCGCGCGCGTGTAGAGAAATCATACTAGACGTGCTGATTGGCTTTCAATTTATTTATGTATGCACTTAGACTACGTATATGAGGACAAGTTACGCGTGTAATTCTACTAACAAACTTTTCTGACACTTTTTGCGGCGGCGAGATAGCACGAGATATGCAACTTTGAATTTTATTCCATTTGTTTAGATTCTAATTTTGAATGTTAAAATCATGAAAAACAGTGTCGTGTGAACCCCAAACGTGATAAGTTCGAAATTATTGTTCCGCAATTATAGGCTGTCGCGTTTAGTGATAAGGTATAAAATTGTATGTAAATGCGTAAGATCTTTTGATCTTGCACGTTGGCAGAGGGGAAATGCTAAGGCGAGGCGGGCGGGAGGAGGCGGCCGTATACAACGTGTTAATGAATTAACGCAAAACTAGAAAGCCGTTTGTTTACAATCGAGAGCCAAATCGAATTATCATGGTTTCAACACAGGTAATTTTATTCAAAATATTAAATAATTTGTTCGTAAAATTTAAAATTTACTGAATTCGATCTCAACCCACCGCTCGGGCACTCTCACCCTATTTACTACCAAAACAAGATTCTTAAAATGTAGCCATGAGCACGTTATCGCTTTTATTAATTGCTGAAATGATAACAATTCACTTTTGCCTCAAAACTTTAAATTTTAAGTATATAAAGAAATTATTGTTTCAATCTAATTATTTTGTTATAAATCAGTTGGGCTGTATGAGGTTTTGCGCTTATTCATTAACACATTGTATAATTCGTCTGAGTGTTTGCAACAGCCAGCAGATTTTTTGCTCCGGTCTGTTTGCTCTCATAGTAAAAGTTGTAAAGTTTGATGGGTAGACTCTTAGGCCGAGATTCAGAGACGATTTTTTTAGTCTTAGCTCGAGCTAAGCGTAGCAAAAATGTATGGATTTTGACATACGGGAGTTCGAGCTAAGACTTAAAAATCGTCTCTAAATCTCGGCCTCAGTTTAAAAGGATCCTAATGATATCAATTTTAATCGGTATACATAATTTACCTAACGGTCGTCACAGACACGCGCTATAATATGTTGCTGTACTCTTCTTACGCAAGCAAAATTACATAAGCAGGTCTCTTTCCTCTTTCCTGCGTGCGAGTGAGAGGAAGCGATTAGCAACTTGCGTGCGTTAAAAACTTTCCCTCTGGGTTCACGTTTTCGGTAAGGAACCCTAAAAATACGTCAAAGTGATAAAAAAGTTAATTTATTTTAACTTTTCAATTTCATGCATCACAAAAATTTTAAAAATACCATTTTTGTTGTAAGTATTTTAATATCATATTATAGTTTTCTCTAGTCACTTGTACAGAAAAACCACAAACTATGTATTTTTTTCCTGGTTTTTTCGTTTGAGTTGAGAATCCTTAATTCTTCTCCGTTGTATGACATAATAATATTGTTGATTACTTTGTTTTTTGGTCAAATATCCCTATTTTTGCATTCCAGAATAACTGTATACTAGGTATGTATACAGTTATTCTGGAATGCAAAAGGGATTCCAGCAGGGGCGCAGCTGTCGTCAAGCTAGTTTGTAAACATGTAGTTATAGGTATGTATACAGTTATTCCGGAATGCAAAAATAGCTTTGACTAATTATTATAAGGACTAGCCTTGCGGTAGCATTTCCCCTCTGCCACAGTATAAGCATAATTGATCTTGTGCATTTACATTCAATTTTACACCTTATCGCTAAACGAGACAGCCTATAATTGCGAAATAATAACTTCGAACTTAGAACGTTTGGGGTTCACACGAGACTACTTTTCATGATTTTTAACATTCAAAATTAGAATCTAAAGTTATGGGGAATAAAATCCTAATTTGCGGATTTCATGTTACCTCGCCCCCCGCAAAAAGTGGCAGAAATGTTTGTTAGTAGAATTACACGCGTAACCAGTCCACATATAAATAGTCAAAGAAAAATAGGGATATTTGACCAAGGAACAAAGTAATCAACGATATTATTATGTCATACAACGGAAAAGAATTAGGGCTTCTCAAGGATTCTCAACTCAAACTAAAATACCAGGAAAAACACAAGATATAAGCTTCTGACGCAACAACACGGCATAACGCTGCTGTTGCTGTAAGTTCAATATGGCGTCCTATCATCGTCCAATGATGACGTTTCATGAGGGAAAATGTGACTTCAGCCCCAAAACGGCTAGAAAGGAACTACGGCTGCGTTCCGTATACGTTCCAGCATGCGTAGCATGCTACACGTGATACGGTTGTATCACGTCTTTTATATCGTTCGTTCGCGCGCAAATAGAAAGAGAACGAAGGTGTGATAGCGCTGTATCACGGTGTCATGCTACTTATGCAGGTGCACTCCGAGAGCAACTTTTCGCACTAATGTCGTTCCGAGCTTCGGTGAAAAACGTTCTATTGCAACTCGGTTGTCACAAATCGCCGGCGCCGTTCCGAACCTCTGACGAGTTGCAAATTTTAACCATCAAGTTCGATGGTTGTAAACAAAGATGTTAGAATGATAAAATTGGCCAGTGCGATCGGTAATGTTCAACCTTTTTTGCACGTCGATGTTTCAAATTTTAGGTTTGTCCCTATCTATCAGAACAATAATTTATGCGACCATTCAATGCGAATCCATAAATAAGATATACAAAAACTGGCTAAGTGCATATCGGGCCACGCGCAGGGTAGGCTTCCGTAGTTGCCCGTTACAATATACGAACTTAGAAGGGGGCTTTTTGGTTTATACTACGGTTTAACGGGTAATAAACTCTAAAAAGTACATTTTACAAGTTTTTCGATTATTACTCGTTAACTTGTAAATCCTACTTAGCGGTGATAGTTTTCCTTTTAACTTCATGATTTTGTTTTTAATAATGTCTTTAACGGCTCTGGATACTAGTCCTTTTGAGCCATTCGTTATTTGTTTCTTTTTATTCTATATTTCCTGCATGCTTCAATTTCGAGGCATGTATTGTACCCACTGTCCATTATGTGGCGACGGGCTCACCCCCCGTCACACTGGACAGAGTTTCGGTACTACTGGTGAAACGTGGATGTTCTGAGGTTTCAGAATATCTCTGACTACCCCCTCGGGGAATATAGTCGTGAGCATATGTTGTTGTTGTATGTATTCTATATTTTGATGATGGGATGATAGATGACGATGAATCTGTGGTCGATTTCGTAAGCTCGCGCGTTGCCGCCAAAATGACCATGTACGAGTTAACTTGAACCAAAACTTATATTCTGATTCATGTTACGTCGGTCGCTTTACGCAACTGTTTGGTACACAATCCGCACGAAATTATGTCACAAATATCACTACAACCATTTTTTTACGAATTTCAAATATGTCGAAACACAGCAAGAGCAATGGCGCCAAGCAAACTCCCTAACTTCATGATATACTACACTATTGCCATGAATTTTTTCACGTATCCAGAAACAACCATTTAGCAAATTGCAATTAACAATTACAATTTCCTCTCACCGATCCCAGCTACCCAATCCGCCGCGTAGCCTCAACAACGTCCTATGCCGAGATTTCACAAACGGATCCTTAAATCGAATAATGGTTTTCCCACACTCACAATATTCCTAAAAGACCTTTCCAACGAAACCCCACACCTTGGGATAGACGAGAAAAAGAAAATGTCATTCCAACTTTTCGTGTAGGGGACGTACCCTAAAAAATATTTTTTAATATTTTCTAGTACTAAGCGTCTTTGAGCTAGGCCGCGGATAGACGGACAGACGGACGGACATCGCGAAACTATAAGGTTCCTTGTTGACTACGGAACCCTAAAAACTAAAATAAAACAATACTTTTTGACATAATTTAAGTATTTCAAATTATTTTTTTCTTAAGTTACTAACATGTTGCTGATAAACATAAAAATAATGATTATAACTTAGCGATTACGATTATGATCCATTGATAATAATAATCGTCGATTACGTTTATTTCAAACCCAAAATCAAAATTTTGCAATTGGTTTTTTAAATAAAACATTTTTATAAAGTTAAGGCAATGATGTAGGTATGGATTATAATATAAGGTGTAACAAAAATAGGTGAAAAAGTTTTAAGAGGATGATCAGACCATCAAACTGAACAATTTTCTCTATGGGACCAATATTGAAATCGCGAAAAAAAAATCTGTGATCGCATACATTTAGGTCGAGTAGGTTTGTATGGAACAGCTGATTTTTATTCGGCGAATTCGATATTGGTCCCTTATAGAAAGTTATTCAGTTCGATGGTCTGATCATTCCCTTTAAAAAGTGTCAGCATATTAAGAAGGACCCTGTATAAATCCTACTAATATTATAAATGCGAAAGTTTGTATAGATGGATGTATGTTTGTTACTCTTTCACGCAAAAACTACTGAACGGATTTTGATGAAACTTGACACACAGATAGAATATGATCTGGATGAAGACATAGCATACTTTATTAAGGTCTACACAGACGGAGTCGCGGGCAACAGCTAGTAATACATAAATAAATAAGGCCTTGTAATAAATGTCCATACATTCGAAACTGCTCTAAAGCCATCCTTCCAGTGTCTCTGAACACTTTTTATAAACGAAAACGCCTCATAAACTTAATAAATAGGGAAGTCGCTATCAACATGTTTGGACCATGCGTGCAGTCCGCCGCTCAGGTCAAACACCTTATGTCTATGCTTGTCCTCCATCCCGTCTAGCACACGCTGAGCTGCTATCTGAGAGTCGTTGCCTCGCCTGCAGACGAAGGTTACTGAAAAAATAATTTAAGTTGAATCTGAAGAGTTGGCTGTATGGTCTTGCTTTCTTAGGCTGTGTTTAATAGATGTAAAGAAAAAAAAAATACAGGGATTTCTTGCGAGCTAATTTAAAAAGCAAAAAATAGTTCAACATTATTGGTAGATGGCGTTTACATGTTTTGAAGACAATCAAGCCAATTCACTTGTAAAATAGGCCAAGAGTGGTTGTGTCATTCACGCGGTATTCGCGTGGTTCACGTTCGAGCTTGCCACGAGGCTCCGCAATGCAAATATGGTTTTGCTCATAAAACAATCCTTTAAGATTGGGATATATACTTCCACACACTATTTGACATTGACAGAATTGCAGTACTAAAAAAAAAAGTCGGGACAATTTAATAAGCCACATTTGACATCTATTGATACTTCATCAAACATAACCTTGTAATGGCGGGCATAGAATAATATAAATTTTTTCGAAGTTAGAACTGTACAATTGCTTTACTTTTTTTTTATTACGATTACATATTTATTGTAATAATGACCAAAGAAGGTAATTTTACGATTTACTTTAACTAATAAACCATTCTAAACATAATAAACAATTTCTGTTCTAAAGAACTGAACGTCGTTATAATGTTGCGTCAGTGAACCCTTTTTCCTTTTTAACACTAGGTATGTAACCCAAAAAAATCGAAGTAAAACGTAGTTCCAACAAATCGCGATATTCACATATAATTCGATTCACGTATGTTTGAAATCCGTATCGATTCATTCGCTTTAATCGATGTTTTTAAGCAGGTCACCTCACTATGAAGCTTAAACTGACAGATGTCAAATGTGGCTTATTAAATTGTCCCGACTATAAGAATAATCAACCAGCAATATTTAATTTGAAAAAGCTATTACGTCAGAGTTACGTACTATACTCAATTTCAAATAGCAACGAAATTTTAAGGTTATTTAAATTACAGAAATAGATTTGGGTTCATTCATTTGGCTCGGTAGACCCTTCGTGGTCCCTCCAATAGTCCGCAGTAAAAAGCAGTAACTGCTCCCTGAACAATGCTGTATATCACAGAACATTATAAGAGGGGTTAGAAGTGCAAAGTAGGCGTGGAATGTGTCGCCACAGGTTATGCAATGATTTGCATAACACCATAAACGCGCGGCGTGGTGCGAGCGAGAGGGCATGAGTAATTGTAGCAGCGTGAGCGGGAAGACAAGTGGCGACAGCCGTCTCCGAAGCAAAAGCGCTATTTTGCATTTCTAACCCCTCTTACAATGTTCTGTGCAGGTTCTGTGGTATTATTAATTTTAAAAAAATAGTCGTCTTGTACGACACCCATCAACGGGAAGAATAGAATCTCCTCTAGTACATAGTACATAACAGCTAAATCAAGATGGCACATTTTGCAACATAAGTTCTAAAATAGAAAAATATGCCTACCTCGCTCGCTCCCCTCCACTTCCCTCAACAACTCTTCTACCACCACCCCTCTCAGCTTCTCAATAGGCCAGTTGACAGCGCCATCTATATGACACATCGAGAACTCAGCTTCGCTTCTCACGTCTACCAACAGATGGCGTTGGTTTGATTTGAGATTCGTTGCTAGGGTTTTAGGTGAGATCCGGTGTTGTGGTGGAAGGATTTGAAGATCTAGGTCCTGGAAAGGTAAAAATTCAGATAAAAATAGGTTTTTCTTTCTTGTGGGCGATGATAGTTCGATTCAGCCCAGGGTACACCCAATTTACACTTGTAATTCCCAATGAGTTTTTAGGAATTTACATATTTACGATTTCTAATATCACCAGGCCACAGTATAAGAAAGAGCAATAAGCTGACAGTGTCCAAGTGGCCCGAGATCCGACAATAATCCACCTATTTGTTTGGTGAACGAAATGTGATTTAAGTGAAAGTATACAACGTGTTAATGAATTAACGCAAAACTAGAAAGTAGTTTGTTTAGAATCGAGAGCAGAATTGAATTATCATGTTTTCAACAAAGGTAAATTATTTTTTTTCTAAATATTAAATAATTTGTTTGTAAAATTTAAAATTTACTGAACTCGATCTCAACCCACCGCTCGGGCACTCGCACCCTACTAACTACCAAAACAAGATTCTTAAAATGTATCCATGAGCACGTTACCGCTTTCATTCATTGCTTAAATGATTACAAATCATTTTTGCCTGAAAACTTAAATGCAAATAACTTTAAATTTTAACTATCAAAATAATGAAATTATTGTTTCAATCTAATTATTTTGTAATAAATCAGTTAGGGTGTATGAGGTGTTGCGCTTATTCATTAACACGTTGTATAGGGGTTCATGCAACGCCGTCGGGTTCCTTTACCATGATGATTTATGGTACCACTTTTTCCATACATACATACATTTGGCTGGTAGATGGTGGTGGTAGGTATGACAACTAGATACTCGTACATCGAGTTAGTCGTACATTGGGTCTCGAATGTTTAGTAGCTTTGAGCCGTCTATGTCTGCTGGTTTATGCAGTGGCCTAACAAAATTGAAGATTTCTTAACTAAGGATAGGAGTCGCGCTGCAATTCTGGCGGAGTACGGACGCGTGCGTATCGGCGCGTTGGGATTGCACGTGGCTCCACCATTTTGTGAACTCTTTTGTGTTTTAACCTTAAAACAATCACTTGAGATTATAAATTACTTACATTGGCAAAACTGCCACGCTAGACTTAATTAATACTACTGATCATTTTCCTTCGTATACTCTCCACATAACGAGACATTGGCTGAATTGTGATAACACATCGGATGCCACTAAACAAAAAATTGAATAATTAAGGATACCTAAAAGCTACAATTACTTTTCTAGCAATAGCTTATACAACGTGTTAACTAATAAGCGCAAAACCTCATACACCCCAACTAATTTATAACAAAATAATTAGATTGAAACAATAATTTCATTATTTTGATACTTAAAATTTATAGTTACCCGCATTTTAAGTTTTAAGGCCAAAATCATTTGTTATCATTTCAGCAATTAATGAAAGCGCTAACGTGCTCATGGATACATTTTAATAATCCTGTTTTGGTAGTAAGTAGGGTGGGAGTGCCCGAGCGGTTGGTTGTGATCATGTTCAGTAAATTTTAAATTTTACAAACATTTATTATTTAGAAAAAAATTACCTATGTTGAAACCATGATAATGCGATTCTGCTCTCGATTCTAAACAAACTACTTTCTGGTTTTGCGTTAATTCATTAACACGTTGTATAAAGTGTTTTCTTCATAACTACTATATTTCTGTTTTTTGGTCACTGGTATCTGTCTTCAAGCCTTTCGATTCAATGTGTGCAAAAAAGAGCGAGTAATTGAGGCGGGGCATACATACAGACAAACAGAATGGACGAAAGTAAAAGGGTTCCTTGTTTGACTACGAAGCCCTTATAAAAAATATCCATCCTGTATAACACAGAGCAGAACTGTATGTGTGAGGGAGTAAAGAGTTATTCCCTTTGCAGCGAGTTCCCCTTACGCCGAGTTTCTCTACGTCGATTCCCTTTACGTCGCGTACCCCTACGTCGAGTAGGATCTACTCTCATCACCATGTAAAGTATAGTAGGGGAAAAAAGCTATATTCTGTGCTCGTGGCACAATGGTGTAAGCATATCATCATTGTCACCCTATTTTATATGTAACACATTTAACATTACATTCTGTAGATATACGTCCCACAATCGAGACGAACATTTTTCATAGCGCCGATTGCGATGAAATAAACGCCAATTTCAGATTTACTCCAAGTCCTGTTTATCTAATACCGCAACCGAATCGCTTTAGCCGTTTTTTCAGTGATGCGTGAACAGAAAAAAATTGAGTTTTTTTTAAATAAAATAACGTTTTAAAAAAATACTGTTTATTTTTCCATTTCATTCAATAACAATTAATATAGGTACGTAGTATACAAATAAATTAGTTTTTGAGAACGATCATTGATTTTCTTTTGAATTATATTTACAATTTTAATTCGGTCTTTAATACGATTGGTATAATATAGTACATTATGGTACAAGTGTCTAATGTTGGTGATTACAGCTGAGGCGCCATTGAGACCCGAGCCTTAGGCGAGGGTCTTAAGAGAGCCGAGAACGGTAATCATCAATACACACGTGTATCATACGACGTTTTTCACCACACTTGTGAAGAAAATAATACTAAAAAATCATTTTATTTAGTAGATAAAAAGTTTATTTTGTACTATTGAACACGATCTTTTTTGTATCAAAACTTTTTAAGAACAAAGCAACTCAACCAATAAAAAAAATACCTATAACTCACTAGTGAATAATAGTAATGAAAAAGCTAAGAGGAAGGATCTCTCATTAAGACTAGAGTGAGCCATACCAATTGTAAAGTGTCCACTTTTTTGACGTATAGGTTTGAGTGTGTGGTGTCAAGTAGTATGGACAAAAGGCACCAAGTGACATATGGCCTTATGTTTACGGTCACTTTTCACACACACTAGCTAAAAAAAAAGTGGACAGCCGCATAAACAAATATCTATAGTTCCATCTCCTTCTACTATTAAAGGTATGTCATAAGACAAAAGAGACCAACTACAATCGTAAATTTATGCGGACTCTATGGAGATCCTTCCTCTTAGTGAAAAAGTCACAGTTTGATTATAGGTGTCATTATGTGCCTAATTGCGGTGAAATTAGAGCCATTTTATTAGCATGTGTGTTGAAAAATACCAAATGAATGATTATTCAAAAACACCCGCCACTTCTCTAGCAATAAAATACATATTATCAACTTGTTGTTCAAAATTAACAATATTATGTTCGCTGACTAAATCACAAACATCAGTTTCGTTTTTAGGTTTAAAAAACCGAACATTTTTACTATTAAACACTTTAGTAAACGTCTTTCTAGACGCTGGACTGACATTCATACATTTCATATCATTAAAATACCTTTTATACAATTGAAACACATTTTTAACACAATCAAAATTGATATATTTAATTTCATGGACGCAGTACGGACATTTCGTGTCTGATTTCGGTAAGCTATCTATATAGGAATCTGCGTTTATAGATTTTATAGGTTTTTTTGGAGTTTTTGGGACATCGTCTTTTGTTAACCACCACCGTACCATAGTCTCTTTAACTCCTAAGGTATTTAGGAACATGATACGACAAATTAATAATCGTTTTTCTTTGTTAAATAGATGGTATAGCTTATTGTCGCCTCGTCTAGATATTTTCCCCTTAGTCGTTCTTCGTTTTGGTGGCCTAGTATCGACTAAGCTACGAACATATCTTTTCTTACTTTTCCAATCTAATTGCCAGAAATATTTAAATATCTCCTGGCGGATTTCTTCAGTAAATTCTGAGCAGTAATATCTTAATTTTGTACAGTAATCCGATTTGCAACGTGGACCGATCTTTCGTTCTGATTTTGGGACGTCTTGGACCCATTTTCGTTTGCTGTTGGCTGATTGGCGGAACCCGTAATAGCTTTGGCCGGTCATACGACGGTCTTTTTCAGCTTTTCGACGCTGGGATTTGTGGATAGCTTCCTGCCTTTTCTGCGAAGTAAAATGTTTTAAGTTTATATGAGTTGTGTTATTGGGTCTTTGGATAATACTGGGTGGAACAAAACGACCCACTATACCGATAATTCCTTTTTAAGGGGCTATAGGTTCAGACGAATATTTTCTATGAGAAACGCGATGGCCCAGCCCTTCGAAAACTGAGTGCGTGCGCCGTATTTTCGATTAAAAAGAATTAACAAAAGTACTTTTTATATATTTTTTAAGTTCTTCTAAAACGAGAAAAAATGCTTAAAAATTCATGAAAATACGTTGTCTTTGTGACGATTTTCTATAGAGTGAAGTAATTTCAATCGTGTATTCAATTTATGATTTCACTAGATAAACTATCCAAGAATACTGAGGTATGACTTTGGTTTCGGTAACTTGTATAAATTTAGTCGAAAAATGAAAAATAAAAGATGCCACCAAAGGTATTTCGTCCTACTATTGCGCCGTCAATAGTTTCAAAGTTATAAATTTAGAAAAAAATTGCCAAGACCGTGTCGGCACAGCCATGACAGGGTGGTATTGTATAATTATGTTGGCTCTGTCATTGTACATTTATTTACATAAAATTAATCTTCATCGACACACTTTTTATGGATTCGTGTGATCTGAAATAATAAATAAATATCTTGGACATTGTCACACAAATTGTCTAGTCACATTTAAAGTACCAGAATCTAGCCTGGACTTGTATTACGATGACTAGACAACGATAAAGAATACATAATATAGATATAAACTGACTGACTCGGGTACAAATATTCATATTCATCATACAAATATTGGTCCCTTACGGGATTCGAACCAGCGACCCTCGGTACAGCAAGCAGCTTCACTACCGACTGTTCTATCGAGTCGTCAAAAAAACTTAATGTAATAAATAAATAAATAAATGATTTATTGTTTTTTTTTTTTGCGCCAGAGCATTCGTTAGTGTTTTATTTAAAGGCTGTGGTTTTGGTCAGCGAAGCACATTTAGGTGGTGCTTCAGACCATCAAACTGAACAACTTTCACTATGGAGCCAACACAGAAATATCGAAAAATATACTTCTATTCGATTATGATAAATTTTCTTGCGCTATACCCTGTATGTTAAATACCTTCTTGTACCATAAGCATAAGCATATGCTCACGACTATGTTCCCCGAAGGGGTAGTCAGAGATATTCTGAAACCTCAGAACATCCACGTTTCACCAGTAGTACCGAAACTCTGTCCAGTGTGACGGAGGGTGAGCCCGTCGCCACTTATAATGGACAGTGTGTACAATACATGCTTCGAAATTGATTTCCTCACGATGTTTTCCTTCACCGAAAAGCTAGTGGTGTTACAAATCGTACATAAATTCCGAAAAACTCATTGGTACGAGTCTGCCTCAACGGGGATCGAACCGTCGCCTCCTGCACGGCAGGCAAGATTAATCGCCACTGGACCACCACGGCTTTTTTTTCTTGTACCATACTCTTGCAAATAAATGAATTCTATTCTATTCAAATGTTGAGGGCCCAATGAGCTCGGGGGCTCGGGGCGATTAATATACAACGTGTTAATGAATTAACGCAAAACTAGAAAGTAGTTTGTTTAGAATCGAGAGCAGAATCCAATTATCATGTTTTCAACATAGGTAATTTTTTTCAAAATATTAAATAATTTGTTTGTAAAATTAAAAATTTTCTGAACTCGCTCTCAACCCATCGCCCGGGCACACTCACCCTACTTACTACCAAAACAAGATTCTTAAAATGTATACTTGAGCACGCTAGCGCCTTAATTCATTGCTGAAATGATAACAAATAATTTTTGCCTCAAAACTTAAAATGCGAATAATTTTAAATTTTAATAATCCAAATAATAAAATTATTGTTTTAATATAATTAATTAGTTATAAATCAGTTGGGGTGTATGAGGTTTTGCGCTTATTCATTAACACGTTGTATATGAAAGATTAAAACGTGTACACTCGTACGTCACTTAGTATTGCTTGACTTTTTCGGAAAAGTGGGTCGTTCCATCCAGTATTATCAGAATTCTATTTTAGAAAATAAAACTTTCAGAATAAACGAAACGCAATGGGTTAGAAAGGGGGTAGATTTTGTTAAAGAATTAAGGTCTAGATTATTGATTATTCAAATTGCATTGAATTCAATACCGCGAATGTCAAATATATTTTTTTTAAATTACATTAAATTAATAAATAATATGGCATGCACTTACCTTAACCAACATTCGCAGTTTTGAACTAAATGCAGGCTCGACATAATGTCAGGGTGCGAAATTCACACACATTATGTAACACACACACAACATATTGTGTAATGTGTGTGTGTGTGTGTGTGTGTGTGTGTGTGTGTGTGTGTGTGTGTGTGTGTGTGTGTGTGTGTGTGTGTGTGTGTGTGTGTGTGTGTGTGTGTGTGTGTGTGTGTGTGTGTGTGTGTGTGTAAGATAATAATTCGAAAATTATCGGACGGCTGTTTCTTCTTTGTAGATTTAACAAAATAAAAATCAAATGAAAAATTCAAAATAAAAAATTATCTTAACTATTACGAGGTGTAATTTTTGGTCTGAATCTGAACCACCAGTACAGGTCCGGCACTCTATACATGGTGTTACAAAAATACAAATAAACATTTAAGGGGGTGTTTTAGACCATCAAACTGAACAACTTTCACTATGGGACCAATATCGAAATCGCGAAAAAAAAATTTGATGTTCCATACTAAACTACAAATCTACTCGAGCTAAATGTATGGGACAGCAGATTTTTTTTTTCGCGATTTCGATATTGGTCCCATAGTGAAAGTTGTTCAGTTTGATGGTCTAAGCAACCCCCTTTAAAGTTTCAAATTATTATTTTTACTTTTGTAACTCCTTGTAGATGGTTATTAGGGTTCCGTAGTCAACAAGGAACCCTTATAGTTTCGCTATGTCCATCCGTCTGTCCGCGGCTTAGCTCAGAGACGCTTAGTACTAGATAGCTGTAATTTCACATGGGGACAAACATATTTTTTTAGGGTACCTCCCCTACACGAAAAGTGGGGATGACATTTTTTTTCTCGTCTATCCCATGGTGTGGGGTATCGTTGGATAGGTATTTTTCGATTTAGGGATCCGTTAGCAAAATATTAAGCTTTAAAGTGAAAATTTCATCAAAGACTCAAGTTTAAGCAGTTTTCCCGTTTAAATATCACCATTTCAAATTCAAAGTTTACAATCATCTCGATCACGTCACTCAAGGTACCTCTTCGTGTCAGTGCGAGCCAGTTTGTATGAAGTGTCTAGAGTATGGCCAGGCCTGTCTCACTCCACAGCTCAGGTACGCTTGACGGCCGATCCCCACCGAGGGGTGAATGGCAATAGGTTAGGTATACCGTGTAAACTTCTTGGTTAAATGTCATTAGACTTGCTGCCATTTTGTGAGTAGTCAATGCGAGACTTGAAAACCCTAGCGATGTCACGCTGCCAGCACGTGAAAGAATGAAAGAGGGAGACTATCAAAAGGAAGCTGTAATGTCTAATGGCTCGGTTCATTTTTGTTGGTAATTTATTCGCGAATTGTACGATAGGACGGGTGCAAATAACTTTGCACCTTATTACCGTGCAGAGAGAGTCTCTATTTATTTAAATCTGTTTTCGAAGTGATTCTTCTGTACCAGAAGGTACTAGTATATATTCTGTGGTATGGCCTTACCTTCTCTTTGGCCTGTGACTTGCAAAAGGCCTCGTAGTCCAGCAGCTGGGTGATGGAGGGGTTCAGGGAGCAAGCAGCACACTCTTTGTGATGGGGACGCAGTTTTACTGCAAAAAAAATAATTATTCATCATCAATTAATGCTGACATAGTCCTAAGAATTGCTAAACTAAAGTGGTAGTGGGCGGGGCACATTTAGTCTCTCTACCTACCTCTCTTGCTCTATAAATATTCTTCACCTAGCATAGAGCGTGGTCATTCACTCAAGGCCTCATAAAAAGACAGAAAGTCTCCCAAAGGGCAATGGAGAGGGCTATGCTCGGAGTTTCCCTGCGAGATCGAATCAGAAATGAAGAGATCCGCAGAAGAACCAGAGCTGACATAGCCCAAAGAATTGCTAAACTAAAGTGGCAGTGGGCACATTGCTCGCAGAACCGATGGCTGATGGGGCCGAAAAGTTCTCGAGTGGCGACCGCGTACGGGAAAGCGCAGCGTGGGTAGGCCCCCACGACCTGGTGAAGCAGAGCAGATTATTTGTAAACTTTGACTATTTATATGTGGACTGGTTACGCGTGTAATTCTACTAACAAACATTTCTGTCACTTTTTGCGGGGGGCGAGGTAACATGAACTCCAAAACTTTGGATTTTATTCCCTATAACTTTAGATTCTAATTTTGAATGTTAAAAATCATGAAAAGTAGTCTCGTGTGAGCCCAAACGTTCTAAGTTCGAAGTTATTATTTCGCAATTATAGGCTGTCTCGTTTAGTGATAAGGTGTAAAATTGAATGTAAATGCACAAGATCAATTGTGCTTATACCGTGGCAGAGGGGAAATGCTACTGCAAGGCTAAAAGCATATCTAGTAAGTAAGTGCCTATACAATTTAAATGAATTTTTAGAACTAAGCGACTGACATATTAAAGTACCTAATCCCTGTTAATTTATATTTTTTAAGTAATCTGTAATATATTAGTATTGTCAAGTACCTAACTGACATTGTTATTATTGTGAACTTATTTGTAATTATATTGAATTATTCTGTTTGTTTGTGCCTTAACTGTGATGCTTTGACATGTTTATTGAGTCTAATTATTATTATTGCTATTTGAATGAAAGAAGACTTACGAATGAAATATACCAAGCAAAGGTGAGCGGAAGTGTTGGGAGAGGAAAACATACCATGATCAAATCAATGATCTTTTCCGAAAAGGACAAGTGCGTAGCACCCTCAATCGACGGAAGTGCATGAAAAGATGTATGAATGTGAATGAGGCTAAAGAGGTGTGTCAGAGTCGTAGCGTGTGGCGGTCCGTGGTCTCTGCCTACCCCCATGGGACAATGGCATGAGCTTATGTATGTATGTATGTATGTATGCTATTTGTAATAACTGTAAAATTTTATGTGTTTTTTAATATTCTACGCAGCTATTGTTGTCTCTGAATAAATAAATTGAATTGAATATCAACTCACCCATTCTAAACACCATGTCCTCACCATCAAACAGCAACATTCTCTCCACGCACAACTGTCTGTGTGTTTGTCCTACTATGTATTTTATAGCTTCTAAAGCTTGTAGAGCTCCTGTGAATAATAATTAGTCGATAGGCATGAAAAAAAAATTAAACTGAACAACTTTCTCTATGGAACCTACGTCTAAATAACACAATTTTGAGAGTTACGCGGTTATTAATTAAGCTAAAGTTAATCATTTTAACGGGATCTTACCGCGTTTTTATTGTTAAAATCTACCTGCAGTTCCACAGTCATCCCGTGATCATGGCAGTTGCAACACTGCTGAAATATCGGGAACTCCAAAAACAATAAAAACCCCTTAAAATGATTAACTTTAGCCTACATCTAAATCTTGAAAAAAGAAATAAGCTGTTCCATACAAAACTGCAAACCTAACTCGACCCGAATGTATGGGACAGCGACATCGATATTAGTCCTATAGAGAAAGTAGTTCTGAATTATTTATGTAAATAAAGTATTTATAATAATCTAAGAGGAAGGATCTCTCTTTAAGACTAGAGTGAGCCATACCAGTTGTAAAGTGTCCACTTTTTTGACGTTTAGGTTTGAGTGTGTCGTGTCAAGTAGTATGGACAAAAGGCACCAAGTGACATATGGCCTTATATTTACGGTCACTTTTCACACACACTAGCTCAAAAAAAAGAGGACAGCCGCATAAACAAATATCTATAGTTCCATTTCCTTCTACTATTAAAGGTACGTCATAAGACAAAAGAGACCAACTACAATCGCAAATTTATGCGGACTCTATGGAGATCCTTCCTCTTAGATAATAATAGACTATAGTACTCTGTGGTAATATTAATATTTATTTGCCAATCAAAGATACATTGCATATTATTACTTGGATAACTGTTCTAGGCAACGCCTGTATCGCAGGAATCAAACAAAATAGTACTGAATTGGGAGCGCGCTCCATATAAACGAAGTCTGGTGATATGCTCAATACTAATCAATTATAGTAAATTAAATTTTTCAGAAACAATCTAGAAACTAATCTCTATGTATGTATGAAGTCCGATTTTCGTTCAAATGTATAGTTTTAAAGTTTAGTAATACATTTTTTGATAGTTACGCGGTTATTATTTAATCTAGAATTAAACAACCCGTAACCGCGGAGAGAACACGTTAAAATGTTTAATTCTAGTTTAAAGTTTAGTGCCTCAAAGATTTCCATACAAATCTTAAATTAATCCTAGCACAAAACTGTATATTTTAACGAAAATATGACTTCATACAAACCTCAGAGGAAGGATCTCCATAGAGTCCGAATACATTTACGATTGTAGTTAGTCTCTTTTGTCTTATGACGTACCTTTAATAGTAGAAGGAGATGGAACTATAGATATTTGTTTATGCGGCTTTCCACTTTTTTTTGAGCTAGTGTGTGTGAAAAGTGACCGTAAACATAAGGCCATATGTCACTCGGTGCCTTTTGTCCATACTACTTGACACCACACACTCAAACCTAAACGTCAAAAAAAGTGGACACTTTACAACTGGTATGGCTCACTCTATTTGGTATAATCTCTTTGATACAAACATAGAGAATAGTATCTAGATTGTTTCTGAAAAATTTCATTTACTTTAATTGGTTAGTATTGAAAATATCACCAGACTTCGTTTGTATGCAGCGCATTTACGCATCCGGAATAAACTTGTTTTAAAACAATAAATATAAGATTAAAACGCAGATTTATAAAAAGTACATCTGTGTGTATGTGCGTATGCAGTGGTGTGTTTGTTTGTGTATGCGTGAGTGTGTGGATGAGTATTTGTGTGTCATCGATTTACACCCTGTATATTCTGTAAGATTACCGATAGCGCCGGGCACAGGACCGGCTACCCCGTTACTGGAACAACTTCCGACAGCGTCAGCTGGCGGTGGTGTTGGAAACACGCAGCGGTAGCATGGCCCCTTGTACGACGCGTCCTGTGACCGATATAAATACCTAACGTTATTTGAATCATACATAACTGAAATAACACTTAGGGCCTTTTCCACCACTTCCGAATAAGTTCTTGTTAGCTTATCCGAAAGCTCATTGGACATATTCTTCATAGCTTAGGCAATGAATAATTGTGGATGGAAAAGTCGAAAGCAGAAAATTTGACTTAGGAACTTTGTTTGGACTAGTTAGGAGATAAACATAATAAAAGTCCTTACCCCTCCGAGGTGCGCTCGAGGGGGGGGAGGGCAAAGAAGGTCCCGTTTTTTAGTTTTTTGCTTACATCTCGAAAACGGTGCGTTGTACGAAATTTTGTTGTACTACAATATGGAAACTGATAAAATTCTCTACAACTTTAAGTAAGGACTTTAGTACGTTTATCTCCTAACTAGTCCAAACAAAGTTCCTAAGTCAAATTTTCTGCTTTCGACTTTTCCATCCACATCCTTTTTTGAGCATTCATTGACTAAACTATCATAAAAAATATGTAGAATGAGCTGTCGGATAAGCTAACAAGAACTTATTCAAATATGGTGAAACCTTTGACTATTGTGGACTGGTTACGCGTGTAATTCTATTAACAAACATTTCTGCCACTTTTTGCGGGGGGCGAGGTAACATGAAATCCGCAACTTTGGATTTTATTCCCCATAACTTTAGATTCTAATTTTGAATGTTAAAAATCATGAAAAGTAGTCTCGTGTGAACCCCAAACGTTCTAAGTTCGAAGTTATTATTTCGCAATTATAGGCTGTCTCGTTTAGTGATAAGGTGTAAAATTGAATGTAAATGCACAATATCAATTGTGCTTATACCGTGGCAGAGGGGAAATGCTACCGCAAGGCTAGTCCTTATAATAATTAGTCAAAGGGTGAAACAGGACCTTAGAATTAGTAAATCAATGCCTTGCTCCGTAGGGATAGGTAAAGACAAAGATCAAATGAAATAGCGAGGTATAGAGTTAGGGGCAGGTAGAGAAAAAAAAAATAAAGTCGGGCCAATTTAATAGGTCACATTTGACATCTATTGGTACTTCATCAAAGGTAACCTTGTAACGGCGGGTATAGAATAATATTATTTTTTTCGAAGTTAGAACTGCACAATTGCACTCTTTTTAATTATGATTACATATTTATTGTAATAATGACCAAAGAAGGTAATTTTACGATTTATTTTCACTAATAAACAATTGCTGTTCTAAAGAACTGAACGTCGTTACAATGTTGCGTCAGTGAACCTTTTTTCTTTTTTAACACTAGGGATGTAATCCAAAAAAATCGAAGTAAAACGTAGTTCCAACAAACCGCGATATTCACATATAATTCAATTCACGAATGTTTGAAATCCGTATTGATTCATTCACTTTAATCGATGTTTTTAAGCAGGTCACCTCACTACGAAGCTAAAACTGACAGATGTCAAATGTGACCTATTAAATTCGCCCGACTTTAGTAAGGGCCATATCACACAAGCGACTTTTGAGCGGAGGAGACGACGAAACGATTTCACAACATCGCGATATTTCTAAATTCAATCAGTGTCGCGGGGGATTGCGGCGATGAAGCTCACTCAATACCCTTGCTTAAAAATTCTCACGACTCAGTTGCGATATCGCCTATGCTAAAAATAGCGTGTGTGACAGGTCTCTTAGTTAGGGACAGGCAGATAAATAGATCAAGTGAGTGTTGAGGATAGGTGGAGAAAATGAACAAGTGAGTAATGGACAGGTAGAGAAAAATATAAAACAAGTTAAAGATAGTTACAGAAAAATATCAAGTAAGTTTAGGATAGGTAGAGAAAAAGAACAAGTGAGTTTAGGATAGGTAGAGAATAAGATCACATAAGTCAACTTATTCCTAAAAACGGTGAGAAAATAGGATAAGGTTAAGGACAGAAGAATAATGAGTTTTAGAGAGAGATAGAGAGAGAGAGAGAGAGAGAGAGAAAGAGAGAGGGAGAAAGGTAGAGAGGGAGAGAGAGGGAGAGAGGGAGGAAGAGGGAGATACGATGACATAGATATTGCCTTTGTATTTTTAAATGATGTCTACCGTACTTACAGTTTCATTGCTATTCGTCTCCGCTCTGTACCCGTAGATTGTGATTTGTCCCTCCATTTTTAATGCACTTCCAGATATTAGGGGTAACTGTAAAATAAATATTATTTTACTAAATATTTTCTAGCTGCACCCGCGACTTCATATCGATTGTTTTAGGCTATCGATAGTTAGGCAACACTATAATATGAAAGTTTCTTTTTTCTTTACCTTAGTGACAACACATGCGTCGTTCAAAAGGTATCTGGTAGGTACATTGTCAGTACATTCCAGTACCACGTCGTACTTAGATATTACCACGTCATACTTAAATATTACAACATCGTACTTAGATATTACCACATCATACTTAGATATTACTTCGAAGTTTCCTTACCTTAGTGAGAACGCAGGCGTCGTTCAAAAGGTACCTGGTGGGTACATTGTCAGTACAGTCCAGTACCACGTCATACTTAGATATTACAACATCGTACTTAGATATTACTTCTAGGTATCCTTACCTTAGTGAGAACGCAGGCGTCGTTCAAAAGGTACATTTTTAATACCACATCATACTTAGATACTATCACGTCATTCTTAGATATTACAACATCGTATTTTGATATTAATTAATCGTACTTATATTCCATTCAAAATAGCAACGAAATTTTAAGGCTATTTTTAATTACAGAAACAGAGATTTGAAACAGTTACTCTCACTTATTCTTAGAACAGCTTTAGTAACGTGCAATATATGTAGGATAGTACATCTTTCTGACAAATAAATTATATTTGCTTATCAGAATTGGACAGAAAGCTAAATAGGAATCTGAAAATCTCGTCGTCCTTATTCGGAATGAAGTATAGATATTACTTCTAGGTTTCCTTACCATAGTGACAACGCAGGCGTCGTTCATTAGGTACCTGATGGGTACATTGTCAGTACAATCCAGTACCACGCCATACTTAGATATTACAACAACGAACTTAGATATCACAACATCGTACTTAGATATTACCACATCTTACTTAGATATTACGCCTAGATTTCCTTACCTTAGTAAGAACGCAGGCGTCGTTCAAAAGGTACCTGGTAGGTACATTGTCAGTACAATCCAGTACCACGTCGTACTTAGATATTACTTCTAGGTTTCCTTACCTTAGTAAGAACGCAGGCGTCGTCTTAAAGGTACCTGGTTGGTATATTGTCAGTACAGTCCAGTAACACGTCATACTTAGATACTACCACGTCATACTTAGATCTTAGATATTAACAAATCGTACTAAGATATTACTTCTAAGTTTCCTTACCTTAGTAAGAACGCAGGCGTCGTTCAATAGGTACCTGGTCGGTACATTGTCAGTACAATCCAGTACCACGTCGTACTTAGATATTATCTCTAAAGCATTGCTTGAATCCAGCTGGAGGTTGTACTGGTTTATATGGATGTGAGAGTTTATGCTGTGGAAGGAAAATATCACATGTTAATTAACACATAAATATTAAATTTATTAACATAATACAAATAGATGTAGGTAGGTAAATTAAAAATATAGAGACCTTATAACTAACTTAACCTAAAATATGGTGCAGGTCTGGGCCGCGCGGGAGGGTAGCCAAGATGCTGGCAGCGTTTCCTCGCTGAACGGCTAAGCTGATCCGTTGAGCGAGGAAAGCGCCAGCCCTTAGATCCCCGGTTGAGTCTACCAGGCGCTCTGACAGATCTTTAAAAAGCGCCTGGGCGCCGGGACCCCACGGTCCAAGGGTTTCGACACCGAATGCCATGAATTTGTATTGGGTGCCGATACCCTTGTATTTCTCCTCTTTTGCCTTTTCGGCAGATTCCGCCGCCGAGCCCACTCTTTTGCTCGTTCCCCGTAGATGGGACGGGGCCAGAGTGTCCACACAGGTGGCATCCCACACCAGCACCCGACCCATCTTCCAGGGGACGAGAGACATCCCGTCTGGTCTCTTGCCATCCTCCCGGACAATACCTTTTGGCTCTAGAGTGGCCGGTACGTTGACAAATAAATTAAAAACCGGACTCGCGCAAGGAGGATTTTCTGTCATACAGTTTGGGATCCTTAGAGCGAGTTCGACTCACACTTGGCCAGTCTATATAATTTGTTTTTCCCCTTACATTTATTCCTCAATATATTTTTTTTGCTACCTCTACCAACATTCTGTTTAAGAATGTAGTGGTAGCAATGCTCAAATTTAGCAATTTAAGTTTCAGGTTGGAATGACGGGTCAAGTGGTGAGAGGTGGCTAACCTTTCACCCACATAAACACTGCGTAAGAAACCTTTAACTCCTTAGTCGCCTCGTACGACACCCACGGGAAGAATTTGGATGGTCCAGTCTAAGCCGGAGGCACACGGCTATATAACAATATACACTCCCTGAGCATAGACAGAGATATTATAAATAGCATAGCATATGTTCACGACTATACTCCCCGAGGGGGCGTCAGAGATATTCTGAAACCTCAGAACATCCACGTTTCACTAGTAACACCGAAACTCTGTCCAGTGTGATGGGGAGTGAGCCCGTTGCTACTTATAATGGTCAGAGGGTACGATACATGCCTCGAAATTTAAGGTTTCCTTACGATGTTTTCCTTCACCGAAAAGCCAGTGGTGTTGCACATCGTACATAAATTCCAAAAAACTCACTGGTGCAGTACAACCAGCTCCCGCGGCATGAAGGCGCGATAAAGCGCTATCGCGCCCTAGCTCCCTTTCTTTTTGCGCGCGAACGAACGAGTTAGCAGGCGCGATAAAACATTTATCGAGGTATACGATGCCGCGGGCGCAGGAAAATAATTCCGCTCGGCAATCTTCATTTGCGCAGCGCAGACCCGAGTCCCCGTCAAAACCCGAAGTCATTTAGTAATCAAAGGATGCAAATTCGGATAGCAGCGAAAAGGGCGCGAAAACAATTAGCCAATGGCGGCAAGATATTGAAGGTGGCACATCCTGATTGGGCAGTATGATTTCGCGCGCTGTTAAAATTTTTCAACTGCGCAGGTACATCGGTAAGAATTATAAACCTGGTACTACTGTACGAGTCGGCCTGGACGGGGATCGAACCATTGCATCCTGCGCGGCAGGCAAGGTGACTCGCCACTGGACCACCACGGTCTTTTTAAATATACAACGTGTTAATGAATAAGCGCAAAACCTCATACACCCCAACTGATTTATAACAAAATAATTAGATTAAAACAAAAATTTCATTATTTTGATAGTTAAAATTTAAAGTTATTTGCATTTTAAGTTATGAGGCAAAAATGATTTGTTATCATTTCAGCAATGAATGAAAGCGCTAACGTGCTCATCGATACATTTTAAGAATCATGTTTTGGTAGTAAATAGGGTGAGAGTGTCCGAGCGGTGGGTTGAGATCGAGTTCAGTAAATTTTATATTTTAAATATGTTGAAACAATGATGATTCGATTCTGCTCTCGATTCTAAACAAACTACTTTCTAGTTTTGCGTTAATTCATTAACACGTTGTAGTAATAGTTATAAAATAAAACACTTACTTTCTCAATGCGTGCGCTGCGGATTCAACCTTGCTTCTATTCTGATCGCTCTCTCCATGCAGTACCTGTCTATGTATGTTGGTTACGTCCACAGTGTCGTAGTCCACTATGCCTATCACACCTGTTAAATACAAAATACAAAATCATGTATTTACTAAAATTAGTTTACACATACGGTTTACTTGAGGACCCGTACAAGGGAATGCCTGGAGTACAATAATAAATAATAATAATAAATATCTTGGACATTGTCACACAAATTATCTAGTCACATTTAAAGTACCACAATCTAGCCTGGACTTGTGTTATGATGACTAGACAACGATATAGAATACATTTTTACAATACAGTTGAAGTTAGCAAACGAGCAAATAAATTACTGAGGTTATATATTTTTTTTACATAATCATAAGCATAAGCATATGCTCACGACTATATTCCCCGAGGGACATTCACGTTTCACCAGTAGTAACTCTATCCAGTGTGACGGGGGGTGAGCCCGTCGCCAAATAATGGACAGTGGGTACAATACATGCCTCGATATTGAAGCATGCAGGTTTCCTCACGATGTTTTCCTTCACCGAAAAGCCAGTGGTGTTACAAATCGTACATAAATTCCGAAAAACTCATTGGTTCAAGTCGGCCTGGACGGGGATCGAACCATCGCCTCCTGCACGGCGGGCAAGGTTACTCGCCACTGGACCACCACGGCTTTTTTTTACGAGCGGCACAATAGCAAAATATTTTTCTCTGAGAAAAGAGCATGCAAGTGAAGTGTGTGTGTGAGTGTATTTGCGTAAACGAACGTACGTTTGCCGTTTTTGAGCGTTTTTGAAATATACATGTATTTACATTAATAAACAGTTGTTGAGAGTTACGCGGTTATTGACGGCCTGATAGCACAGTCTGTAGTGAACCTGCCTGCTGTGCCGAGGGTCGCGGGTTCGAATCCCGTAAGGGACAAATATTTGTATGATGAATATGAATATTTGTACCCGAGTCATGGATGTTTGTATCTATACAGGGTCCTTCTTAATATGCTGACACTTTTTTAAGGGGATGATCAGACCGTCAAACTGAACAACTTTCTCTATGGCACCAACATCGAAATCGCGAAAAATCTGCTCTTCCATAAATACTGCAAACCTACTTGAGCTAAATGTATGGGACAGCAGATTTTTTTTTCGCGACTTAGATGTTGGTCTCATAGAGAAAGATGTTCAGTTTGACGGTCTGATCATCCCCTTAAAAAGTGTCAGCATATTAAGGACCCTATTTATTATATGCATTCTATATCGTTGTCTAGTCATCATAACACAAGTCCAGGCTAGATTCTGGTACTTTAAATGTGACTAGATAATTTGTGTGACGATGTCCAAGATATTTATTTATTTAATTAATCTAGAATTAAACATTTTAACGGGTTCTTACCGCTTTTTGGTATATTTGAGTTCCCCATATCGGGGAAAAAAATCTGCTGTCCCATACAAAACTGCAAACATAACTCAACTGAAATGTATTGGACAGCTAACAGATGGCGCTACGGTCGCACTCGTAAATGTGTACGTAAGACAACTTGCGACGTCACAATAGTAACCCGTTAGCCGCTACACATAAGGTTCACAATCGTATACAAGACATGAATCGCGCAAGAGAAATAATCACAGAGATTCGATATATATACAAGGTCCAACTAAGATCTCTTGGACCACGGCCGGTCCCCAGGCTTCACACCTAGCCTGGCGGAAGATCTTCCCTTTTCACCGGAGGAACCTTCCACAGTAGTTCCACCACAATTTCAATGGTCTGCACTAGTATGATAAAATGAATGTATATTGTTCTCACCGATGCCAGCACCGGCAAGGTAAAGGGCCGCAGGACATCCCAGCCCACCGGCTCCTACAATCAGCACCTTGGCTGCACATAGCTTCTCCTGCCCCGACACTCCAATATTAGGCAGGAGGATTTGACGGCTGTATCTGTGAGCAAAAGTGTAAGTAGGTTAGATTTATCCCCCCTTTGGCCCCCTCTGATCTGACTGATCTATCAGAGACCAACTGCTGCTTCCGAAGCACGGAAACATTCAAGATGGAATACAACTAAACGGTCACCCATCCAAAGACTGACCGGACCTGACGTTGTTTACCAAAGCTTCTGGACTGTATATTACCTCTCAATAGCCCATCTAGGTAATCTATCACCAAATTTTGCAGTTCCTCCTATATGTAAATCTTGTTGTTCTGTAGCCTGGGTTTGTCCGTTTGTCTGTTCAAACTGAAACAATACATCATAATCAGCCTTTATTCGTGAATTGTGTTATGGCGTGATATTGCTTGTGCAAGCTTTTTGATTTTCCAAATTATTTTATAATTATCAAGATTATAATCATGATCATAATAATTATCAATGATTATTATCCTTTCGAACCCAGAAAAAATCAGCTGTCCCCATGCATTTGGGTCGAATAGTATGTACAAACAGATTTTTTTATCGCGATTTTGATGTTGATCCCGTAAGAAAGTTGTTTCAATCTAATTATTTTGCTGTAAATCAGCAAAATAATTAGATTGAAACAATTATTTCATTATTTTGATAGTAAAAATTTAAAATTATTCGCAATTTAAGTTTTCAGGCAAAAATGATTTGTTATCATTTCAGCAATGAATGAAAGCGCTAACATGCTCATGGATACATTTTAAGAATCTTATTTTGGTAGTAAGTAGGGTAAATGTGCCCGTGCGGTGGGTTGAGATCGAGTTCAGTAAATTTTAAATTTTACAATCAAATTATTTCGTATAATGAAAAATAAAACTATATTGAAAATATGATAATTCGATTCTGCTCTTGATTCTAAACAAACTACTATCTAGTTTTGCGTTAATTCATTAAAGTCCGTCGCTGAAAGATTGCGTTTGACAGTTACCATAAAATTAAAAAAACTGAATGAAAACTATAAATGCCGATCATTATTTAGTAGCTTTTTGAACTTAAAAGGGCAGCTAGTGCCCTGTGTACTAGAGTGAGCACAGGTAAACAATTTTTTCATTCCGTTTTTTACAATTTTATGGTAACTGTCAAACACAATCTTTCAGCGGCCGGACTTTAACACGTTGTATATTTCCCACTGCCCAGCACTGCGCACTGCACTGCGCTGTAGTGCACAGGCCTACTCTGTGGGCGTTAGTCCACCACGCGTGCGTATTGGTAGACTTCACATACGCATCGGAATATCTTCTTCAGCGTATGCAGGTTTCCTCACGATGTTATCCTTCACCGTTTGAGAGCAGTCGGTATTACGTTAAGTGTGATATTTTGGTTAAAGAATTTTTAGTTTTTGCGAAAAGTGCATGAACCCACAAAGGACATCTTTATCATTATTAAAGAGAATATATATTTACATCGGTTTTTTTATAACAACATCATCAATTTAATTAAAAAATAAAGTTAAAACAAGACAAAAATTTACCGGAATCCATTCCTTCTTCAATTCGTATAATTCTCTCTCTTTATCGTGTAAATTCTTACGTATTTCGGCGATTTCTTTCTCTAAATTGTTTATTCTATCCATTTTGGTGTCACTTTATGATGGAAATTGAGCAATTAATACAGAAAATTCAATTTATTATATCTAAACATCGACAGGTGTTTTTAAGAAGTTAGGGATCCGTATTTCAGAAGTGAAAGACGTGAACCTTCAAGGCCTAAAGAGTTAAAGATGGTTCAGTAAGTCTAATCCAACATTTTTGTTGGTTACTAGTTTAAAATTAGAAGTAAAGAAAACATTTCACCAGAGTACCGAATTATCTTTAATCAAACTCATGAAGTAATTGTTATTGTAAAAAGATTGTACAGAACCAAATTCTTTTAAATTCCGATTTAGCTTAGCTAATTTCCTTTGACATTTGTAGTGATGTACTTTGTTTAAATTTACAATCGATCGATTATGCTTTTACTAATTTGCGATGCGTTTTGTTAGTGCAAGCTTCGAAATTTAGTGTTTTTTATATTTTCACTAGATTTTTTTTAAGTTGCATAAAAGCCACTAAATTGATACAAATTTATTCTTAATGAAGCTGAAGGAGGTTAACAGGACTACCGGGTGATGAATAGAACAGACATTTATTGCTCAAATTTTCAAGCTGAAAAAGAGTTTACCAATAACAAAACGCAAAACGTCACTGAACCCGCTTCAGTTGCTACGCGATTGCGAATTTCTGTTTTTCGTTGTTTTACACAATAATTAACAGTAATTACAGTAATTTCAGCGATTTTCACGTGATAAATCAACCGAAGCTACTTTCCCACTAGCTTCTTACTGAACAGTACTTCAACTTACTGAGAAAAAACACCGACTATCAGAATTTTTATGTTATCTTATTTCATGCCTGTTTTGAAGTGAAAACAATGGATTGTTTGCATTTACGGGACAATAACAAAGAGTTCTTGTGTCAGTTTACTTCGTAATAGTGAAGGAATACGCTAAAAGTAAGTGTAGAATGCTATTTGTTATAAAGTTTATAACCTCTAAACATTTTTTGTTCACACAATGCATTTGCGGTTTACGTTATAATTTACTGTTTCTTGGTGATAATTTAACCTTCTAATAGCCAATGAATGTCCTTATACTTGTCTCCTATTTGGATTCCGCACTTTACTAACAATTTTCTCAAATGAAGTGGCAATTTGATTCTATGCAATTAATTAGTATGTAGTTCTAATTGGAATAAATCTGATTTTTACTCATTGCTTATCATAGCATAGCATAGCATATGCTCACGACTATATTCCCCGAGGGGGTAGTCAGAGATATTCTGATACCTCAGAACATCCACGTTTCACCAGTAGTACCGAAACTCTGTCCAGTGTGACGGGGGGTGAGCCCGACGCCACTTATAATGGACAGTGGGTACAAATACATGCCTCGAAATTGAAGCATGCAGGTTTCCTCACGATGATTTCCATCCATGCTTATCATCACCCTATAATTACGTCACACTGTAGGGCATAGGACTTTTCTCGAGGATTTTTATTTTTTTTATTGTTATTTATGAAAGGTTTTTTCCACATGGAATATAAAACCCTCATCAGAGCGGAACTCTAGTTACATAGTTCAGACACATATTATATTACTACCACTGGTCCGGCACTCTAAAAAACGTTTATGAATTTTGAAATGGCGTCTGCACATGCAAACTATGTGAAAACCGTCCATGACATTGCGTGTAGGGATGAAAGTTCCGCTTTGCATTTAACATCATCGACATTTCAATACTTTTAATTGTTCGTTCTATTATTAAAAATAGTATTTGAGCTAAAGAATTATTGAAAATATGAATTTATCATTATTTTACAACGTTTTTTATGCACTGAAAAGACACAATTGTATGTAGTCAAATCCAACGGCTGACTGCATTCCCTTGCTCGGCTTCCCTTAAGTTTCCCAGAAAGTGTGAGGTGAGGTGGGGGTTCTGAAGTCAAGGGGGGCGGGGAGTCGCCGTTCTGTATTTAGAACTATATACTATTATTTGTGTGGGCAAGCCCTGGTGTCAGAGTTTGTTCAGACCGCCTTACGGCCTCTGACGTGGTTTTTATGTAACGACTACTACCACGAGAGATAGTAGCCAGTACCAATGGCTTAATGTGCCATCCGAAGCACGGAATCATCTTTCTTTTAGATAATCAGGTGATTTGACAATGTCCTAAACAACCAAAGGGATGTGTCCCTCTTACTTACTTTTACATTTTAAGAAACCACTTCCATAATTCCATACAGGGTGTAACAGACCATCAAATTGAACAACTTTCACTATGGAGCCAACATCGGAAAAAAATCAAAAAATCACCTGTCACATACATTTGAGCCCAGATGGTTTTGTATGAAAGAGCAGATTTTTTTTTACAATGTTAATGTTGGCTCCTTAATGAAAGTTGTTCACTTTGATGGTCTGAAGCACCCCTTAAGTTTAACTAAGGTCTTATGTTACACCTGCAAAAATTTTTAGACATATGCATCAAAATATCCATTTTCGCACGTGTGTTCTATAAGCTGCATTATGTACCTTAAAGCGGTGCAATAAGAGCCACTTTACGAACAAGAATGTTGAAAAAAATACTATATTGTTTTTAAGTGCCCCTGACTCAAAATCACAAATTTTTGGATGTTTTTGTCCATCTATTCGCTTGTTCGATTTCTATAAAACTTTTTAGGTTTGTCTGGTATATCATTTATCTCGCTACGATGACGGGAACCGGTGCGGACGAATTCGCGGTTAAAATCTAGTAGGTACTATAATAACAATTTTAATATAACAGACTAATCTTGAATCGGGTAATTATATGCAATTGACAAAATATCCTTAAAGTAACTATATAAACGAACAAACAAAGCAAACAAACCTAACAACCGTCTATCTTAAATCTCAACCAAATATTGAAAAAAATGTAATGTAGGTTCCTTAGATAATGAAATTATTTTGTTCCTTTACACAAAGTACTCTTATTTATACGTTTAGTAACATAAACCAATTTTCGAGTCACGTTGCAATTCTGGCGGAGTACGGACGCTTGCGTATCGACGCGTCGGGATTGCACGTGGCTCCACCATTTTGTGAACTCTTTTGTGTTTTAACCTTAAAACAATCACTTGAGATTATAACCTACTTACATTGGCAAAACTGCCACTCTAGACTTAATAAATACCACTGATCATTTTCCTTCATATAATATCCACATAACGAGACATTGGCTGAATTGTGATAACGCATCGGATGCCACTAAACAAAAATAGAATAGAATAAACCAATTTTCTATCAGAGCTCCTGACTATGAATACGAAAAGAGATAGACTAATTGAAATTCATCGTACTATACATTCAATTTACTTCGTGTTTGGTGTGTATAAATGGAATGCCTTAATTTTTTCAATGAAAATTTATAGATGGAGTCGTGCTGCTCTCGCTTCACGGCGGCAGAGGGCGGGGCGCGACTGGCGGCGGCGGCGAGCGCGCGCAACACGCTCGCCGTAGAGTACGCCTCCTTCGTGGCCACCCGACTGGTGCACGAGGACGCTTATAAGATCAGAGGGTAAGTCTTACAGTAATACCAGGTTTATATGTCACTAGAGTTAACCCGCGGCTTCATCCGTACAAATAATAAACCAGATTTTAAGTCAGATCATAAGCTATCAAACAAAAAAAGTTTCATCAACATCGGTTCAGTAGTTTATGCGTGATGCTGTTACAAACATACAAACAAACAAACAGACAGATAAAAATTCTAAAAAGGTTTATTTGGAGTCCGGGATACCTTAAAACCATATCGTAATCTTTTTCATGTAAATATCTTCAATGTACAGACATATTCTGTTACAGTTTTATAATAGTTAAGACTGGACGAAGGGAAGCTCTAAAGTGTCCGAACCAAAAGAGCACCTAAACGTAAAAAGAGAACCAATTATGCGACAGTCTTCGTTTGATCGGCCGTCTACGCGAACGCGCGGGCGATGGGGGAGTGGGATGGAAAAATATTTCAGCATTTTCAATGTTTTTAGTTGGTTTATATTGCTACACGTACTTAGTTTTGTGTATTTTAGTACTAGACCCGGCGTCCATAATATTCTACGTCAATGGTCGTACCACTGTATTTGACGTGTTGAAAAATTTAAATTGCGTTCGAAATTATATTGACTATTCAGGATGTGCCACCTTCACGCGCCTGGAATCCCTTGCCGCTATTACCTAATTGTTTATGCGCTCTTTTCGCCGCATTCGACTTGGAGCACCCCCCGTCACACTGGACAGAGTTTCGGTACTACTGGTGAAACGTGGATGTTCTGAGGTTTCAGAATATCTCTGACTACCCCCTCGGGGAATATAGTCGTGAGCTTATTCATGGATGTATCTGACATGCTTTTGTTCTGTGCTTGTGGGTAATTTTTAAATAATATTTCCAAAAAACAAGAATGACACATTTTAGTCATTGTTGGTTTTCAATTTATTGAAATATTACGGATTATTGATTCATGTTTGTAGTTTGTGTCTTTATTTTATTTATATTTATTGCGATAAATTACATGTTTACAATAGATAATATATCATTGTTACACAGTTTCAACATAATTTTACCCATGTTTTGGGTGTGGCAATTTTTATACAATTACAACATCGATAATAATGAATAATAAGAATATGTTACAAAATTAAATAATACAATGTCCATTGAAATTTATACATCAAGATACACAACAGGAAAGTAGGAAAATAATAAATCTGATTTTACTTAGTACATTACTTAATAGTTAATTCGTTAAGTCATTGCATTATTGTATATAATATAATTTACATTTAAATGAAGTTGAGTGAGAGTTGAGTGTTATCGTTAACACCGCCAAAAGTGGCCATAATAACAACAAGCATTATAAAAACATCCCCCGATACCCCCTCGGGGAATATAGTCGTGAGCAAATGCTATGCTGTGCTACACTGTACTTATTTTTAATTTCAACCTCTATTCTTTCAGACCGCTATTCGAAGGTCGTCAGCGTTCAGTCTACGTGACCCGAGCGTCTCGCGTTAAGGTGGTAGCGTACGAACTGAACATATTGACGGACCTGGCTGTGACGCAGGCCTTGACTTACGACGACGTCGACGATTGGGAGGCGGAGATCAATGAGAAAGAGGTAATATTCTTTATAAAATAAAGGTACACCAACATTATACAAAAGACTTCGCATCGTACTGTTAAGGGCCTATGTCGAAAATTAATTGAAGCGAAATGGGCGTGCGATAGCTTATATTACTGCCTGATGCGAGAGAAAGAGACAGGGCAGCGCGCGCGCCTGAAACGACGCAAGCGTAAAACAAACTTTATTTAATTGTAATTGTACTATTTATGTAAGTTCAATTCTGCTCTAATCAAAATTTATAAAAAATCAATCTCTTTTTTTGAAATCAAGCCTCTTGTTTCTAATATTCACCGTTTAGCACTTCCAAGCGTTTATCGATAAAGACGGAGGCTACTTTGGCTTGTTTTTCTATCGAGAAAATGTGTCTTAATCGTGTTTTGGCTCTAATCAAAACTTCAATTATATGTTCAATTTACTCATATCCGCAAATCATACTCCTACTGTTAGTACTTCGTGAGATATAATGCTTTGAAGAATCCTATTTTTTTCACATAGCCTCTTAACGGGACGGGAAAAGTGTGATTGTTTTACGTTACTGCTTAGTTATGCTACTGTCCAAAGAATTGCTATTCTGAAGTGGCAATGGGCGGGACACATTGCTACAGAACTGATGGTCTATGGGGCGAAAGCTTTGACTAATTATTATCAGGACTAGCCTTGCGGTAGCATTTCCCCTCTGCCACGGTATAAGCACAATTGATCTTGTGCATTTACATTCAATTTTACACCTTATCACTAAACGAGACAGCCTATGATTGCGAAAAAATTACTTCGAACTTAGAACGTTTGGGTTCACACGAGACTACTTTTCATGATTTTTAACATTCAAAATTAGAATCTAAAGTTATGGGGAAGAAAATCCAAAGTTGCGGATTTCATGTTACCTCGCCAGAAATGTTTGTTAGTAGAATTACACGCGTAACCAGTCCACATATAAATAGTCAAAGGGCGGAAGAGTTCTCGAGTGGCGACCGCGTACCGGAAAGAGCAGCGTGGGTAGCCCCCCCACAAGGTGGACTGACGACCTGGTGAAGTCGGTGGGAACCAATTGCATGAGGGCAGCGCAGGACCTGTCGTTTTGGCGATCCTTGGGGGAGGCCTATGTCCAGCCATGGACGTCCATCAGCCGATGACTGAAGGTACTCTTATCGCTATAAAGTGATTTGTTATTTCGTTGCAGGTCCTAGTATGCACTTCTCCAGTTCTGAAGAAGATCCTGGAAGACAAACTGCTCCTCATGCCGACCATTAATGTCTTGATATTGGACAGCTGCCATCTTGTGTCCAGAGACGAAAGCTTACAATTTGTGAGTAGAATCTTAAGTTAAAGTATCTTTAAGATAGGATAAGATATGCAACGTGTTAATGAATTAACGTAAAACTAGAAAGTAGTTTGCTTAGAATCGAGAGCAGAATCGAATTATCATGGTTTCAACATAATTTTTTTTTCAAAATTTGTAATAATTTGTTTGTAAAATTGAAAATTTACTGAACTCAATCTCAACCCACCGCTCGGGCACTCTCACCTTATTTACAACCAAAACAAGATTCTTAAAATGTATCCATTAGCACGTTAGCGCTTTCATTCATTGCTGAAATGATAACGAATCATTTTTGCCTCAAAACTTAAAATGCGAATAACTTTAAATTTTAACTTTCAAAATAATGAAATTATTGTTTCAATCTAATTATATTGTTATAAATCAGTTGGGGTGTATGAGGTTTTGCGCTTATTCATTAACACGTTGTATATTCTTTATTTGCACACCAAGATACACAAAAAAGAACAATATACACGAAGAAAAAGGGTACAAAACGCGGTCTTATCACTTTACTGCACTGACATGTTATACCAAGATCCGACCGCAAAATTATGCACTTATTTGTTTGGTGAACGAAATGTGATTTAAGTGAAAGTTTTTACAGAGGTTCATACAACGCCGCCGGGTTGCCGCAAAATCTTGCCGCAAGTACCATTACCATGATGATTTCTCTTCTTCTCTTCTTCCTGCCCTTATCCCATTATTTGGGGTCGGCGCAATATGTCGTCTTCCTCCATTCATCTCTTTTAGCCGTCATTTCAGCGCACACACCTTTTTTACACATGTCATCTTTCACACAATCCATCCATCTTTTCTTTGGTCGTCCTCTCTTCATGCAGCCATCCACATTCAGATTTAACATTCGTCTTGTAATATGCCACTCATCTCTTCTCATCACATGTCCATACCACGATGATTTATGGTACCATTTTTCCACCTATCTGTTTGGGAAGTAAATGAGGTGCCATCTGAAGGAGACTGATGTAAAGAACTGGTAAAACTAGGGTTGTCACCTCTCAGTCTGCCGAACCTCGCGAAATGGTACCATAAATCATCATAGTAAAGACACTTGCGGCAAGATTTTGCTAGGAAACCCGGCGGCGTTGTATGAACCTCTGTGTATTAACATTCACTTAAATCGCATTTCGTTCACGAAACAAAGAGGTGCATAATTTTACGGTCGGATCTCGTACTATGTAGGCTCATTACGTTATGCCTTGTCGACACGGTCTGTCAGCGACAAAAACATGGGCCAAGTGTGTGTCGGTGTCATATACAACGTCGGTGTTATATGTTAATGAATAAGCGCAAAACCTCATACACCCCAACTGATTTACAACAAAATAATTAGATTGAAACAATAATTTCATTATTTTAAAATATAAAATTTAAAGTTATTGGCATTTTAAGTTTCGAGGTACAAATGATTTGTTATCTTTGCAGCAATGAATGAAAGCGCTAACGTGCTCATGGATACATTTTAAGAATCTTGTTTTGGTAGTAAGTAGGGTGAGAGTGCCCGAGCGGTGGGTTGAGATCGAGTTCAGTAAATTTTAAATTTTTCAAGCAAATTATTAAAAATTTTGAAAAAAATTACCTATGTTGAAACCATGATAATTCGATTCTGCTCTCGATTCTAAACAAACTACTTTCTAGTTTTGCGTTAATTCATTAACATTTTGTATACCTAGACTTGTTTTTCTAACTATTGTCTTCTCTTTCAGATAATGAAACATTACAAAGAGTGCGAGGAAGATAAAAGACCTAGAATCTTAGCACTAACCTACCCTCTATTCGCATCAACAAAAAAAGATTCGGAAACTACCAATAGCAACAAAACTGAAAATAGCGATACAGAAAAACTACCAGAAATGGTAGAAACAGAAAAAACTACCAATAAAGATATCGATTTAAAAAATAACGAAACCACAGATCCAAAAACAGAAACTGAAGAATCGAAAATAGAAACCACAGATTCCAAAACTGAATCAGACGAAGGAATAGAGACCACAGATGAAAAAGAAAAGAAAAAAGTGACAGTAGAAGAAATAGGCGCGTATGAAAACTTGGATGATTTTGAAATGTATGAGAAATTGGAGTGGAAGATAGAAGAGTTGGAGAAAGACTTGTGTTGCCAGATGGATTTAGCAGAAGATATTGACGGAGGAAAGAGGTGAGGATAAATAATATGATTGACCGATAGCTCTGTTAGTAGTGATCCTGCATTCTGACCTGGGTTCGAATCCCGCTATACTCCATTCAAAATAGAAACGAAATTTAAAGGCTACTTTACCATAGAATAGCATATGCTTATGACTATATTCCCCGAGGAGGTAGTCAGAGATATTCTGAAACCTCAGAACATCCACGTTTCACCAGTAGTACCGAAACTCTATCGAGTGTGACGGGGGATGAGACCGTCACCACATAATGGACAGTGGGTACAATACATGCCTCGAAATTGAAGCATGCAGGTTTCCTCACGATGTTTTCCTTCACTGAAAAGCCAGTGGTGTTACAAATCGTAAATAAATTCCGAAAAACTCATTGGTATGAGTCGGTCTGGACGGGGATCGAACCATCGCCTATATTTCATTTCATTACTAAATCGCATCACTACAATATCGAACTCAATGACATGCCATCGCCTCTACAGATATTTCCTTATGATGATGATGATCTTTCAGGTTCTCGTCAACGGTAATAAAACCTAAAGAGCTGATTATAGAGTACAAATCAGCTCAGCCCGTTGATCAGCTGAGCGCAGAGTACGTCGAGCTGGAGAATTACATGAGAACCACTGTTGGTGACGCCCTCCAGTTTATTAATGAACATAGGTAAGTCGATAATAGAGTAAAAGTCGGCTTGATCAGCTGAGCGATCTGATCTGAGCTGAGCTGATCAACTGAAAGAGTACGTCGAGCCCAAGAGTTACAAGAGATCCACTGTCGGTGACGCCCTCCAGTTTATTCATGAACATAGGTAAGTCGATAATAGAGTACAAGTCGGCTTGATCAGCTGAGCGATCTGATCTGAGCTGAGCTGATCAGCTGAAAGAGTACGTCGAGCCCAAGAGTTACAAGAGATCCACTGTCGGTGACGCCCTCCAGTTTATTAATGAACATAGGTAAGTCGATAATAGAGTACAAGTCGGCTTGATCAGCTGAGCGATCTGATCTGAGCTGAGCTCAGCGGAACGATCACGGTTGTTTTTTTAACCTAAAATTTTGACATTGACAGTAATATGGGCTTCCAGGGCTTCCAGGGCTTCGATCATTTCCAAATACAATAAAAACTCATCTTCCATGCTAGAAAATCAAAGAGTGAATAAAAATAATTTGAAAAAAACTAACTTTTATTCAAAATGAGCAAACAGTCAAGTAACCACAGATAATCAAAACGTCAGAGTGTTTTTTAACCATCGAATTTGATGGTTAAAAGTTGCAACCTGTCAGAGGTTCGGAACGGTTGAGTTGTGACAACCGAGTTGCAAAGAGCGTTTTTTCACCGAGGCTCGGAACGGCGTTAGTGCGAAAAGTTGCACTCGGAGTGCACTCTGGGCGTAGGTTCTGAATGCACCCCTGCATATTAACTTTATGGTTTATAATCAATAATATTTGAAATACTGTCGACGACGTTGGAGACCGGGTTACAAAGCTGAAGTGGAGATGGGCAGGGCATTTGGCTAGAAGGGAAGACGGCCGGTGGCCAAGGCAATATCGGAATGGTGGCCAAGAGAAGGAAGGAGGTCCGTGGGTAGACCACCGATGCGATGGTCTGACGACATTGTAAGGGTTGCGGGTCGTACATGGATCAGATTGGCACAGGACCGTGAGGAGTGGCGCAACAAAAAGGAGGCCTATGCCCAGCAGTGGGTTGATGTGGGCTGATCTTTGACTAATTATTATAAGGACTAGCCTTGCAGTAGCATTTCCCCTCTGCCACGGTATAAGCACAATTGATCTTGTGCATTTACATTCAATTTTACACCGTATCACTAAACGAGACAGCCTATAATTGCGAAATAATAACTTCGAACTTAGAACGTTTGGGGTTCACACGAGACTATTTTTCATGATTTTTAACATTCAAAATTAGAATCTAAAGTTATGGGGAATAAAATCCAAAGTTGCGGATTTCATGTTACCTCGCCCCCCGCAAAAAGTGTCAGAAATGTTTGTTAGTAGAATCACACGCGTAACCAGTCCACATATAAATAGTCAAAGCCGGTGGACCAAGGCAATATCGGAATGGTGGCCAAGAGAAGGTAGGAGGTCCGTGGGTAGACCACCGATGCGATGGTCTGACGACATTGTAAGGGTTGCGGGTCGTAAATGGATCAGGTTGGCACAGGACCGTGAGGCGCAATAAAAAGGAGGCCTATGCCCAGCAGTGGGTTGATGTGGGCTGATTTGATTGATTGATTGATTAGAAATCTACATAGTGTTCATCTTCGTGGTCTAAACTTTGCGAATTTAAACCCATAGACATTCCTCTCTGACATTCTGCAAAGCAATTGTCAAGTCGACAATTTGACTTCTACCGTATCTAAATAAATCGTAGAAATTAATATTTAAGAAGAAACATGAAATGAAATTCAAATTCGGAGGCAATACATGACGCATTTTGGTAAAACCGTATGGAAATAAACGTGGGTCGTATTATCACAACCGACCATGGAATTAAACATCTCCGATTAAACGGCTAACCAACGACACAGAATTACGATAGTACTACGTACAGAATGGCCACTCCATGCTCCTCACTACCTTTAAATATATGGTGTTAGGGTAAACAGTTGCATTACTTTAAGGGAAATAAAAATAGAAGAAATAGGAATAGTTTATTTGCCTAAATACTTTGTTAAAAGGGTGTTACAAAATTGTTCAGTAGCTGTATTTAGCCTGCTTGCAGGCGTGCAAATTTAGTTTGAGTTTAGGGGTGATTTTACCCATGATACTGAACAACTTTCTCGAATTTCCTATAGTTTTCTTAGGGAAAGTTGTTCAGTATCATGGGTATAATATAATTAGAACTGTAGGTACTGTAATCGAATCGAATCTTGAATTAAACTGACATTCTCTCCTTTTAAAATCCATTATGTGAAATTGTATTGCATTAATTTAATATTATTTATAATTTAATTAAAAGCCGTGGTGGTCCAGTGGCGAGTAACCTTGCCTGCCGAGCAGGAGGCGATGGTTCGATCCCCGTCCACGCCGTCTCGTACCAATTAGTTTTTTCGGAATTTATGTACGATTTGTAACACCACTGGCTTTTCGGTGAAGGAAAACATCGCGAGGAAACCTGCATGCTTAAATTTCGAGGCATGTATTGTACCCACGGTCCATTATAAGTGGCGACGGGCTCACCCCCCGTCACACTGGACAGAGTTTCGGTATTACTGGTGAAACGTGGATGTTCTGAAGTTACCAGAATATCTCTGACTACCTCCTCGGGGAATATAGTCGTGAGCATATGCTTATGCTTATAATTTAATTATTACTTGATAGTCTGACATACCATAATCTAAAAATGTGTTATTATATACTTGAAATTCTAATTACCTAATGCTCTATAAATAGATTGTTATTCATAAATTTTAATAATTCTTCTTTTCGTGTCAGCATGAACCGCAAAAATTGTTATACTTATAACATTTTATTTTCTCTTTTGTATTTCGATTCAATACATAAAATTGTAAGTCTAAATTTAAGTTTTGCAGTGCCCTAGCAGGGTCCATGTGTACTGGAATCACTATGTAACATCTTTAAACCCATGGTTGCAATAAATGATTTGTGTTTGGTAGAATCACCCCTTAGGGTAATACAACTGTTTAACCTAACAACCTGTATAACACCTCACCAGGCCTGTCTCACTCCACAGGTCAGGTACGCCGGTACAGCTGCCTTTATGAGAGTATTAGAGAGTGTATGCGTCATATATTTCCTCTAAGTCTGTATTAAATCCACATAAAGACTGCATACAAATAATTGATAACACATATCAATGAATATTCTCCAAAAAAATCTTTTCGCTGAATATAATGGAACTACCAAATAACCAGATAAAAGATACTGGAAATCAAAACATTCCATCAAGCCAAACTTCTATCCAAACAAAAAAACTAAAGAATTCTTCTATAGAATCAGTAAGATCTACTAAATCTGAAAAATCTACTAAAGATAAAGAAGTGCAAATAAAAGAAAATGTGAATCGAAGTAGAGTAGTAAATATGCCCGACGAATTAAGCGTCGATGAAGCTGAAATAACTGCTCAAATAATAATTCAAGCCGAATCCCCTTGGGCTTGGCTTGTCGTGTGCGCTTCATTCATGAACCTAATGATCCTAGATGGAGTATCATTCACTTTTGGCAGTATATTAAACGATATGGCGATGGATTTGGAACTTTCTGATACGCCAGTCGCCTTCATTAACTCTATAGCAGTTGCTTTATACTTCATCGCTAGCCCTCTAGCTTCTGCCTTCATTAACAGATACGGTTTCCGAGAATGCTGTATGACTGGATCTGTTATTTGTTCGTCATCATTGTTCGTGACATATTTCTTAAGTACATATGGTTATTTGTGCTTGTTTTACGGTGTCTTCGCCGGGTTCGGTTATTCCATGATTAATATGTCATCTGGGTTGGTAGTGGGGTTCTATTTTGATAAATTTCGCGCTATTGCCATGGCTGTTACGACGTGTGGCTCAAGCGTTGGAATTATGTCGCTCTTTCCAGTGAATACTTACTTGGTTAAGTTAGCTGGTTGGAGATCTACAATGTTGTTGCATTCTGGAATGTTGGGTATTATTTTCTTTTCTGCTATGTTCTTTCGTCCGTTACTTTCTTTTACTTTAACAAAGGCGACAGCTGTAGAATCAATAGCGGTTATGTCTCAATCGAAGGAACAAAGGAGAATATTTGGTGGTCTCTCTAATTTTCACTATCCAACCGCAGTGGATGTGGTCGATAACCAGGTAGTTCAAATACAACCTGGTCCTTCCTTAGGCAAGGCTTCAAAACTAACTTTAACGTCCAACCATCCACCCCAAGGCATATCCCAAAGACATTTAAAGCAAGTACGCTCATTGATATCATCTCACGAGAAACGCATAAATAAATCTTTGAACATCAAAGTTGGGGGACAACGTGAATCAAGAAAGCAAAGCTGTTTTTCTCGCTTATGTTTCTGGGAATCCCATGTGCCCTATTCGCGACCTATGTACAGAGACGACGCGTTCTACGAAGGGAATGTAAAAAATTTGCCCGCTTATAAAAAAAGTGTGCTCGATGTTTCCCCTGAAGATAGAACGGGATTTGAATACCATTTGGCAGTCACAAGGGCTGCAACTGTGGACGATTTGGAAGAGAAATATGGGATATGCAATACTGCTACGAAGAGGATTTTATCTACAATGATGGATCCGACCCTTTTGAGAAGACCGTCATGCCTGTTACTCTGTAGTTCTGGTTTATTGACTTATCTAGGATATTTGGTGCCTTATGTATTTTTGTCGGATAGAAATTTGAAGGCAGGCGTAGATCCGAAACATTGCGCGTGGTTTGTCAGCACTATAGGCTTGTCAAATTTATTTGGTAGACTGACTATAGCGTCTCTATCTAGTAAAATAGATCCGTTGAAATTATTTATTTTCTGGGGCACAATGGCGGGAGTAAGCACTATAATGTCGATATTAAATTATAGTGTTTTTTATCAGTATCTGTACTGTTGCGTTTATGGTTTTTCTTTATCAATTTCGTGTCTCAGGAGTGTGATTTTGGTATCGTTGTATGGGTTAGAAAACTTGACTAACGCTACTGGGGTGATTATGATGTTTTTGGGGTTGGGGAACTTGGTCAGCACGCCTATGGCGAGCGCTTTGAAAAATAAATTCGGTTATGATGCAGCCTTTTGTGTTTCTGGTTTATTTATAATGTGCAGTGGACTTATTGTCATACCTGTTAAGGCAGCTTCTCTCAAGGAAAATAAGAATTGTGATGAAGTCGATGTGGAAAGGTGAAAAGTTTGAGGATTGAAGAAAATTCATTCTCTAGCGGGGAATGAGATGGGGTTATCCGTATATGACAATACCCCCGTGTTGATTAGGCTCGGCGTAAATAAGCAGTACACAAACTTTTTCATGAACTTTGTAGGGACATGCACACGTGTGGCCGGTGGCCGCCATGTATCTGGTCGGCCGGTGGTGTATCTTTTGAATCTTACTATACTTCATTTAAAATAAGGACGAAAATATTTTCCGATTCCTATATACCTTTCTAGCCAATTCTGATTTGTTCATATAATTTATTTACTAGAAAGATATACTATCCGACGTCTAGACTAAATCTGACGAAATCAGGGCGCCGTTGTCAAAAATATGTGTCTAAACCTTTTTGCCTAGTGCAATTTTGTTTTCCTTGCAAGTATTACGAAACGCGTGAGCATTGCTCATTACAGTCTCGACTCGTTTACAGCCCTCGCTTGCAGCTCGTGCTGTAATCCAGCCTCGACTGTAATTACAAACTTAGCGCACTGGTATCAAACATAAAGTCATAACGTGCTATTTCACAAGAACTGAACAATTTTGATGCTATTTTGTCATAAGAGCTGTTCTTAAGAGATACTTGATTATTTTTGTATTTATAATAACTACTACTAGAAATAATGTAAAAAAAGTAATTAAATTCCTTAATTTACTTATTGTGTTTTATATTTGATTTAATTATTATAACATAGTACAAATTACATTAATATGGACTTATCCAGCGGCACATGTCCGGCACTTCAAACAACGTTTTGGATTTGACATGATGGCATATGTGTAGGGTAGGGTTGACTTACCACGCATCGTATGAACATCATCGGCTTCCCTCAAGTTTCCCCTCAAGTGTGTAGTGAGGTGGGGGATCTGAAGTCAGAGGGGGGGTGGGGGAGTGGCCGTTCTGTATGTAGAACTATATACTATTACCTAATCTGTGCCAGCGGTACGGAGGTAAACGGGGTGTAAACTTTAACTTCCTCATCTGGCAGCACGGAATCGCCTTTTTTCACTATCCTTTTCTGTCGCTCAGAAACGTCTTTTGCTAGAGAGAGAAAGGTCGCAGCACTGCCGGTGCTGCCGCGTGTTGTCGCATTCCTGCTATTTTTCTCACTCTTGGAAATGACGTTCCTGAGCGACAGAAAAGGATGGAGCGTCAAAAAATGCGATTCCGTGCTGCCAGATGAGGTTCAAATCTAATATGTTACAATGGGGTGCTTCAGACCGTCAAACTGGATAACTTTCACTATGGAAACAACATTAAATCCGGGAAAAAAATTGTTCCATTCAAAATTAAATTCAAAGGCTGCTCGACCCAAATGTATAGAACAATAGATTTTTTAAAGTAATAATCAACATAGCTTCGACCGGTCATGTGTGACCGTTGTAAACTTTATACGACGTGCGAGCGCGGACGGGCGCGGAGGGTGCAATGTAAAATAATACCTATTTCAATACCGATAAAGTCGACAGAGAGAATTCGCATACAAGCCCCACGGGCGGAGGACGGAGCCACACTCAACTTTCTCTATGGACTCTATCGTTATTGCAATAGGTATTATTTTACATTGCACCCTCCATCCTCCGTCCGCGTCCGCACCAGGCCTGTCTCACTCCACAGTTCAGTTACGCTTGACGGCGATCCCCACCGAGTGGTGAATGGTAGGTTAGGTATACCAAATCATTCCGTGTAAACTTCTTGGTCAAATCTCATCAGACTTGCCGCCATTTTGCAATTGGATTGTATTTCTATCATATTATTCGTCTATATCTTTGACTAATTATTAAAAGAACTAGCCTTGCGGTAGCATTTCCCCTCTGCCACGGTATAAGCACAATTGATCATGTTGTGCATTTACATTCAATTTTACACCTTATCACTAAACGAGACAGCCTATAATTGCGAAATAATAACTTCGAACTTAGAACGTTTGGGGTTCACATGAGACTACTTTTCATGATTTTTTGCATTCAAAATTAGAATCTAAAGTTATGGGGAATAAATCCAAAGTTGCAGATTTCATGTTACCTCGCCCCCCGCAAAAAGTGGCAGAAATGTTTCCACATATATCTATATGTAGTCCACATATAAATAGTCAAAGGTCTATATTATAATGCGTATGGCAAAGTTATCACATGCATATCACAATTTAGCCGAACGGCCCATACATGGACGCATGTTGTCATTTTAAATCAATCCTAGCATTGAGACTATATAGGTAATAGATTTTAACCGAAGTCAAGGCCGTCATAGACACGCGCTATAATATGTTGCTGTACTCTTCTTACGCACGCAAAATTACATAAGCACATCTCTTTCCTGCGTGCGAGTGAGAGGAAGCGATTAGTAATTTACGTGCGTTAGAAGAGTACAGGAACATATTATAGCGTCCGTCTGTGACGACCTTCAGTCAAAATACCGACACAGAGATCCGATTCTAGACCGTGTTTAAAAATATCATTGATATTTATTGGTTAATATTTTTTCCCGAAGCACACTTGGCCGTTTTTTTCCCAAATAACCTAATTTGGTCCATTACCAAATCTGTCCACTCGTTCTCAAGTTATGGCTTGACCAAGGGAAACAGGGATTAATTTTTATTTATACAACGTGCTAATGAATAACCGCAAAACTAGAAAATAGTTTGTTTAGAATTGAGAGCAGAATCGAATTATCATGTGTTCAACATAGGTAATTTATTTCAAAATACTATTTTGTTTGTAAAATTTTAAATTTACTGAACTCGATCTCAACCCACCGCTGTCAACCCATCGCAACAAGATTCTTAAAATGTATCCATGAGCACGTTTGCGCTTTCATTGATTGCTGAAATGATAAGAAATAATTTTTTGCTTGAAAATTTTAAATATCTTTATCAAAATAATGAAATTATTCTTTCAATCAATTTATTTTGTTATAAATCAGTTGGGGTGTATGCGGTTTTGCGCTTATTCATTAACACGTTGTATAGATAGGACGAAACTTCGTTTGCATCTTAGACTACTTATATGTGGACCCGCCTCGCCTTAGCATTTCCCCTCTGCCAACGTGCAAGATCAAAAAATCTTACGCATTTACAATCAATTTTATACCTTATCACTAAACGCGACAGCCTATAATTGCGGAACAATAATTTCGAACTTATGACGTTTGGGGTTCACACGACATTGTTTTTCTTGATTTTTAAAATTCAAAATTAGAATCTAAACTAATGGAATAAAATTCAAAGTTGCGTATCTCGTGCTACCTCGCCGCCGCAAAAAGTGGCAGAAAATGTTGTTAGTAGAATTACACCCGTAACTTGTCCTCATATAAGGTTTGCATGCATCGCTCCCGGGCACTTTCGTAGTTACATTCTCTTCACGAGGAATTATTTTCTTTGTCCAGATATGACCCGACCGAAATCTACGGAGAAGATATGTACGAGGAGTTCAAAAACATTCCGGATCCAACTCTAGAACCCATCTACATCTTCAATCAATTCATTTACGTTTTGGACCAGTTGGGTAAGTGCATAAATTTATGGTGGCGAGTAACCTTGCCTGCCGTGCAGGAGGCGATGGTTCGATCCCCGTCCAGTCCGACTCGTACCAATGAGTTTTTCGGAATTTATGTACGATTTGTAACACCACAGGCTTTTCGGTGAAGGAAAACATCGTGAGGAAACTTGCATGCTTCAATTTCGAGGCATGTCGTGTACCCACTGTCCATTACAAGTGGCGACGGGCTCACCCCCCGTCACACTGGACAGAGTTTCGGTACTACTAGTGAAACTTGGTTTTTTTGAGGTTTCAGAATATCTCTAACTACCCCCTCGGGGAATATGGTCGTGAGCATATGCATGCTAATGCCATGTACCAATGAGTTTTTCTAACTTATGTACGTAATACCGACTGCTTTCAAACTGTGAAGGAAAACATCGTGAGGAAACCTGCATACGCTGAAGAAGAAATTCTGATGCGTATGTGAAGTCTACCAATTCGCATTGGACACGCATGGTGGATTGATGCCCTGTGCCCTGCAGTGGGACGCTGATGATGATTTATTATGATGATTTATATATTAATATGCTGACACTTTTTAAGGCCACCATCAAACTGAACAACTTTCTCTATGGCACCAACATCGAAATCGCGAAAAAAAAACATTTGGCTCAATAGGTTTGCATTGCAGTTTAGTATGGAACAGCAGATTTATTTCGCGATTTTGATATTGGTCCCATAGACAAAGTTGTTCAGTTTGACGGTATGATCATCTCCTTAAAAAGTGTCAGCATATTCATCTTCTTATCGTGTGGGCAGTAAGCCCTGGTGTCAAGTTTTTTCAGACCGCCTTACGACCTCTGACGTGGTTTTATATAACGACTACGAATATAGCATGTAAAGAAGGACCCTTTATATGTTAATTCAATTTCAGGTCCATACGCAGCCGACAAAGCAGCCTTCTCCCTTCTAACAAAATTAGAAAAACTCAAAATCAAAGTTCCATACGAGAGACATTTCTTGCTTCTCTGTCTCTGCACGTCCGTCTTCATCAAAATAAGATGTTACTCTGACCTCATATTCTCGAAACACGAGTCGGATTGGGACAAAATAAAACTATTCTGCACACCAAAAGTTTTAAGATTCGCCGAAATATTAGAAAAATTCCAACCACCGGAGCAGAGCCAAAACAAAAATAGCACGGACACAAACACGAAAGGCACAAACACGAAAGACACAACAAAAATAAGTGACATGCTAAAAGAAATTGATAAATGTGATTTCTTGTCTCTAAGTAACAAAATAGAAGACAAAGTAAACGCTTATGAGGCTAACTTAAAAGACTTGGACACAAATATAAGTGACACAAATGAAAATAATAAAACTGAAAACCAAATAAATAGTGGAAATGAAATTAATAATAGAATTGAAAATGTGGATAATAATAGTGCAAATGCGGATAATAATACAGAAAAGAGTGCTGAAATTAAACCAATGGATGTGGTGAATCATAGAGGATTTGGATTTCCTCGACGTACTGGTCAAAGGTAATACAACTTTTGACTATTTATATGTGGACTGGTTACGCGTGTAATTCTACTAACAAACATTTCTGCCACTTTTTGCGGGGGGCGAGGTAACATGAAATCCGCAACTTTGGATTTTATTCCCCATAACTTTAGATTCTAATTTTGAATGTTAAAAATCATGAAAAGTAGTCTCGTGTGAACCCCAAACGTTCTAAGTTCGAAGTTATTATTTCGCAATTATAGGCTGTCTCGTTTAGTGATAAGGTGTAAAATTGAATGTAAATGCACAAGATCAATTGTGCTTATACCGTGGCAGAGGGGAAATGCTACCGCAAGGCTAGTCCTTATAATAATTAGTCAAAGAATACAACTTACCGTTTTTAGGGATCTGTAGTCAAACAAGGAGCCCTTATACAGAGTGTTATCGTAAACAATTCCATTACTTTACGTTGCACAACTTTCAGTTCAATATAGGAAATTCGTGAGCAAAATTTGGAACTTTGCAATCAGCTGATCGAACGTTTGTATGAAAAGACGAATTCTTTTGCGAACTTCCCTTATGTTCCTTTGGGAAAGTTGTTCAGTATCATAAATACAGTCGAATTATTCCAAGCACGCCGCTTTCCCCTTACGCCGCTTCTGACTATGCCTATATCGTAAGCGATGCGCTTGCTTTATTTCTAGACATCGCATAGGTAAGTCGCGCCCTGTACGAAGTACCGTCGATACAGTCGCCCATTAAAGTAATGCAACTGTCTACCCTAACACCCTGTAGTTTCGTCATTTCTGTCTGTCTATTTGTATGTATGCCTCAATTCATCTCAATCTCTCATTTGTGCACTTATAAAGACGATGGTCAGAATTTATCAATTTTAATTTGTATCCATTTCTAAATATTTTCATATTTCATATTTATTTATTTATACTGCAAATACAAATACATTATCTCTACAGCTTTACACCCAAATTGATAATATAATAACTTATTAATTGACTTGCCTTACTTAAATAATCTAAAGCGGCCTCTGTGAATTTCGTCAATGAACAATGGAATATATCTACCTCTTTAGATATCGCGTTTAGTATTCTGAGTGTCGTGGTTAATGGAGCGTACTTTAATACATTGGTCCTGCACTTCGGCATCACAAACACCTGATCCCGGGGGCCTCGACGCATTCTTGTATTGGGCACTTTTTTCTCTTCAGTGTACAGACTTTTTTAGGGTTTTTATATGTATATATTTAATTCCAGGGCTCGAGGCAGAGGTCGGGTGATGAGGAACAACGCAAGCAGGATACAACAAAACCAGCAGAGCGCTGATGCGTTGTGCGGCATCGCGTTCATGAAAGAACCTCTTATGGCCAAGATCATGTTTATGTTGATCGTGGTGAGTACAACGCAGGCAGGATACAACGACAGCAGAGCGCTGACGCTTTGTGCGGCATCGCGTTCATGAGGGAGCCTTGCAGAATGATACTATCCGACATATCTTGGACGTTACTAAAGCTGTTCTAAGAATAAGTGAGAGGAAGTGTTTCAAGTCTCTGTTTCTGTAATTCAAAATAGCCTTAAAATTACGTTGCTATGGAGTATAGATCTTATAAATATCTTGGACATTGTCATACAAATTATCTAGTCACATTTAAAGTACCAGAATCTAGCCTGGACTTGTGTTATGGTGACTAGACAACGATATAGAATACATATATAGATACAAACATCCATGACTCGGGTACAAATATTCATATTCATCATACAAATATTTGTCCCTTACGGGATTCGAACCCGCGACCCTCGGCACAGCAGGCAGGTTCACTACAGACTGAGCTACCGGGCCGTCAAAACGGTATAGATATGTTTATAAAAGTTAAATAAACTCTTGACCAGGACATGTCCCGAGGCAACCCGAAGCTATCGTACCTGTGTGCGCAGTACTGCGCGGTGGAGAACCCGGCCGACCCGGGGACTGAGCCCAGGGAGTGCCAACGACAGGGCAAGAAGCAGGAAGACGTGCTTAAGAAGTAAGAATTATTCATCCGATACCTTTGACTAGCCTTGCGGTAGCATTTCCCCTCTGCCACGGTATAAGCACAATTGATCTTGTGCATTTACATTCAATTTTACACCTTATCACTAAACGAGACAGCCTATAATTGCGAAATAATAACTTCGAGCTTAGAACGTTTGGGGTTCACACGAGACTACTTTTCATGATTTTTAACATTCAAAATTAGAATCTAAAGTTATGGGGAATAAAATCCAAAGTTTCGGGTTTCATGTTACCTCGCCCCCCGCAAAAAGTGGCAGAAATGTTTGTTAGTAGAATTACACGCGTAACCAGTCCATATATAAATAGTCAAAGTCCGATACACATATAAAAATGTTCCGTGACTGACAGACTACGCACAGCTTAAAGTATTGAAGATAGAAACATGAAAGGAAACTTAGATTTTTTTTTCGGTAACCCATCCCTAACTAGTGGTGAAACGATTATCTCTAAGCGATTACGATTTCGATTAATGCCCCAAATAATCGTCGATTACGATTATTTCAAACCCATAGACTACCACACCCACGTCCACGTCCCACTTGTGACTCGCAATAAATACAATACAATACAATACAATACAATACAATACAATACAATACACTAGGTTTTTTAAATAAAACTGTAAATCAAATTAAAGATTAAAAAATTAAATCTCTTAATCTCTTCCAAACCGGGGAATTGCGTTTATCCAATTTCGCCACCGAGTCGACTAGTCGCAATAGATTGAAAACTTTCTCAGGGTCGGGCTCGGTGGCGAAATTGGATAAACGCAATTCCCCGGTTTGGAAGAGATTCCGAGATATAATTTTTCAATCTTTAATTTGATTTAAAATGATTATTTCTTCGTAATATAATAATATGTTATTTTACTCATAGATTCCGTATGCACGAATGCAACCTCCTGCTGGCTACGTCTGCGTTGGAAGAAGGTATAGACCTACCGAGGTGCAATCTTGTGCTGCGATGGGACGTGCCCGCTTCGTGAGTACTGCTTTAATATTTTCATAAGCATAAGCATATGCTAAAGACTATGTTCCCCGAGGGGGTAGTCAGAGATATTCTGAATCTAAACTAATGGAATAAAATTCCAAGTTGCGTATCTCGTGTTACCTCGCCCCCCGCAAAAAGTGGCAGAAAAGTTTGTTAGTAGAATTACACGCGTTACTTGTCCCTCATATAAATAGTCTAAGCTCTATCTAGACGTATACTTTTCATCCCCCCCATCTCGGAAAGAGTATTTTTGCTTTTCGATATCGGAGTGCAAACCCCGTTTTTATCCGCTAGAGGATAAAGTGAATTGAATTAAGAACATCGTGTGCACTAAGTTTGTGAATTCAAAACATCATTAATAGTACATTACGATACGAGTGACCTAAGTTGCCCATTATTGCACGGCGTGAAGTTAGCGCCCGAGCGCAGCGAGGGTGCTAAACGCCGTGCATTAATAGGCAAGTTTGGTCGCGAGTATCGTATACTATTTTATAGCACAAGTGACCTAAACCCGCCCCGGACGAATGGCAGGGAGGGGGGGGGCAGCAGGGGGGTTCGGGGGGCAGTTTCGCAGCCCCCCCCGAGGGTTTAGATTGCTATTTTAAAAGAAACATTGAAATGATTTTTTGATACCGAAAATGAAAATGAACTGAAATTTTTTGATTTTGAGGGCAACAAATTCAGTGTCACCGTTTTCGCCATTTCTTTGATCGCGTCCGGAACAATTTCGGTGTTCTCATCGTCGCTAAATTCACTGCTCGAACAGTCCATTGCTGCTCGAAAGTTACAATTTTCACGAAACGAACTAAGTCAGCGTTTTTCTTTGATTTCGTCGCTGTCACTTTTTCTACAACAGGAAGGTTTTTGCAGGAGAATCGCTAACCTATCCCCTTCTTGTCATTTGTTTCCTGTGTATTTCCAAGCTTCAAACGACATTTCAAAGGGTTTTGTTTCATTTTTTTTACATATGTGAAGGTAGTCGATTCATTTACGCACCGTGCAGAAATAGACAACTTAGGTCCCGGAAAAGCGTGCGTAAAGTGCGGGTTTAGGTCACACTGTGCTATAAACCTATTTACTTCTAACTCCATGGTGCCGAATTTTTTATTTTGCATTTAGCCATTTCCTCGCTAAGGTGGGATGAAAAGTTACGTGTGGCACTCGAGTGCAAAGATTTTTCACCTCGTGCTCTTTTATTTCCCTCGCTAACGCTCAGGATCCTTCGCTTGCTCGGTCATCAAAATTGAGCACGCGGTTAAAAAGCAACTTTGCACTCTTGTATAACAAATAACTATTATCTAAGAGCAAACTGAAACGTAATGTAACATATTGTAGGTACCGTTCGTACGGTCTCTGCCGGAGTCGTGCAAGAGCCCCCCGCGCCTCCTGCGCGGTGCTGTCCCGCGGGGAGGACTGTACCCACACCCTGCTGCACAACGTGGCCGTCTACACCGAGCTGGACCAGGTACTGTGGCAAGATCACTACTTTATATCACGGCTGCATAAGCATATGCTCACGACTATATTCCCCGAAGGGGTAGTCAGAGTTATTCTGAAACCTCAGAACATCCACGTTTCACCAGTAGTACCGAAACTCTCGAGTAGTATATCACGGCTGTCTGATCCGAAATAAAACACTGAATAAGCCATATAATAAATTGTTGCTGTGGTGGTCTAGTGGCGAGTAACCTTGCCTGCCGTGCAGGAGGCGATGGTTCGATCCCCGTCCAGGCCGACTCGTACCAATGAGTTTTTGGGAATTTATTTACGATTTGTAACACCACTGTCTTTTCGGTGAAGGAAAACATCGTGAGGAAACCTGCATGCTTCAATTTCGAGGCATGTATTGTACCCACTGTCCATTATAAGTGGCGACGGGCTCACCCCCCGTCACACTGGACAAAGTTTCGGTACTACTGGTGAAACGTGGATGTTCTGAGGTTTCAGAATATCTCTGACTATCCTCTCGGGGAATATAGTCGTGAGCATATGCTATGCTATTCTATACTATGAATTGTTACCCCTTTCTACAAATTGATGTACCTTGTTCAAATGTAACTCAATTAAGGATCCTTTTTAGGGTTCCGTAGTCAAACAAGGAACCATTATACTTTCGTCCATTCTGCATTCTGTCTGTCTGTCTGTATGCCCCGCCTCAATAACCCGCTCATTTTTGCACCTATTGAATCGAAATTTGGCATGAAGACAGATAACAGTAACCCAAAAATAGGGCATCACTTCGTATCGAAATACCACAGATTATTTAAAAGTGACTACCTAACAGTCGTGTGGTTCCGGCTAAGAATGGATTACCCAATGTCTTCCTGTGTGGGTGTCGTACGAGGTGACTGAAGGATTAAAGGTTTCTTATGCAGTGTTTATGTGGGTGAAAGGCTGGCCACCTGTCACCACTTGAAATTTCATTCCATCCTGACATTTTGTTTTTTTATTATATGTGTGTTGTAGAGTTTCTGGCCGCATCTTCGCCTTTTATCTTGACCTTTTTAGGGTAAAGTTTGAAATCCACTAACGCGCAGCAACCCTGAGTGTTATTTGACGACTGAATTTGTTGTAAATCTGTTTATTTGGTAAAAATCATCATATTATTCCTCTACAGATCATAAGCAGAAAATGCGGTTGCGGAATCCAAAACGAACCACCACAATCAGAAGAGGATCATGCCGACTCTTTCACTCCAATCGTAAAGTCGTATTCACCTATAGACATAACTAAAAATAACTCTAACAAAATAGAGAAATGTAAAGAAACTGAGCTAATAAAAGATGGTGACGCTGAAAATGAAGTTAATAAAGATGAAGAAATAGAAATAATAAGAGATAAAATCATCGGAAATAGTGATTATAAAGACAATTCTAACATTATTCCAAATGATAAATCAACAATTGAAGAAATAGAAATAATAAGAGACGAAAATATTGCGAACAGTGATCAAATAGACAATACTAAAGTTCCTCAAAATAATAAATCAACTAGCATAGAAAATAAAATTGAAGAAACAGAAATAATAAAAGAAAATAGTGTTAATAATGTAAATGTGGACATTAATAATGATATAAAACTTAACGAATCTTTAGAAAATATAAATAATAAAAGCTGTGATACAACAAATCTGTTATGTAACAAATGTAATAAACAAAGGAACAGTGTTAATGTGGAGTGTCCGTGTGTTAATGTTAAAAATATGAATAATAATAGTGAAAGAGATAGCAAGAGTGACAAGAAATGCGATGGTGATATAGCTAGTGTTGACTTGAACACGGCTATAGCTCTTATTAATAGGTAAGTTTGGCAGTCATACAGGGTCCAACTTAATATGGCCGCATCTTCTCTACAGCGACAACACGTTCCGACGCGGTGGTAGCTTTAAAAAAGATTTGACGTTTGATAAGTGTGCTGCAAGCTCCTATATTGAATAAATTATATTGACTTTGACTTTGATATGCTGACACTTTTTAAGGGGAACATCATACCATGAAACTGAACAATTTTCTCTGTGGGATCAACATCGAAATCGCAAAAAAAAAATCTGCTCTTCCATACAAAACTGCAAACCTACTTGAGCCAAATGTATGGGACAGCTAATATTTTTTTCACGGTTTCGATGTTGGTCCCATAGAGAAAGTTGTTCTGTTTGATCATCCCAAAAAGTGTCGGCATATTAAGAAGGACCCTATATAATAAACAGGGTGTCCCAAAACTTAACGTCAAGCCTAAAACAGGAGATAGGCAAGTTTATAACTGTTCAGGGAAAAATATAAAAATAGAATCTACATACAATGTTTTTTAATTTAGTGAAAATCATCACTCTACGACGATCTTTTAGATGTAGTGACTACAAATTTGATAATTTTTTAATGAAAATACTTGCTATGCAATCATCAATAATCTTTTCAGTTGTCCCAATGAACTGCCTCCGTGGTCTAATGGTTAAGAGCACTGGGTTCTTGAAACGGAGGTCGTGGGTTCGATTCCTACGGGGGACACCGAGTGAAATGTCACTTTGTGCGTTTTTCCCCAGTTGGTTAGGACATTGCAGGCCGGATCACCTGTTTGAAAAGAAAGATGATTTCGTGCTTCGGATGGCACGTTAAGCCGTTGGTCTCGGCTACTATCTCTGGTGGTAGTAGTCGTTACATAAAAACCACGTCAGAGGCCGTAAGGCGGTCTGAAAAAACTCTTTGCAATCGTGTGGGCAACACGATAAGAAGTCGCAATTCAAAATTAAAGAATTAGTGCCATACTTTTTAAAGAAAACACAATTTTGATTCTTTGAATAGATGATTCTTTCACACACGAGATTTCCATATGTCTGGAATTGTGTGCAGGTACTGTGGTAAACTCCCCTTGGATACCTTCACGCGCTCCACAGTGGTGGATGGAGCGGGTGGAACTCCCCGCGTGGTCCTTTTAAACTAAGAGTCTACCCATCAAACTGAACAACTTTTATCATGGGAGCAAACCGAATGGAGCAAAAAAAAATCTGCTGTTCCATACTAAACTGCAATGCCTACGACTAAAATGTATGCAAAAGCTGGCTTTTTTAGCTACGATCGCTTTGCTCTTATAGTAAAAGTTGTTCAGTTTGATGGATAGACTCTAAGTTTAAAAGGATGCTAATGATATCAATTTCACCCTGTATACGCAATTTTTTCTTCCATTGCATTGACGTAGAATACTATGGACGCCGGGTCTAGTACAAAATACTCTAATAAAGTGTCCGTGATTAAAATACACAAACCTAAGTACGTATAGTAATATAAACCAACTAAAAACATTGAAGATGCTGAAATTCTTTTCCGTCCCACTCCCCCATCACGCCGCGCGCCCACGCGTGCGAGTAGTCGGCCGATCAAACGAAGACTGTTGCGTAATTCGTTCTCTTTTTTTTACGTTATCGTTCTCTTTTATTCGGACTCTCTTGAGCGCGGACCCTCCGTCCAGTAGTGGTAAGTCAATGTTGCATTGCAACCACGGCAGATATTTTAAAAGGACCCTATATTTGTGTGCAGGTACTGTGGTAAACTCCCCTCGGACACCTTCACGCGCCTAGCTCCACAGTGGTGGATGGAGCGGGTGGAACTCCCCGCGCGGGGCTCTACTGGCACTCGACCCGCCTACATCTGTACCCTAAGGCTGCCCCTCAACTGCCCCCTCAAGTACAACATTGTGGTGAGTGTGGTAAACTCCCCCCGTCTAGCTCATAAAAGGCTGGAGTGGTCTGGCGTTGAAGGTGCAAACACTGCAAGATCAGCTATGTGACATCTCGTGTTCTGGTGTCCCTTATTACATGGATCTTGTTGCAACAAGGGATAACTTCCGTGCGTTACCCGTCTAGCTCGTAAAAGGCTGGAGTGGTCTGGCCTGGTCTACAACACTGCAAGGTCAGCAATGTGATAACTCGTGTTCTGGTGTTCCTTATTACATGGATCTTGTTGCAACTATGGATAACTTCCGTGCGTTCCCCGTCTGGCTCGTAAAAGACTGGAGTGGTCTGGCCTGGTCTACAACACTGCAAGATCAGCAATGTGATAACTCGTGTTCTGGTGTTCCTTATTACATGGATCTTGTTGCAACTATGGATAACTTCCGTGCGTTCCCCGTCTGGCTCGTAAAAGACTGGAGTGGTCTGGCCTGGTCTACAACACTGCAAGATCAGCAATGTGATAACTCGTGTTCTGGTGTTCCTTATTACATGGATCTTGTTGCAACTATGGATAACTTCCGTGCGTTCCCCGTCTGGCTCATAAAAGACTGGAGTGGTCTGGCCTGGTCTACAACACTGCAAGATCAGCAATGTGATAGCTCGTGCTCTGGTGTCCCTTATTACATCGATCTTGTTGCAACTAGGGCACAGGTCCGGCACTCTAAAGAACGTTTGTGAATTTCGAAATAGCGTCTGCACATGCGCACTTTGTGCAAACCGTCCATGGCATTAAAAGCTACGCTTTGCATTTAACGTCATCGACATTTCAATACTTACAATTGTTCGTTCTATTATATGCTATGTTATATGTTATGTTGTAGAGTTTTTGGCCGCATCTTCTCTACAGCGACAACACGTTCCGACGCGGTAGTAGCTTCAAAAAAAGATTTGACGTTTAATAAGTGTGCTTCAATCTCCTCATCATCATTATCATTCAAATACGTCTCGAAGCATTAAATCGTGTTCGAATACACAAGCCGCCATATTGCTGGAGCAATTTTTTGTTTTTGGATAGATTGATGATGATGATGATTGTATGCAGGGTCACCCGATGCCGAGTAGGGTGCTGGCTCGACGTATGGTCGCTCTACAGGCCTGCCGGATACTGCACAAGTCCGGGGAACTAGATGATCAGCTGATGCCAATAGGTAAGATGTTGATAATGTGGAACTTGCAGTTTTATATTTTTAGTGTATCATAAAGATTTAAGTAAGTAAGTTATAGCCTGTAGAATCCCACTGCAGGGCAAAAGCCTCCTCTCACGAAAAATGGGAGTGGGACATACTCCACCACGCGGGCCCAGTGCGTGTTGGTGGAGGCAAGTTAGTGGTCAACTTGCTGTCAGAGAATTTTCAAACCGCCTTAATAGGCCTCTGACCTGGCTTAACAAATAGTAACAACGCCATCTGACGGAACTATCTGAGACCAACTGCTTAAAGTGCCTTTCGAAGCACGGAAACGCTCGAGATGAAATACCACTAAACGGTCACCCATCCAAAGACTGACCGGACCTGGCGTTGCTTAACTTCGGTGATCGTTTCCAATACCGAAGCTCCAATACGCCAACGAGCGCTTTAAGGCTTACATAAAAATACCAAAAACAAAAATGGTAAAATATGCACCTTTGACTATTTATATGTGGACTGGTTACGCGTGTAATTCTACTAACAAACATTTCTGCCACTTTTTGCGGGGGGCGAGTTAACATGAAATCCGCAACTTTGGATTTTATTCCCCATAACTTAGATTCTAATTTTGAATGTTAAAAATCATGAAAAGTAGTCTCGTGTGAACCCCAAACGTTCTAAGTTCGAAGTTATTATTTCGCAATTATAGGCTGTCTCGTTTAGTGATAAGGTGTAAAATTGAATGTAAATGCACAAGATCAATTGTGCTTATACAGTGGCAGAGGGGAAATGCTACCTCAAGGCTAGTCCTTATAATAATTAGTCAAAGATATGCACAAATTATTTATTGCAAATCAAAAGTTGACTTTTCAAATTCCGCGCCAATTTTTCCATTTAGGGATCCGTTAGCGAAATATTAAGCTTTAAAGTGAGAATTTTTGTAATGTCTAAAAAAGTTGTTCAATTTGATGGTCTAAACCACACATTTAAGTAGTATTAGGATGTTTTTTTATAACCTGTATGTTCAAACGGCTAAGTAAATTTAGTTCTCTAGCGAATCGATTGATGGCGCTAGTAGGATATTAAATCGCGCTATAGTTGTGCTCTTAAGTTTACTTCAAACCTAAGAGGAAGGATCTCTCTTTAAGACTAGAGTGAGCCATACCAATTGTAAAGTCTCCACTTTTTTGACGTTTAGGTTTGAGTGTGTGGTGTCAAGTAGTATGGACAAAATGCACCAAGTGACATATGGCTTTATGTTTACGGTCACTTTTCAAGCGAAAAAGTGGACAGCCGCATAAACAAATATCTATAGTTCCATCTCCTTCTACTATTAAAGGTACGTCATCAGACAAAAGAGACCAACTACAATCGTAAATTTATGCGGACTCTATGGAGATCCTTCCTCTTAGCTTCAAACATACAAGGTTTTTTTAATAAATAAGTCTTGAAATTGAAGTGCAGTGTTTGATTCATACAAGTAAAAGGTAACAAGTGCAACGGTGAGTGGTAAACACTGTATGTTGTTGCGTACCCAGGTAAGGAGAATTTCAAGGCTGCTGAACTGGAGAGCACCCACGCCAGCCTGAACAACGGTGACCTGAACGACCACAACGACTCCGCCAGACCTGGCACCACTAAGCGGAGGCAGTATTACTACAAACGGGTTGGTTTTTTTAACAAAACCGGTCAAGTGCGAGTCGGGCTCGCACTGAGGGTTCCGTACCACACAACAAATTAACTTAGAAAAAATTCTTTTTTCTTGGGGACCTTTAGCGCGACACCGACACACACTTGGCTGGTTTTTACTAATTGTTTTTATTCTGTAGAGTTTACTCTATAATCACACCAAGTTTGACGCTTGTGTGTTTTACCGTTTTTACGATATAGCGAAAAGAAAAACCATTAATTCAACTATCTTGCTATTACGGTTCAGAAGTTACGGCCCTAAATAGGTAAGACAGACGGACGGACGGATAACGTAGGCTTCGTAATAGCGTCCCATTTTCACCCTTTGGGTACTGAACCCGTAGCACGGATATCACTAAGAGACATCTATACTTCATTCCAAATAAGGACAACGAGATTTTCCGATTCCTATTTAGCTTTCTGGCCAATTCTGATTACCAAATTTAATTAATTTATTGGATACATATATTATCTGATATATCTTGGACGTTACTAAAGCTGTTTTAAGAATAAGTGAGAGGAAGTGTTTCAAATCTCTGTTTTGGTAATGCAAAATAGCCTTAAAATTTCGTTGCTATTTTGATTGGAATATAGAAGCAGCGAGAATCATCTCACCCATTAAATTCAGTTCCAAAATTCTAAATCGGTGAAGGAAAACATCGTGAGGAAACTTGCATGCTTCAATTTCGAGGCATGTATTGTACCCACTGTCCATTATGTGGCGACGGGCTCACCCCCCGTCACACTGGACAGAGTTTCGGACTACTGGTGAAACGTGGATGTTCTGAGGTTTCAGAATATCTCTGACTACCCCCCTCGGGGAATATAGTCGTGAGCATATGCTATGCTATGCTATTCTACTCAGTAAAAAATCAATGATCAAATAATAAATTTTACCACTAAGTTCTACGGTATATTATACATATCTCATTGGTTTAGCTTTTAGCTACTACATACATACATACATAAACTCACGCCTTTTTCCCAGAGGGGTAGGCAGAAACTATAGATCTCCATTCTGGGCGGTTCTGACACACCTCTCTTGCTTCCTCTAAGTCCATACATCTTTTCATACATTCCCTTCGATTTCGGCTACTTTTAACCTGGCATTTTTTAATGACGTCCCTGACCTGGTCTAGGTATCCTCTCCTAGGTCTGCCTCTACCAATGTTTCCTTCCACACACGCCTTTAGCTACTAAACAATATATTATTTCTTCACCAGACCGCTTGGGCTTTCACCGACTGTCAGCCCGTGGTGGACACAAGTGACACTGAGATCGACAACCCTGGAGCTAAGAGCCCTGACTCTAAACAGTCTACTGACGAACAGCGTTCTGAGAACAATGGTGACGGAGCTAGGGCTGAGAACAAAGGTAAGACATACATACATACATAAGCTCACGCCATTGTCCCATGGGGGTAGGCAGAGACCACGGACCGCTACACGCTACGACTCTGACACACCGCTTTAGCACAGAATAGGTAATAGTATATAGTTCTACATACAGAACACCACTCCCCGCCCCCCTCTGACTTCAGATCCCCCACCGCACCTCACACTTTCTGGGAAACTTGAGGGAAGCCGAATAAGGGAATACAGTCAGGCGCGCGCACCCGTAGTATTTGACTACATAAAATTGTGTCTTTTCTGTGCATAAAAAACGTTGAAAAATAACGCAAAATTCTTTAGCTCAAATACTGTTTTTAATAATAGAACGAACTATTAAAAGTATTGAAATGTCGATGACGTTAAATGCAAAGCGTGGCTTTCAACCCTACACGCAATGTCATGGACCTTTTGCACAAAGTGCGCATGTGCAGACGCCATTTCGAAATTCAAAAACGTTCTTTAGAGTGCCGGACCTGTGGCTTTAGCCTCATTCATATTCATACAGCCTATTTTTTTCGCGTTTCTTAAGGTAGGCCCCATAGTAAAAGTTGTTCAGTTTGATGGCATGAGTTCACCGTTTCAGTAATTGCTAGGCTGTCACTCACACCCTGTATAAAGTCTAACGAAATTAGCTGAAACTTTTTAAGGGGATGATCAAACCATCAAACTGAACAACTTTTTCTATGTGACCAATATGGAAACCGCGAAAACACTGCAAACATAGTTAACTCGACTGAGATGTATGGGACAGCAGATTTTTTTTTCGCGATTTCTATAGAGGTCCTTCGGGAGAAAGTTGTTCAGTTTGATGGTCCGATCATCCCCCTAAATTATTGTTACGAGCGACGGGTTCCGGGGTTGGAGTGAAACGCCAAGTCCAAATTTACAGAGTTTATTTGGGTTTCTCTTACTCACGGTCCTTCTCGCAGGGATTCCCCTTATACCACTTTTACACTATTCACTTCGTCACTACTACGACGTCACGACAAGTCACTACACGCGACACAACTATGACGTGACTGTCTTTTCTTTATTTTCTGTTTCTAAATATTCCTTTTCTCTGTCTCTTCTAGAACATTCCTAAACAACATTAATATCTAAAAATGTTTTCATCGGGGTGAGGTTTCGAACCCAGAACTTCTCGAATTAAGGGATCACACCTTAACGGTTGCGCCACGGAGACTGTTAACAAACCGTCCGAATCTTTGAATACCTTTTTACGCTTGACAGCATCAGTGACATTATTTTCAGCTGATTTTGTTAGACCTTACATGATGTTACCTCTCCTTGCCAGGCACAAAGCGCAACATGCTATACGCGATAGTGTCAAAGCTGTGGTGTGCGCTGCCCGAGCGCTACAACACGCGCGGCCGCCGGCTCCACGCGCCGCAACACGCCAGCCAGGCCATCGGCGTGCTCATGGCCAGGGACGAGCCCGACAAGTTAGTGCCTCTGTCGCTAGGTGCCGCTACTTGCAGCCAGCTGCATCGCGCTGTTAAGATTCGCCCTCAAGAACATATATAGGCAGCGTAGACATTTATTTCATGCTCTCACTGATCCCAGCTACCCAATCCGCCGCGTAGCCCCAGCAACGTCCTATGCCGAGGTCCATACCCCCCTGGGGTGCCGGTCGGGCTAGGTCGGTTGCTTAATTTTATTCAATTGGCTCGGTGACCCTTCTGGTCCCTCCAATAGTCCGCAGTAAAAAGCAGTAAATGCTCCCTGAGCAAAGATGTATACGTTCCAATCAAAAAAAAAAAAAAAAAATATTTTACGTCATGTGTATCAGGCCGATATTCACGTATGATGGAGTTTGCTTCGCGCATGCCGCCCTCACCCATTGGAGGTCATTCAGAATAGGTTCATGCGTACGGCCACTGGTGCGAAATGGTTCGTACGCAACAAGAACCTTCATATCGATTTAGAGTTGCCCACCATCAAGCAACTGCTCAAATGCATGGTGACGGATTATTTCGCCGCCCTCCCCCGACACTCTAACCCCCTAATCAAGGCAAATGCCACCTACCCCTGTAGGACTAATAGGCCTCACCGTCGACGACCGCGAAACGTCCTCGACGATCCAGACGATGCGATCACGGTTGCCCTACAGGCGGCCCAACAGACACGACTCACAATCGCAACTTCTCAACAACACTCAACACTGCGTCGACACAGTAATCAACGCCCCAGCCGCGACCTCTGCCCGCTCCTTTCACTTCTGGCGTCTAAAGATGCTACAGGCACATCCCAGGCCGATTCTCACCGATCCCAGCTACCCAATCCGCCGCGTAGCCCCAGCAACGTCCTATGCCGAGGTCCGTACTCCTCTGGGTGCCCCTAGGTCGGTTGCTTAAGTTCATCCATTTGGCTCGGTAGACCCTTCCGGTCCCTCCAATAGTCCACATTAAAAAGCAGTAACTGCTCCCTGAGCAACGCTTTATTAGTCAGTTCCAAAAAAAAAAAAAATACATGTTGGGAGTGTAGAGAGTCGATCCAACACACCAATCAACCGACCGCAATATAGCTCATCGCGGGCGAATCTCAATAGCGCGATGGCCAGGGACGAGCCGGAAAAGTTAGTGCCTCTGTCGATAAGTACCTCTACTAGCAACCAGACCCTCTCCATGCGCGGCAACACGCCAGCCAGGCAGGAAAAATAAAGAATGATTGAGTTCTGCCTGTAATCAGAGAGCAGAGCAGAGAAAAGTCGAGTCACTTAGCTCGGTCTAAGTTTCTGTTCCAAATACTGTATCTACACATGATCGGTCTAAGACGTGTTGCTAAAATTTTTAACTTGCTTCGCTCCATATCTTTTAAGTTTACTTTGCACTTCTTTTGTACGTAAAAAGCTCTGGCTCCAACCGTATAACCGATTCGTATTGAGGAGATAATTCGAATTCGTTTTACTCGCTCTAAATTTCTATTTTTGCATGGATAAACCAAAAGATGTCTAACCACAACCCGAGTAGTTGTGCTAAAAATGTCGAGCTGGCTCCGCTCGTTCCGCTAAATGTGAAGGTCTTCTTATAAAGCAGGGCTCGAAAAAATCTGATTTTTATAATAAATATCAAAAATCCGATTTATTGATATATATCCGATATAAATCTGATATATATCCAGGCTAAGAAAACGAAGCGAATTTCATTCTGTAAACCTGAAGTAATCTTCTTAGCTTACACTAACTCCAATTAGTTGACTTCACGTCTCACGTAAATAATAAGTTGACAATATGAAAGATATCGTAGGCACTAAAATATTACGTCTGAATAGAACGAAGTGAAAAACAATAATGAGTCAATGTTTGTCAAATCTTTCGATTGTCACGCTTGCGGGGATTCCCTTGAAAGTGTAAATTATTAACGCTAGGAGCTCCAGGGAATACCCATTTTTTAGTACCTCGTAAAATAAACCTTATAACATATCAAGTTAAGGTTTGAATTTCAATAAAAAGATAGCCGTACTGGTAAGTTAAAGGGGATTTCCCCTACTTTAAATGAGGTTGCCATTTTGGGAAACAATCTAAATTATTCTGAATTGTAGTTTTTCGCTACGTGTTGCCAGGGTAAACATTAATCTACAAAATTTGTAGTTCAGAAGATAGGAAAAAATCAATTGATTTATATCAAGATAAAAATCAATTGATATACGAGTATATCGTGATATATATTCGCTGATATATATCCGCGAACTCTGTTTTAAAGAACTCACGCTACGCTACTTTCCATAGGCTATCGCGGCTCTTCAAGTATTGAACAATGAATTTCCTTCCCCTACAGTCTGCAGATCCCCGCGTTCCCGGTGTACACCAGGTCTGGTGAGGTTCGCGTCTCGGTGGAACATGTTCCCGATGCGGACGTGAGAATGTCGCCGCGCCGCGGTCGACTCGTGCGCAGGTACATTATCTTAACTATTATACAGGATGTTAAAGGGTGTAAAGAGTCTATTGACAATGTATGACAACTCTTTATTACTAAAGCTAACTTGAATATTAAGACCTTTGATTAATTATTATAAGGACTAGCCTTGCGGTAGCATTTCCCCTCTGCCACGGTATAAGCACAATTGATCTTGTGCATTTACATTAAATTTTACACCTTATCACTAAACGAGACAGCCTATAATTGCGAAATAATAACTTCGAACTTAGAACGTTTGGGGTTCACACGAGACTACTTTTCATGATTTTTAACATTCAAAATTAGAATCTAAAGTTATGGGGAATAAAATCCAAAGTTGCGGATTTCATATTACCTCGCCCCCCGCAAAAAGTGGCAGAAATGTTTGTTAGTAGAATTACACGTGTAACCAGTCCACATATAAATAGTCAAAGATTAAGACATATTTATTGCACACAAAAAAAATAACAGATTGACAAAAAAGTTACATTATTGGTACAAAAATTAAAAATAAAGTTAAATTTAATTAATTAATTATCTTGGACATTGTCACACAAATTATCTAGTCACATTTAAAGTACCAGAATCTAGCCTGGACTTGTGTTATGATGACTAGACAACGATATAGAATACATATATAGATACAAACATCCATGACTCGGGTACAAATATTCATATTCATCATACAAATATTTGTCCCTTACGGGATTCGAACCCGCGACCCTCTGCACAGCAGGCAGGTTCACTACCGACTGTGCTATCGGGCCGTCTAATTATTACATATTTGTCATCATGTAAGATAATTTAAGCATCTTACAATTCGTTTTTTTCGGCAAATAAAGCATCTTCGTCTCTTCCTGAAAAAATAGTCTATGTTTCAAATGTCACACTAGAGTTGGGATTTTTTAATAATTGGCTTCGATTTGATTTTTTTTGGTTAATCATGGAACACGTTGTAAAACTGTAACAGAAGTGTGTCTGTACATTGAACATATTTACATGAAAAATATTACGATATGGTTTTAAGCTTTGACTAATTATTATAAGGACTAGCCTTGCGGTAGCATTTCCCCTCTGCCACGGTATAAGCACAATTGATCTTGTGTATTTACATTCAATTGTACACCTTATCACTAAACGAGACAGCCTATAATTGCGAAATAATAACTTCGAACTTAGAACGTTTGGGGTTCACACGAGACTACTTTTCATGATTTTTAACATTCAAAATTATAATCTAAAGTTATAGGGAGTAAAATCCAAAGTTGCGGATTTCATGTTACCTTGCCCCCCGCAAAAAGTGGCAGAAATGTTTGTTAGTAGAATTACACGCGTAACCAGTCCATATAATAATTAGTCAAAGGTTTTAAGGTATCCCTGACTCCAAATCAATCTTTTTTAGAATTCTTGTCAGTCTGTTTGTGTGTTTGTTTGTGCGAGCATCACGTGAAAACTACTGAACCGATTTTGAACATCTTTTGTTTGATAGCTTATGTTCTGATTTAAAATCTGATATATAATGTGTGCGGACGAAGTTGGAGGTCAACTCTAATATTTTATATTAGTCATCATTATAAACGTCCAGGCTAGATTTTGGTACTTTAAAATGGGACTGTACTTCATTCCAAATAAGGACGACAAGATTTTCCGATTCCTATTTAGCTTTCTGGCTAATTCTGTACCAAATATAATTAATTGATTGGACACAAACAGGGTCCTTATTAATATGCTGACACTTTTTAAGGGAATGATCAGACCATCAAACTGAATAACTTTTCTCTATGGGACCAACATCGAAAACGCGAAAAAAAAATCAGCTGTCCCATACATTTGGCTCGAGTCCCATTTGGGTTGGTCCCATAGAGAAAGTTGTTCAGTTTGATGGTCTGATCATCCCCTTAAAAAAGTGTCAGCATATTAAGAAGGACCCTGTATACTATCCTACATATCTTGGACGTTACTAAAGCTGTTCTAAGAATAAGTGACAGGAAGTGTTTCAAATGACTGTTTCTGTAATGAAAAAAATAGCCTTAAAATTTCGATGCTATTTTGAATGGAGTATAGATAACTGGGATAGCGTTCACTATTGATAACTTCTTAAACACGTTATCCACAGGTTCATGCGATTCGTGTTCGCTGAAGTCCTGCGCGTGCGCAGACGCGGCATGCGACTGCAGAGCGACGGATCTACGCACAACAACTATTATATAGTGCCTACTATCAAAAGTAAGTACATATAACTTCAAGAGAGATCCATCTACAGCCCTTAATCAGTTCATCTTCAGGGCCCCTCCATGACATTCAGTCCCAGTTGCATCCAGTTGGGACCCTCGTGTCGCTTGATATCATTGACCCACTTTCTTATTGGGCGGCCTTTAGAGCGATGATAGTCCATACGAAGAGAGTTAGCGACTCGATCACGAGGCGGCGGTTCGATTCCTGGCCTGTACCGCTAAGTTCTTCGGAATTTATGTACTACTAGCTCGGCGGTGAAGGAAAACATTGTGAGGAAACCTGCATACCCGAGAATAATAAAAAAATAGTTTGGATACATACATACATACATATGCTCACGACTATATTCCCCGAGGGGGTAGTCAGAGATATTCTGAATCCTCAGAACATCCACGTTTCACCAGTAGTACCGAAACTCTGTCCAGTATGACGGGGGGTGAGCCCGTCGCCACTTATAATGTACAGTGGGTACAAATACATGCCTCGAAATTGAAGCATGCAGGTTTCCTCACGATGTTTTCCTTCACCGAAAAGCCAGTGGTGTTACAAATCGTACATAAATTTCAAAAAACTCTTTGGTACGAGTCGGCCTGGACGGGGATCGAACCATCGCCTCCTGCACGGCAGGCAAGGTTACTCGCCACTGGACCACCACGGCTTCGGCTTCGGCATAGTTCGGATGTATGTGTAAAATATGGGTGAGCTTGGGGCGAACACAATATACCAGCGATGGTCGCAGTGTTACATAACGACCCTTGCTTGCAATAGTCCAGCCAACAATAATAATAATATGGGCGACCTATTTGTTTTTGGAAATGACTAATACAGCGTTGCTCAGGGATCAGTTACTGGTTTTTACTGCGGACTATTGGAGGGACCACGAAGGGTCTACCGAGCCAAATGAATGAACATAAGCAACCGACCTAGAGGCATCCAGAGGGGTACGGACCTCGGCATAGGACGTTGCTGGGGCTACGCGGCGGATTGGGTAGCTGGGATCGGTGAGAAGCGGCCTGGGATGTGCCTGTAGCGTCTGTAGACGCCAGAAGTGACAGGAGTGGGCAGAGGTCGCGGCTGTCCCCGCCGGCGGGGACGTTGATTACTGTGTCGACGCAGTGTTGAGTGTTGTTGAGAACTTGCGATTGTGAGTCGTGTCTGTTGGGCCGCCTGTAGGGCAACCGTGATCGCATCGTCTGGATCGTCGAGGACGTTTCGCGGTCGTCGACGGTTAGGCCTATTAGTCCTACAGGGGTAGGTGGCGTTTGCCTCGATTAGAGAGTTAGAGTGTCGGGGGAGGGCGGCGAAATAATCTGTCACCATGCATTTGAGTAGTTGCTTGATGGTGGGCAACTCTAAATCGATATTAAGGTTCTTGCTGTCCCCGCCGGCGGGGACGTTGATTACGGTGTCGACGCAATGTTAGCGTGTTACCTGTTGTCGTGTGTTGTGAGTTTGCGATTGTCAGTCGTGTCTGTTGGGGGGCGGCTTTTACCCCGCGTGGTTTCTCTGTGCTACCACTCCAGTGTTCTTCTAGTCCAGTGCTCAGTATCCTTGCGTGCAACCTTAAATAAAGTATATGTCTAGAATCTAGACAGACTCTAGATTGAGCTATTGTACCGTATAAAACAAAACGGGCCAACTGTCTTAGGTTGGTGTGCGTGAGGCGTCATACAAACTATCTCTGTGTGCGTGTATTGCCCCCCTTCGGAAGGATATAGTCGCTATATATCTGAGTTCAATCAGTGTCGTAGCGATAATGCTCAGAAAACATCGCGGCAATTCAGTTTCGACGTCGCGTCAGTGAAATTGCGACGTCGTTGCGGTGCAGTTGCGAAATCGCCTATGCTCATAACTTGCTTTTGTAATACATATAGCTCTTTATGATCAATTGGATTAAAATTTCTTATTTTTACCCGACTGCGCCAGAAGGAGGGTTATGTTTTTCGAGCGTATGTATGTATGTAACTATGTATGTATGATTGTATGTCTATTTCTTTAGCACGGCCTTCAGCCTAAACGGCTTGATGGATTTTAACGTATGAGGTGTCATTAGATTCGTAAAAATTGTGAGAGTGACATAGGCTATATTATTTTAATATGGCGTCTGCATAATAATAAAGAGAGGGGGAATACAAAATTTTGTTTTGTTAAAAATTACAATATGGGTATCAAATGAAAGCTAGTAATCAGACGATTCTAAATATACAATGTGTTAATGAATAAGCACAAAACCTCATACACCCCAACTGATTTATAACGAAATTACTAAAAAACTAGATTGAAACAATAATTTCATTATTTTGATAGTTAAAATTTAAATTTTACTTATTTTAAGTTTTCAGGCAAAAATGATTTGTTATCATTTCAGCAATGAATGAAAGCGCTAGCGTGCTCATGGATACATTTTAAGAATCTTGTTTTGGTAGTAAGTAGGGTGAGTGTGCCCGAGCGGTGGGTTGAGATTCAGTTCAGTAAATTTAAAAATTTTCAAACGAATTATTTAATATTTTGAAAAAAATTACCTATGTTGAAATCATGATAATTCGATTCTGCTCTCGATTTTAAACAAACTACTTTCTAGTTTTGCGTTAATTCATTAACACGTTGTGTAGTATATAGTCCTTTTATGTTACAGTTTCGATACAAGACTAAAAAGTATGAAATAAACTAAATTATTTTCTTAACAGCAACAAAAGAAGACGGCACAACAAAAATAGACATCGACTGGCAATTCCTAGAATTAATCTACCAGCACACCGAAGAGAAGAAACTATCTGACATAGAGAAACCTGTCATCTGGAACCACGAAGAGGACGGCGCTATGGAGAACACCGCGGAGCAGACAGAGAAGGAAACAGTGAAGAAGATGGTGAACCCCCTGCTGAAAGAGGGGGAGGTGTTTGTGTTCGACGCTGAGAAGTATAGAGAGGCGGTTGTCACTCCGTGGTATAGGAACCAGGATCAGCCGCAGGTGAGAATAATATATGGTACACTAGCGACCCGCTTCAGGTTCGCCCGGGTGGGATCTACAATATAAGTACCTACACATAAACCTTCCGGAAGAAATTCTCTAAATGACAGTGAAAACCGCATCAAAATCCGTTGTATCCGAGTTAGCGGATACATGGACAGACGCAGAAATCGACTTTATATTATACTATGTAGGCTGGGTTGCAGCACGAGCCTTAGGTGAGGGCGTAATGGAGCCGAGACTGTAATGACCAATGCTCACGAGCTTTATATGTTGTTTTACAACACACTTGCGAGTGAAAGGCACTCGAGGCTGGATTGCAGCCCGAGACATAATGGAGCCAAGAGTGTAATTTCGGATCATTTTGTGCGCTCCTTAGCAGCTGCATTTTTGTGGAGTATTAACTCATTGCAGTTACATGTTGACGGAACGATATTGTTGCGATATTGTCGCAACATCGTCGTATTTCTGCTGCGATATCGCCGCGAAACCGATTTTAATGAAACTTTTTTGTTTGATAGCTTATGATCTGACTTAAAATCTGGTATATAAAGTAAAAGCTCGTGTTGATACAAAAACGTTTCTTTGTCCCCAGTTCTTCCTAGTAGCAGAAATATGTAGCAACTTAACACCAGACTCCGCCTTCCCCTCGGCTACCCATTCGTCATTCCGTGACTATTACACGAACAAATACGGAGTGACTCTCACTCAGTCGAACCAGCCTCTGCTTGACGTCGACCATACGAGCGCGAGACTCAATCTGTTGACACCGAGGTAAGTTCTAGATCGCGCTATTAAGATTCGCCCGCTGTTGTATATAAGATGATGGGTGTTTTGGTACTGTTGGCGCGTTGGATCGACGTGCTAGACTGGATATGATTGAAAATATGTTATTACCTGCATCATAGTATAAAAAAGAGGGCGTTTTATATAGTACTGACACTCACTACCCCACCAATTTTACCTTACTCCCCTTCTTCGTGTTTAAATCACGTTAAAAAGTAAAAATCTGATACGAAGAAAGAAGCAAAACAGATTTTTACTCGTTCATAATTAGCGTATACGTCTGTCTCGTTTTAATGTCTGTAGGAGAAAGTCGGCGGGTTCGAATCGACTGGTCCTTCTCCTGCAGTGTTTGTGAATAGGTGGCGAATGAAAACTCCTGAATATCTTGAAAACCGATATATTAGGTTCCTTTTAACCACACAATGATTTTCTGAGATGAATTTATCTGATTTCGGCCGTCCCGTCAGAATGGCGACGAAAGAGAGAGAGAATGTTGCCAGTAATAGCTAGTGAATACTTGATATAATACAATGCAGTTAAAGTTAACTGACTAGCAACATTAATTATCGTTGTTTACAGAGGTAGTTCTGTTGCGTCTCAACAGATGGAGCTAGTAGTATTTTCTGAGCTATTGAAATAATGAAAACATGTTAATTTTGCGTTAACAATGTCAGCCATAGACTCATCTCTTTCTATGACTTGCTATAACTAACTTATATTTAACCTGTCTTCCCCCAGATACGTAAATCGTAAAGGTGTAGCTCTTCCCGTCTCTTCGGAACGTACTCGCCGCGCTAAGAGAGACAGACTGGACCAGAAACAGATATTAGTACCAGAGTTGTGCAGAGTGCATCCCTTCGCTGCTCCGCTGTGGTTCGCGACAGTGGCGTTACCTTGCGTGCTTTATAGGTAAATTACAACATGACTGGACCAGAAACAGATATGAGAGATAGACTGGACCAGAAACAGATGTTAGTGCCAGAGCTGTGCAGAGTGCATCCCTTCGCTGCTCCGCTTTGGTTCGCGACAGTGGCTCTACCTTGCGTTCTTTATAGGTAAGTTACAACATGACTGGACCAGAAACAGATATGAGAGATAGACTGGACCAGAAACAGATATTAGTACCAGAACTGTGCAGAGTATATTCCTTCGCTGTAGTTTGCTATAGTGGCTCTACCTTGCGTGCTTTATAGGTAAGTTACAACATGACTGGACCAGAAACAGATATGAGAGACAGAGTGGACCAGAAACAGATATTAGTACCAGAACTGTGCAGAGTACATTCCTTCGCTGTAGTTTGCTATCGTGGCGTTACCTTGCGTTCTTTATAGGTAAGTTACAACATGACTGGACCAGAAACAGATATGAGAGACAAACTGGACCAGAAACAGATATTAGTACCAGAGTTGTGCAGAGTACATCCCTTCGCTGCTCCGCTTTGGTTCGCGACAGTGGCTTTACCTTGCGTGCTTTATAGGTAAGTCAGAAGATGACTGGATCAGAAACAGACAAGATAGGTTAGAAGAGAGACAGACTGGATCAGAAACAGTGGAGTGCGCTCCATAGAGACAAAAAGACAGTGAAACCCTCACAACTTCTATATTTCATTCAAAATAGCAACGAAATTTTAAGGCTATTTTGCATTACTTAAACAGAGATTTGAAACACTTCCTCTCACTTATTCTTAGAACAGCTTTAGTCCAATATATGCCGGATAGTATATGTATCCAGTAAATTAATTACATTTGGTAATCAGAATTGGCCAGAAAGATAAATAGGAATCGGAAAATCTCGTCGTCCTTATTTGGAATGAATAGAATTTAACACATTTTACTTTCTAAACGACTTTTGATTGTTTAATTACCTTTATTTAAATAAATCAAAATAGATTAAATGCTTGAAGTTATGAGCGTTTCACTGCCTTTTTGTCTCTATGGAGAACACGCCACTGATCAGAAACAGATATTAGACAAGTTAGAAGAGAGACAGACTGGACCAGAAACAGATATTAGTACCAGAGCTGTGCAGAGTGCATCAGTGTGTAGACAGAGGCGCTACCTTGCGTGCTTTATAGGTAAGATAGAACAAGACTGGTTCAGAAACAGGTATTAGTACCAGAGCCGTGCAGAGTTCATCCCTTCGCTGCTCCGTTGTGGTTCGCGACAGTGACGTTACCTTGCTTGCTTTATAGGTAAGTAAGAACATGACTGGACCAGAAACAGATATGAGAGACAGACTGGACCAGAAACAGATATTAGTGTCAGAACTGTGCAGAGTGCATTCCTTCGCTGTAGTTTGCTATAGTGGCGTTACCTTGCGTGCTTTAGAGATAAGCTAGAACATGACTGGTTCATTCAGAAACAAACATTAGATATGGTAGAAGTGATGGACTGGATCAGAAACAGATATTAGTACCAGAGCTGTGCAGAGTGTATCCCTTCGCTGCTACGCTGTCGTTCGCGACAGTGGCTCTACCTTGCGTGTTTTATAGGTAAGTAAGAGATAGACTGGACCAGAAACAGATATTAGACAAGTTAGCAGAGAAACATTATATTAGTGCCAGAGCTGTGCAGAGTACAGTCCTTCGCTGTAGTTTGCTAAAGTGGCGTTACCTTGCGTGCTTATAGGTAAGTAAGAGATAGACTGAACCAGAAACAGGTATAAGATAAGTTAGTAGAGAGTCAGACTGGTCCAGAAACAGATATTAGTACCAAAATTGTGCAGAGTGCATCCATTCGCTGCTCTGCTATGGTTCGCGACAGTGGCTCTACCTTGCGTGCTTTATACGTAAGTTAAAAGGTTTTTAGTGCAGTCGCAATAAAAACCGTGAGAGCCGTGGTGGTCCAGTGGCGAGTAACCTTGCCTGCCGTGCAGGAGGCGATGGTTCGATCCCCGTCCAGGCAGACTCGTACCAATGAGTTTTTCGGAATTTATGTACGATTTGTAACACCACTGCCTTTTCCGTGAAGGAAAACATCGTGAGGAAACCTGCATGCTTCAATTTCGAGGCATGTATTATACCCACTGTCCTTTATAAGTGGCGACGGGCTCACCCCCCGTTTCGACAGAGTTTCGGTACTACTGGTGAAACGTGGATGTTCTGAGGTTTCAGAATATCTCTGACTACCCCTTCGGGGAATATAGTCGTGAGCATATGCTTATGCTAATGCAATAAAAACAGTTCGACGGCTGGAGCAATGTACCTTAAATTCGGTATGTCAAGTTTTTTTTGGAGGACTGAATCGAAAACCATTTCGATACAATTGTCTCAATAACAATATTTTCGATGACAGAGATTTTAAAATGAAAGGATTACATACTACATACAGTACATCTATACATACAGTAAAATCGTAAACACAAAATGTTTGAACGCACATCACGCAAAAACCACTGAACGCATATTGATGAAATATGGCACACAGATAGAATATGATCTGGATTAATACATAGGATACTTTTTTAAGGTCTACGCAGACGGAGTCGCGGGCAATAGCTAGTTTTTAATAAAATAACGTCGTTTTTCGGTCCGCCCAGTGACGTCACTGGAGAACCTGTGAACTCCTTGGTAAACTTATAATCAACTTAAAATAACTGGCCATTATGAAAAAAATACATTCACAATATCAGATTTTTTTTAAAATAATTTCTTTAACGGCTCTGGATACTAGTCCTTTTGAGCCATTCGTTATTTTTTTCTTCATATTTTTGATGAGTGGATGATTGATGACGATGAATCTGGTGGTCGATTTCGTAAGCTCGCGCGTTGCCGCCAAAATGACCATGTACGAGTTAACTTGAACCAAAACTTATGTTCTGTTATCGTATTTATTTGAGATTCCTGTTACGTCGGTCGCTTTACGCAACTGTTCTGTACACAATCCGCACGAAATTATGTCACAAATATCACTAAACCCAATTTTTTACGAATTTCAAATAACACGAAACACAGCAAGAGCAATGGCGCCAAGCAAACTCCCACAACATCAGAATTTAACATTTGGTGTTGCCGTTTATGTTTCCAGCATAGAGTTAGAAAGAGAAGGCAACAACATTTTTTTGTTAATTAAGCAGTAATTTTGCTCCATGGAGTTCGAATTATTTTCTCTCCAACATTTTTGCATTTAGCAAAAATTAAATTTGATGACCGTTGATGACAAGAGATTAGTTTCAAGCTATTGTTCCACAATTATAGATTGTCTCGTTTAGTGATAAGGTATAAAATTGTATGTAAATGCACTTGCAGTCTTGTACCTTGGCAGAAGGGAATGCTAACTCAAGGCTGGTCCCTAGTTAAATGGTCTAAGGGACATGAATATCCATGATAAAAATTGAATTCTTACGTCTATTCTACAGGATAAACGCTCTACTAATAGCCGATGAGATCCGAAGATCAGTCGCGATAGACGTAGGTCTGGGTATACCGAAGATTGACGAGAAGACCATGCCAGGCTTCCAATGGCCCCCTCTACACTTTGGATGGAGCTTAGCTGAGGTGAGCTTATCTATCACAAAGTCGTTTATTACTCAAAGTCAATGTTGTTTATGTGAAGTCCATAGGTGGGAAGCAGATGAATGAAACACGAGCGTCCGAATGTACTGAGAGTAAGAACTGACCAAAAACATGACAAAACAACTACCTTAATATTAAAATTCTAAATCTAAAGAAATCTACCTACATTACAGTTTATTTCTCAAAGTCAAAGTTGTTTAATGCTCAAAATCTAAGTTATTTTTACTCAAAGTTTTATATTGCTCAAATTCAAAGTTGTTTATTGCTCAAAGTTTTATATTGCTCAAATTCAAAGTTGTTTATTGCTCAAATTCAAAGTTGTTTATTGCTCAAAGTTTTATATTGCTCAAATTCAAAGTTGTTTACTGCTCAAAGTTTTGTATTGCTCAAAGTCAACTGTCAATGTTATTTATTGCTCAAAATCAAAGACTTCGACTTGATCTAACAACAATTTTCACTTTAAAGCTTAATATTTCGCTAACGGATCCCTAAATCGAAAAATGGCTTTCCGTCACTCACAATATTTTTAAAAGACCTATCCAACGATACCCCACACCATAGGATAGGCGAGAAAAAAAATTCATCCTTACTTTTCGTGTAGAATACCCTAAAAAAATATTTTTCAAGATTTTATTTTACCACTTTTTCGGCGTGATAAATATGTATACGAAACTATAAGGGTTCCTTGTTGACTTCGGAACCCTAAAAAGCGTTTAGTAATTATTAAGTATGTTATTTTATAACTTGTAGTGTTACTCGTAGTATAGCCTAAACTTTAGAATGGAGGTATGGAATTTAAGAAGGCCTTTTTATCCACCTAAGAATAGATTTCACGGATAATGTTAAATGCGGATAGAATGTCCTTCAAGTGCTAAACTAAGAGGAAGGATCTCCATAGAGTCCGCATAAATTTACGATAGCAGTTGGTCTCTTTTGTCTTATGACGTACCTTTAATAGTAGAAGGAGATGGAACTATAGATATTTGTTAATGCGGCTGTCCACTTTTTTTTGAGCTAGTGTGTGTGAAAAGTGACCGTAAACATAAGGTCATATGTCACTTGGTGCCTTTTGTCCATACTACTTGACACCACACACTCAAACCTAAACGTCAAAAAAAGTGGACACTTTACAATTGGTATGGCTCACTCTAGTCTTAAAGAGAGATCCTTCCTCTTAGGTGCTAAAATACGCGACGTCGTCGTGGTAAAATATTACCATTTATATGTGCAGGTGCTTAGTGCTGATTCGGAGAAGAATGAGAAGAAGAAGGAAGAAGAAGAAACGATCAAGAAAGCCGAAGAAGAAGCGTGAGTGCATTCTATTAACTAAATTTTTCCCGACTGCTTCAAAAAGAGGGCAATATTAATTTTATTTTATTTCACTTCGGCTGCTTACACAGGGTGTTAGAGTACACAGTTGCATTACTTTAAGGGGTGATTGTACCCATGGTACTGAAAAACTTTCCCTAAGAAACCTATAGGAAATTCACTAAAAAAATTTGGACTTTACATACTAAATACTAGTAATTATAGTGCTTTGACCATGTAATCTGCATTTTGATTGTTAAAAATAGTCTCGTGTGACCCCGAACGCGACTAGTTTGAAGTTATTGTTCCGCAATTGGCTGTCTTGTTTAGTGATAGATATAAAATTGTATGTAAATGCACATGATCAATTGATCTTGTACAGTCACCATCAGAAATATCGTAGCAACCAAGATGGTCAAATATTTCTAAGCAGTTCTAATTTTCAATAAATTCTTTACACAACCATTTAAAAATATCTGAACGCCTAGAACATCAAATTTATCTACGCAGCCAGGGTGATCATAAATATCTGAGCAGTTTAGGCAATAGGGTATTTTATTGAAGAACAAACTAATTCGTTAATGTCTACACAAAATAAGTAGTCAGCACAAGCTTCGTCAATAATAATACAACAGCCGGTAATCAGCAACATGCTTCGTCAAAACCTTAAATAAACAGATAGAGATCCGCAACATGCTTCGTCAACATACCTAACCAAAATCCACCTCACGCTTCGTCAGTAATAAAACCTTTGACTAATTATTATAAGGACTAGCCTTGCGGTAGCATTTCCCCTCTGCCACGGTATAAGCACAATTGATCTTGTGCATTTACATTCAATTTTACACCTTATCACTAAACGAGACAGCCTATAATTTCGAAATAATAACTTCGAACTTAGAACGTTTGGGGTTCACACGAGACTACTTTTCATGATTTTTTACATTCAAAATTAGAATCTAAAGTTATGAGGAATAAAATCCAAAGTTGCGGATTTCATGTTACCTCGCCCCCCGCAAAAAGTGTCAGAAATGTTTGTTAGTAGAATTACACGCGTAACCAGTCCATATATAAATAGTCAAAGAATAAAACAAAAACAGGTTTAAATGCTCTCCGCCCCTCGGAACCCACCTGGCTCAAAGGAACTCATCACTCTAGCAGCATTACCACGTTGAATGGCTAGAGAAATCCAGTAGGCAGTTTAGGTAAAATATACCTTACTCGGTTGTTAAACATTTCAATTTTAAATAACATAGTAAAAAAGAAATAATTGAAAATAAGTTGTTCCGATATTTATGACAAAATACACGTTTCGATATGATTGGTAACATTTACTGTATAAAATTTATTGAAAATTAACAATGCTCAGTAATATTTGAATACTTGTATGCTACGAGATATCTGATGGAAACTGTACCTTAGCATAGGGGAAATGCTACCGCAAGGCTGGTCCCTAGTTATATGGTCTAAGGCTAAATACAAAAAGCCGTGGTGGTCCAGTGGCGAGTAACCTTGCCTGCCGTGCAGGAGGCGATGGTTCGATCCCCGTCCAGGCCGACTCGTACCAATGAGTTTTTCGGAATTTATGTACGATTTGTAACACCACTGGCTTTTCGGTGAAGGAAAACATCGTGAGGAGACCTGCATGCTTCAATTTCGAGGCATGTATTGTACCCACTGTCCATTATAAGTGGCGACGGGCTCACCCCCGTCACACTGGACAGAGTTTCGTTACTACTGGTGAAACGTGGATGTTCTGATGTTTCAGAATATCTCTGACTACCCCCTCGGGGAATATAGTCGTGAGCATATGCTAAATACAATCAGCTGATCGAACGTTTGTATGAAAAGTCGATTTTTTTTTTGCAAATCTCCTTTATGAACTTTTGGAAAATTTGTTCAGTATCATGAGTACAATTACCCATTAAAGTAATGCAACTGTCTACACTAACACCATGTAAATCCGCGATATTTCAACTAGTCAAATTAACAACTCTTTATCAAACGTCAAAACGCGTGCTTTGTATGAAATATTGAATAGTGACGTCATTGTTTTTCGTCGTCGTTTTGATACTTTTTATAGTTTATCCAGTTATCAAAAATAGTATTCAAGCAACAGCATTACTGAAAATATGAGTTTAGCGTTATTTTCGAGCGGTTTATTTACTGAGCAGTTAAAACCAAAATATATTTTATGTAGTCAACTCCCCTAATGTATCATTTGAACTTGGACTATTTATATGTGGACTGGTTACGCGTGTAATTCTACTAACAAACATTTCTGCCACTTTTTGCGGGGGGCGAGGTAACATGAAATCCGCAACCCTGGATTTTATTCCCTATAACTTTAGATTCTAATTTTGAATGTTAAAAATCATGAAAAGTAGTCTCGTGTGAACCCCAAACGTTCTAAGTTCGAAGTTATTATTTCGCAATTATAGGCTGTCTCGTTTAGTGATAAGGTGTAAAATTGAATGTAAATGCACAAGATCAATTGTGCTTATACCGTGGCAGAGGGGAAATGCTACCGCAAGGCTAGTCCTTATAATAATTAGTCAAAGCATTTCATTCACAAGTTTGAAGGGTTTATTTTCTCCTTTCCAGTGTCACAGAAAAACTGAAAGAGGAGAGTGAAGAAGTACCGACGACTTTGAATGAAATATTGCAGAAAGAAGTTACGGATAACGTAAGTAAAATTCGTCCATTATGGTGTCGCGAGTGATCTCATTAATTGGGTCCCCAAATGTCACGTGACTTTTAGAGCAATGATAGCCCATACGGAAGAGACCTAGCGCCTCAATAATGAGGCGGCGGTTCGATTCCTGGCCGACGACTAAGTTCTACGAAATTTAAGTACGGTTGTCACTAGAGTTTATCCGCGACTTCGTCCGCACAAATTATATATCAGATTATAAGTCAAATCAAGCCATTTGCACGGACTGTACCTAATTATGAAATATTTGTAGAAAGGATGAATGAAAGACGACTTAAGAAACTGATATATACGGTGTGTGTGGAAGGAAACATTGGTAGAGGCAGACCTAGGAGAGGATACCTAGACCAGGTCAGGGACGTCATTAAAAAATGCCAGGTTAAAAGTAGCCGAAATCGAAGGGAATGTATGACAAGATGTATGGACTTAGAGGATGCAAGAGAGGTGTGTCAGAACCGCCCAAAGTGGAGATCTATACCTATAGTTTCTGCCTACCCCTCTGGGAAAAAGGCGTGAGTTAATGTATGTATTTAATATGCTTATTATGTATGCAGGCGTTCGAGATAGGAACTTGGAGCAACGAGATGGCCTCTTCGATTCCACAGACCGACTACGACGAATTCATGGAGCCTCTGCCCTCCAACCTCACCTTCTGCACTTCCGCATCCGGTGAGCATACCGTACCATATGCCCACGACTATGTTCTCGAAGGGGGTAGACAGTATACAACGTGTTAATGAATAAGCGCAAAACCTCATACACCCCAACTGATTTATAACAAAATAATTAGATTGAAACAATTATTTCATTATTTTGATAGTTACAATTTTAAGCCATTCGCATTTTAAGTTTTCAGGCAAAAATGATTTGTTATCATTTCAGCAATGAATGAAAGCGCTAGCCTGCTCATGGATACATTTTAAGAATCTTGTTTTGGTAGTAAGTAGGGTGAGTGTGCCAGTGCGTTAGGTTGAGATTGAGTTCAATTAAATTTACAAACAAATTGCCTATGTTGAAAACATGATAATTCGATTCTGCTCTCGATTCTAAACCAACTACTTTCTGGTTTTGCGTTAATTCATTAACACGTTGTATAGGGTATAAAATTAAATGCGTTACAAATGAGACTAGGTGCTTCAGACTATCAAACTGACCAACGTTTACCATGGGGCCAACCTCGAAATCAATATATTCCAAGTCAACAATTTTATTATACAAGGTGAAATTGATAATTATCATTATCATCCTTTTAAACTAAGAGTCTATCCATCAAACTGAACAATTCTCTGACAGCAAGTTGACCACTAACTTGCCTCCACCAACACGCACTGGGCCTGCGTGGTGGAATATGGCCCACTCGCTCTGACCCTTATTCGTGAGAGGAGGCGTTTGCCCTGCAGTGGGATTCTACAGGCTATAACTTACTTTTTAGGGTTCCGTAGTCAACAAGGAACCTTTATAGTTTGGCTATGTCCGTCCGTCTGTCCGCGGCTTAGCTCAGAGACGCTTAGTACTAGAAAGCTGTAATTTGACATGGGTATACATATTAATCACGCCGACAAAGTTGTAAAATAAATTCTTGCAAAATTAATTTTTTAGGGTACTTCCCCTACACGAAAAGTGGGTTTGCAATTTTTTTTCTCGTCTATCTCATGGTGTGGTGTATCGTTGGACAGGTATTTTCAAAATATTGTGGGTGTGGACAAACCATTTTTCGATTTAGGAATCCGTTAGCGAAATATTAAGCTTTAAAGTGACATTTTTTTAGAGTCAAGTGTCCCCTCCCCCCCCAACCCCCTGCCAGCTAAACGGTTGTTTCTGGATACGTGAAAAAATTCACGGCAGTAGTGTATATAACGAATTTAAAAGGAAAACTACCACCGCTAAGTAGGCTTTACAAGTTAACGAGTAATAGTCGAACAACTTGTAAAATGTACTTTTTAGACTTTATTAGCCGTTAAACCGTAGTATAAAAGAAAAAGCTCACTTCTAAGTCCTTATATTGTGACGGGCAACTACGGAACCCTGCGCGTGGCCCGACATGCACTTGGCCGGTTTTAATTGAATACTTTCGGTTTATTGTATGATTTGGAGGTAGCTTTGTGATCTTTTTCTATCTAGAAAATTATATGGAATCGTGTTTCGCCATACATAAGACCTAGCATTGGTCCTCAACTTTATACAACGTGTTAATGAATTAACGCAAAACTAGAAAGTAGTTTGTTTATAATCGAGAGCAGAATCGAATTATCATGATTTCAAAATAATAAATAAAATTCGTAAAATTTAAAATTTACTGAATTCGATCTCAACCCACCGCAAGGGCACACTCACCCTACTTACTACCAAAACAAGATTCTTAAAATGTATCCATGAGCACGTTAGCGCTTTTATTCATTGCTGAAATGATAACAAATAGTTTTTTCCTCAAAACTTAAATTGGGAATAACATTAAATTATAACTACCAAAATAATGAAATTATCGTTTCAATCGAATTATTTTGTTATAAATCTGTTGGGGTGTATGAGGTTTTGCGGTTTGCTCCCATAGTAAAAGTTGTTCAGTTTGATGGGTAGACTCTTAGTTTGAAAGAATGCTAATGATATCAATTTCACCTTGTTATACTCGTATGTATACAACGTGTTAATGAATAAGCGCAAAACCTCATACACCCTCACTGATTCATAACAAAATAATTCGATTGAAACAATAATTTCATTATTTTGATAGTTAAAATTTAAAGTTATTCACATTTTAAGTTTTGAGTCAAAAATGATTTGTTATCATTTCAGCAATGAATGAAAGCGCTAACGTGCTCATGGATACATTTTAAGAATCTTGTTTTGGTAGTAAGTAGGGTGAGTGTACCCAAGCGGTGGGTTGAGACCATGTTCAGTAAATTAAAAATTTAACAAGCAAATTATTTAATATTTTGAAAAAAATTACCTATGTTGAAACCATGATAATTCGATTCTGCTCTCGATTCTAAACAAACTACTTTCTAGTTTTGCGTTAATTCATTAACACGTTGTATAAGGTCTAACAAAATTAGGTGAAACTATTTTAAGAGGATGATCAGACCATCAAACTGAACAACTTTCTCTATGGGACCAATATCGAAATCGCGAAAAAATAAACTGTGGTCTCATACATTTAGGTCGAGTAGGTTTACAGTTTACTATGGAACAGCAGATTTTTTTTTTCGCGAATTCGATATTGGTCCCATAGAGAAAGTTGTACAGTTTGATGGTCTGATCATCCCCTTAAAATAGTTTCAGCTAATTTTGTTAGACCTTATATTAAAATACTTATTTTTGTACAGGAGGCGCGAACTGGTGTGACCCTGTGGAGAAGCCGAAGAGTCAGTTCAACCCTAACAGAGCGTATTCAATAGCCCACAGTGATTGTTCTTACATGTCCAGGTAACTGTTTATTCATCATCATCATCACCCCTATACAGGGTGTAAACTTAAGGCGTATCCCCCACTGAACGACCTTGACTCTTTAAGAACTCACCTCTACTAAACTATGTTATTTTAGTAGGTATACAAATTTTTTACTGGCTTGTACTTCATTCATTCAATTCAACTACATTAAAAAAAAACGTGGTGGTCCAGTGGCGAGTAACCTTGCCTGCCGTGAAGGAGGCGATGGTTCGATCCCCGTCCAGACCGACTCGTACCAATGAGTTTTTCACAATTTATGTACGATTTGTAACACCACTGGCTTTTCGATGATTGAAAACATCGTGAGGAAACTTTCATGCTTCAATTTCTAGGTATGTATTGTACCCACTGTCCATTATAATTGGCGACGGGCTCACTCCCCGTCACACTGGATGAAAAGTAACCACATAGTCAACCCATCATTAACCTTTAAACCACATACTCTACCCATCAAACTGAACAACTTTTACTATGGGAGCAAAACTGGCAGACCAAAAAAAAATCAGCTTTCCCATACTAAACTGCAATACCTACTCGATTCAAACGTATGGGACAGCTGATATTTTTATGATCTGACAGGTTTGCTCCCATATTAAAAGTTGTTCAGTTTGATGGGTAGAGTATGTGGTTTAAAGGTTAATGATACTTTTCACACTATACATAATACTAAACAATAATTTTATTTATTTTGCAGTGATTTTGACACGGATGATTCTGATTTCAACACGGAGGGTAGCGATGATGATACGGATACCAGCGGATTCTGCAGCGGCTATTCTAATGGTTAGCTTTTCACATTTATGTTTTTTTAATTTTATGCACCAAAAATTTTTTAAGGGTTTTGGATCTTCTATACAACGATTCTCTATGGGATAAGATTAGACATACATACATAAACTCACGCCTTTTTCCGGGGTAGGCAGAAACTATAGATCTCCACTTTGGGCGGTTCTGACACACCTCTCTTGCTTCCTCTAAGTCCATACATCTTTTCATACATTCCCTTCGATTTCGGCTACTTTTAACCTGGCATTTTTTGATGACGTCCCTGATCTGGTCTAGGTACCCTCTCCTAGGTCTGCCTCTACCAAGATAAGAGATAAGAGAGAGAGAAGATAAGGGATAAGATTAGTAAGACGAAAAATTCTTTAAATGACATTATTAAATTCGAACAAACCTGCCACGTTGAAGGTAAATAAAAAGGTAGTTTGTCTATTGACAATATCTTGTGTTTGGTTTGGGCAGATTGGTCGGCTATTGGCGCTGCACTCCGTAAATGACTTCAAAGCTTAGCCTTGTAAAATTTCATAAAACAACTATTACAGATAAATATTTATGAAAAACTTTGACTACTTATATGTGGACTGGTTACGCGTGTAATTCTACTAACAAACATTTCTGCCACTTTTTGCGGGGGGCGAGGTAACATGAAATCCACAACTTTGGATTTTATTCCCCATAACTTTAGATTCTAATTTTGAATGTTAAAAATCATGAAAAGTGGTGGTCACGTGTGAACCCCAAACGTTCTAAGTTCGAAGTTATTATTTCGCAATTATAGGCTGTCTTAGGCATGGACGCTGACCAGGCAAAACATGCACAAAATTAAAGTCGCACAAAGAGCCATGGAGCGTACCATGCTGGGAATATCGCTTTTGGACCACGTACCCATCGTAGAAATCCGTCGAAGAACTAAGGTCGACGACGTTGGAGACCGGATTACAAAGTTGAAGTGGAGATGGGCGGGACATTTGGCTAGAAGGGAAGACGGCCGGTGGACCAAGGCAATATCGGAATGGTGGCCAAGAGAAGGAAGGAGGTCCGTGGGTAGACCACCGATGCGATGGTCAGACGACATTGTAAGGGTTGTGGGTCGTACATGGATCAGGTTGGCACAGGACCGTGAGGAGTGGCGCAATAAAAAGGAGGCCTATGCCCAGCAGTGGGTTGATGTGGGCTGATTTGAATAGGCTGTCTCGTGTAGTGATAAGGTGTAAAATTGAATGTAAATGCACAAGATCAATTGTACTTATACCGTGGCAGAGGGGAAATGCTACCGCAAGGCTAGTCCTTATAATAATTAGTCAAAGACCTTGCATAATAATTACAATTATTAAAATTAACACCTCTTTCCAGTCGCAATGGGAGTACGAATAGAATACAAAACGGCCCACGAAGCCGAAGCTGTGGACCTAGAAAGGAAAAAGAAGACGAAACCGGCACCCCAGCCTGACGAAGAAGATGACGAGCTGGATAGAAGAATACACGACGAGTTCATACGCTCTGGTACCGCCCCGTCAGAGGTTAGTCCTGAATCGCGCTATTAAGATTAGCCCGCGATTGTATACAGTAGAATACACCTTTTCTACAGGGATGGTTGAGGTTGATGTATACAACGTGTTAATGAATAAGCGCAAAACCTCATACACCCCAACTGATTTATAACAGAATAATTAGATTGAAAAAATAATTTCGTTAATTTGATAGTTAAATTTTTTACACTTTAAGTTTTGAGGCAAACGTGATTTGTTACCATTGTAGCAATGAATGAAAGCGCTAACATGCTCATGGATACATTTTAAGAATCTTGTTTTGGTAGTAAGTAGGGTGAGTGTGCCCGTGCGGTGGGTTGAGATCGAGTTCAGTAAATTTAAAATTTTACAAACAAATTATTTATTATTTTGAAAAAAATTACCTATGTTGAAAACATGATACATCGATTCTGCTCTCGATTCCAAACAAACTACTTTCTAGTTTTGCGTTAATTCATTAACACGTTGTATAATAAAACACAGATATAGTATTCACTAGTGAATGTGGCTAAGCGTGAGTCCGCACGGCACGGCGGTCGGTGAGTGAATACCAAGCGAATGCACGATAGATATTCACCATAGACCGCACGACCGACCTGCCGATAGATGGCGCTACCGGCGCTTTCCACATTAACTACTCTTTACTGCTGTACACTACATTATACAACGTGTTAATGAATAAGCGTAAAACCTCTCTCACCGGTCCCAGCTACCCAATCCGCCGCGTAGCCCCAGCAACGTCCTATGCCGAGGTCCGTATTCCTCTGGGTGCCCCTAGGTCGGTTGCTTAAGTTCATCCATTTGGCTCGGTAGACCCTTCGTGGTTCCTCCAATAGTCCGCAGTAAAAAACAGTAACTGCTCCCTGAGCGACGCTGTAATAGTCATTTCCAAAAAATTTATGGTCATGCCTAGTGTAGCGCGTCGATCCAACGCACCAATCACCAAACTGCAATGCCGCCTATATAACTCAAAGCGGGCGAACGCCAGCCAGGCAGGAAAAACAAAGATTGATTGAGCTCTGTACATATCCAATTCGTAAGCAGAGAAAAGTTGAGCTCGCTTCGCTCGCTCTAAGTTTTTGTTCTAAATACTTACTTACTGCTTAAGTTCATTCATTTGGCTCGGTAGACCCTTCGTGGTCCCTCCAATAGTTCGCAGTAAAAAGTAGTAACTGCTCCCTGAGCAACGCTGTAATAGTCATTTCCAAAAAAATGCAAAAAAAACTCATACATCCCAATAGATTTATCTTCTTCTTATCGTGTGGGCAGCAAGCCCTGGTTTCAATAGTTTTTTCAGACCGCCTTACGGCCTCTGACGTGGTTGTTATGTAACGACTACTACCACCAGAGATAGTAGCCGAGACCAACGGCTTAACGTGCCATCCGAAGCACGAATCATCTTTCTTTTCAGACAATCAGGTGATTCGGCCTGCAATGTCCTAACCAACTGGGGAAAAACGCACAAAGTGACATATCACTAGGTGGGAATCGGACCCACGAATAGATTTAACCCACGATTTCGTTCGCACAAATAATATACTAGATTTTAAGTCAGATCATAAGCTATCAAACAAAAAAGTTTCATCTAAATCGGTTCAGTAGTTTTTGCGTGATGCTGTTACAAAAATACAAACAGACAGCCAGACAAAAATTCTAAAAAAGGTTGATTTGGAGTCCGGGAGTGGAGTCCTAAAAACCATATCGTAATCTTTTTCATGTAAATATCTTCAATGTACAGACACGCTTCTGTTACAGTTTTATAATATTCAGATAATTAGATTGAAAAACATCGTGAGGAAACCTGCATGCTTAAATTTCGAGGCATGTATTGTACCCACTGTCCATTATGTGGCGACGGGCTCACCCCCCGTCACACTGGACAGAGTTTCGGTACTACTGGTGAAACGTGGATGTTCTGAGGTTTCAGAATATCTCTGACTACCCCCTCGGGGAATATAGTCGTGAGCATATGCTATGCTATGCTATTGAAACAGTAATTTCATTATTTTGTTAGTTAAAATTTAAAGTTATTCGCATTTTAAGTTTTGAGGTAATAATGATTTGTTATCATTTCAGCAATGAATGAAAGCGCTAACGTGCTTGATAAATTTTAAGAATCTTGTTTTGGTATTAAGTAGGGTGAGTGTACCCGTGCGGTGGGATGAGATCGATTTCAGTACATTTAAAACTTTTTTTCTTTACAGTATATAGAAAAATTCCGTGAATCAGTAGCGGTACATAAAGAAGAGATCGTCAAAAAGGGACACCTAATTAAAGAAGATAACCCCATAGTAGACATCTTACCGGAAACTCACGTGAAACTCGCCCGAACTGACAAAGAATTCGACGACGCCAAAATAGACCGAAAAAAAAATTTAATCAACGAAATCTTCCCATACGGAACCGAAGAAATTAAATACGAAAACGATCAAATAACGTTAGAAAGTATAGAAAAAAATAAACGTGTACTCTTGAACGAATTAAAAAAGTCTTTGTCTATGGAAGAAGTTAAAAAATTAAACTGTTTCTCTATGGTCGACGTCGATATTGATTCGCCGAATTACGTTAACGAAAAAGTTGTGAATGTAGGTTTTGATACCAAAGAGAGTTATAAAGAGAAGATTGGAGGGTGCAATGCGAAGGAATTTAAACCTTATTACGAGGAGAGTAAGGGTGATGTTGAAGAGTTCGATTTTGACTATCAGCCGACTTTGGAAGGACATCCTGGGCCGAGTCCTAGTGTAATTTTGCAGGTTAGTATAGCCCACTATGCTTTGACTATTTATATGTGGACTGGTTACGCGTGTAATTCTACTAAAAAACATTTCTGCCACTTTTTGCGGGGGGCGAGGTAACATGAAATCCGCAACTTTGGATTTTATTCCCCATAACTTTAGATTATAATTTTGAATGTTAAAAATCATGAAAAGTAGTCTCGTGTGAACCCCAAACGTTCTAAGTTCGAAGTTATTATTTCGCAATTATAGGCTGTCTCGTTTAGTGATAAGGTGTAAAATTGAATTTAAATGCACAAGATCAATTGTGCATATACCGTGGCAGAGGGGAAATGCTACCGCAAGGCTAGTCCTTATAATAATTAGTCAAAGCCTCTATGTTAGGGTAAACATCTACATTACTTTAAGGGTATATTACCGTTGGCGCGTTTCATACTAACGAAGTCTCGTTATATTTTCAATACTAACCAATTAAAGTGAATGAAATTTTTTAGACACGATCTAGAAACCAATATCTTTCCTTTACATTTGTCTGATTTCCGTTAAAATATACAGTGTGTAACAAAAAAATTAAAAAAATCTGCTGTGCCATACATTTTAGTCGAGTCGGTACTGCAGTTTTGTATGGGACAGCAGATTTTTTTATTTTTTCTCGATATTGGCTCCATAGTGAAAGTTGTTCAGTTTAATGGTCTAAATAACCTCCTTAAGTATTACTAGCGTGTTTTGTTACACCCTGTATAGTTACAAAGTTATCGTGGCTCAAAGATTTCCCTACAATTCTTAAATTAATCCTAGCATTGAAACTATACAGGATCCTTCTTAATATGCTGACACTTTTTTATGACGATCAGACCATCAAACTGAACAACTTCCTCTATGGGACCAACATCGAAATCGCGAAAAAAAAAATCAGCTGTCCCATTATATTTGGCTTGAGTAGGTTTGCAATTTTGTATGAAAGAGCTGTTTTTTTTCGTGTTTTCAATGTTGGTGCCATAGAGAAAGTTGTTCAGTTTGACGGTCTGATCATCCCCATAAAAAGTGTCAACATATTAAGTTGGACCCTATATATCTTAACGGAAATCTGTCAAATGCAAAGCACAGATATTGGTTTCTAGATCGTGTCTAAAAAAATCATTGACTTTAATTGGTTAGTATTGAAAATATAACCAGACTTCGTTTGTATTTAGCGCACAGCAAACACTACCAAAATTTCTGAACATCCCTAAACAATACGGTCATGAATTTATATTAATGTAGTATTTTTTTTTCAGGCATTAACAATGTCAAACGCAAACGACGGAATAAACCTCGAACGGTTAGAAACTATTGGAGACAGTTTCCTAAAGTTCGCTATAACCGCGTACCTGTACTGCGCACACCCGACAGTGCACGAGGGCAAGCTGAGCCACATGCGCAGCAAGCAGGTCAGTCCTACATCGCGCTATTGAGATTCGCCCGCGATTCTATATAAGACGGCTGGATTTTGGGACTTTTGGCATCCAGACGATGCGATCACGGTTGCCCTACAGGCGGCCCAACAGACACGACTCACAATCGCAAATTGCTTCGACACAGTAATCAACGTCCCCGCCGGCGGGGACAGCCGCGACCTCTGCCCACTCTTGTCACTTCTGGCGTCTACAGACGCTACAGGCACATACCAGGCCGATTCTCACCGATCCCAACTACCCAATCCGCCGCGTAGTCCCAGCAACGTCCTATGCCGAGGTCCGTACCCCCCTGGGGTGCCCCTAGGTCGGTTGCTTAAGTTAAGTATTCAATTGGCTCGGCGACCCTTCTGGTCCCTCCAATAGTCCGCGTAAAAAGCAGTAAATGCTCCCTGAGCAAAGCTGTATAAGACATTCCAAAAAAAAAAAAAAAAAAAAGGACTTTTGGCGCGTTGGATCGACGTGCTTTCATTATAGGACTTTGTTAATGCATGCTTTTGGTTTTATTGGGATGGGAACACTGTATATGTTTAGTGAATGTTACTTATAAATGGCGCTAAAGTAGGACACTCCTACATCGCGCTATTGAGATTCGCCCGCGATTCTATATAAGATGGTCAGGGTTTGGGATTGTTAGCGCGTTGGATCGACGTGCTTGGATGTCTTTATAGACTACTATAGGAGACAGTTTCCTAAAGTTCGCTATAACCGCGTACCTATACTGCGCATACCCGACAGTGCACGAGGGCGAGCTGAGCCACATGCGTAGCAAGCAGGTCAGTCCTACATCGCGCTATTGAGATTCGCCCGCGATTCTATATAAGACGGCTGGATTTTGGGACTTTTGGCGCGTTGGATCGACGTGCTTTGACTATAGGACTTTGTTAATGCATGCTTTTGGTTTTATTTGGATGGGAACACTGTATATGTTTAGTGAATGTTACTTATAAATGGCCCTAAAGTAGGACACTCCTACATCGCGCTATTGAGATTCGCCCCCTTTTCTATATAAGATGATCGGGGTTTGGGACTGTTGGTGCGTTGGATCGACGTGCTTTGATGTCTTTATAGACTACTATAGGAGACCGTTTCCTAAAGTTCGCTATAACCGCGTACCTATACTGCGCACGCCCGACAGTGCACGAGGGCAAGCTGAGCCACATGCGGAGCATGCAGGTCAGTCCTACATCGCGCTATTGAGATTCGCCCGCGATTCGATATAAGACTGCTGGGGTTTGGGACTTTTGGCGCGTTGGATCGACGTGCTTCGATATATGACTTTATTGAAGCAAGCTTTTGGTTTTATTGGGATGGGAGTGCGTCTATGTTTATTGAAGATTACTTACTATAGACCTATGGATGGTGCCACTAACTTATTATGTATAGAGAATAATGTTCTTGACTTAAAAGTTTTATAGAGGTTTTTAGTTAAGAATACCTTCGATCCACTGTTACTTTGAAACTATACATTTAAATTGAAACGAAAATAGGTAGTGACAGTGTAATATATTTTTTTGTTAAATTCATTTTTATTCAAAATAGAACCAAAGCTCGTTTGTATGGAACGCACTAACGGGTACATGCTCTTTAAAACCGTCAATATATTTAAAAGTACCCTGTATAATCCACACATATTCAAGAAGGAACTATACTTCATTCCAAATAAGGACGACGAGATTTTCCAATTATTATTTAGTTTTCTGGCCAATTCTGATTACCAAATGTAATTAATTTATTGGATACATATACTATCTGACACAACGGTGTGTTGGTGCCTACTCTGATGTATGGTAGTGAATGTTGGGTATGGAATAAAAGAAACGAAAGCAGAGTGAATGCAGTTGAAATGCGCTCCTTACGAAGTATGTGTGGTATTACTTTGGTTGATCGAATCAAGAACAGTGTGATAAGGGATTGGTGTAAGTTGAAGGATGATATAGTAACAAGGATTGAGAGGGGTATGCTTAGATGGTTCGGTCACGTAGAGAGAATGAATGAAAGAAGACTTACGAATGAAATATACCAAGCAAAGGTGAGCGGAAGTGTTGGGAGAGGCCGTCCGAGGAAAACATACCATGATCAAATCAATGATCTTTTCCGAAAAGGACAAGTGCGTAGCACCCTCAATCGACGGAAGTGCATGAAAAGATGTATGAATGTGAATGAGGCTAAAGAGGTGTGCCAGAGTCGTAGCGTGTGGCGGTCCGTGGTCTCTGCCTACCCCCATGGGACAATGGCGTGAGCTTATGTATGTATGTATGTACTATCTGACATATGTTGGACGTTACTAAAGCTGTTCTAAGAATAAGTGAGAGGAAGTGTTTCAAATCTCTGTTTCTGTAATGCAAAATAGCCTTAAAATTTCGTTGCTATTTTGAATGGAGTATAAGTACGATTTATTCATATCAAAATACGATGTTGTAATATCTAAGAATGACGTGGTAGTATCTAAGTATGATGTGGTATTAAAAATGTACCTTTTGAACGACGCCTGCGTTCTCACTAAAGTAAGGATACCTAGAAGTATTATCTAAGTACGATGTTGTAATATCTAAGTATGACGTGGTACTGAACTGTACTGACTATGTACCCACATGTACTGACAGGTACCTTTTGCACATAAAATCAGCACTGTGTTAGAATTTGTTTATTTAATCAGGTACTACTTTAGCTTAAGAATTTATATTGTAATAGTTATTAAGTCGTGTTATGTTGTAGAGTTTCTGGCCGCATCTTCTCTACAGCGACAACACGTTCCGACGCGGTGGTAGCTTTAAAAAAGATTTGACGTTTGATAAGTGTGCTGTAAGCTCCTATATTGACTTTGACTTTGACTTTGACTATTATTTCGTACAGGTATCGAACCTAAACCTCTACCGGCTAGGCCGCAACAAACGTCTCGGTGCGCGGATGATAGCGTCCAAATTCGAGCCCCACGACAACTGGCTGCCCCCGTGCCACAAGCCGCCTTCCACTTTACATCCCAGGATGGTAAGTAACAGCGTACTTAGTGAATCCTGAATCGCGCTATTAAGATTTGCCCGCTGATGTATATAAGAGAGGGAGTTAGTTTCGGAATTGGTGCGTTGTATCGACGTGCTACACTATTGTCTGCAACTGCTAGTCACCGCCGGAGACATTGAGGCTCGGTATCCACCAAAGTGGAGACGCTTAGTGGCTTGACTGTATCCCAATCCACAGAAGCGGAGTGGAGTGGAGATGGGCAGATCGGAGTCGAGTCGAGTCGAGTGGAGATGTGAGCTGGCTTACCGGCTAACCTGACATCTCCTCGCTCCGCTCATCTCCGCTTTGATAAAAATCTGAGAATTTATGTTTTCCGCTCCGCTAGGACTGAAGCTGAACTGAGCGGAGGGGAGATGGGAAAATAATGAATTCGTATTAGTTTTTCTCGACACTTCTCCGCCCCGCTTTGGTGAATTCCGAAAATGTAGGGGCTAAAAAACGTAAAACTGCCATCCACGCTCGCTTGCGCATACTCCAAGTAACAAAGACCCACGTCTTTATTTTGTCGTTTTCTTCGGGGTGGCATGCTAGGGCCACTAAAACGGGTGTTGTTATAAACATGTATGTTGTGAGATAACTGCAGGTCACTGCAAACTAAATAAACACATGCACACCTTGAAACTAAGCGACTCCACCTGCTGCAGGTTCTGCGGAGAAAATGGAAACTCCCCTGCACATTCTCTGCGATTGTGGTCCACTAATGCACAAACAAAGTATTCATCTTGGCAGACAAGTACTGACTCCAGATGAGATACAAAACCTCCCGTTTTAAAACCTACTGCGATTTCTAACTGCTGTAGGGATTAATAGGGAACTGTAGAAAAGGCGTTTACAAAAGATCGGCGATGGTCGAAGTGGCGCAGGCGCAAGTCTGTTAAGGCCCCATTCTCTCAATAATAATAATTATAACCATGTATGTCCTACAGATCTGTGTTCAATGAATAATTTTTCATCTATAAACAGGCGGAGACCGCAGAGCAGGCGCTAATGCAGGAACCTCCGCCAGACACCACAGGGTGCTTCATTCCGTACAACCTGATAACACAACATAGTATACCTGGTAAGGTCTATCAATATGTGAAGACAAACACTCCTTTTGACCGAGGTTCTTCCAATTAGCTGTTTGACAGTTTTCGGAAAGTTATTTTAAAATATGCGTAGGTTTATTTTATACCCCTTACAATAATCTTTGTCTTAAAAAAGCGTTATTTATTCGAAAACAAATATATTTTTCATTAATTAATTTGAGATTCGCGCGAAAATAGCCGGTCACGTGACATTTCTGGCTGTGACGTCACATCACAATAAATAAGTAAAGCTAACTACGACGCTTCAACTCTTACGCATATTTTGAGTGGAAAGTTTGCAGTTTATTCAGTAAAAATCTTATAAATACTTACATCAACTTTTCCAAATAAATTACAAAATATAATTACTTTGTTTATTTCGGTACTTACACGGAAGTTTTTGCATTCCAAAACTCGGCTGAGCAAAAGTCAGAATTACACGCAAAGAAATTTGCAACCATAGATGAATCTACTTTAGGCAGATTTGCACTATCAGCTTTTGTATAGCCTGGCTCCATTCCGTGAAACCTCTTAAAAGCACAATTAAAAATATTTTAGAGTTAATTTTCTCAACAAACCGCCAAACAAAACACAAGTTTTTTGTTTTGTTTGTTTTTTGAGATGTGACGTTTTGTTTTTTGAGATGTGACGTCACACGATGGTCAATCATGGCCCGCGTTTCAGTTTTTGTAGTCCACAGATAAAAAATCTCTAATATATTTTTCAAAAAATAAAATATTTACAATTAACTTTAATGCAAAGATACATATTGTATGGTTATTGTGAATCTATAAGCTACTATATTTAACATATTTTATAGTTACAGTTGTCAAATAGCCAATTGTATCTCTTTCTAACTAGGATTCTGGTATTCTATGTGAGCGAGAGAATTGACTCTGGTTACCAGAGACCGCTTACTTATTTTCCAGCTTCCTCGTTCTACCGTTTATTGTGTTCATCATCATCAGCCTATACACGTCCCACTGCAGGCCTACCCTCTAGTAGGGTGAATGGGCGTTAGTCCACCATGCGAGCCCAATGCGGATTGGTAGACTTCACATACGCATCTGAATATCTTCTTCAGCATAGGTATGCAGGTTTCCTCACGATGTTTTCCTTCACCGTTTGAGAGCAGTCGGTAAGTTAGAAAAACTCATTGGTACATGGCATATTACCTGTGCGAATTTGAACCCGGACCTCAAGTTTGAGAGTCCATATTTCTCCGCAACGCGCCATCGAGCCTCTCCCTATAGCTAAATATTAATTTTATAGTATTTTATTGTATAATTTGGTGATCATGTTATGAATGGACATTTTATGTAAAATATTTATTTAAGAAGAAGAAAAGAAGAGAAGAAAGAAGAAAAGGAAACCCGCCCGGGTTTCATGTAAGAATGTGACATGTTATAATATGAAATAAATGAATCTAATCTAATCTAAACATCCAAACTTTGACATCCACATAACTATCTATCTTAACTATTATAAAACTGTAACAGAAGTGTATCTGTATATTGAAGATATTTACATGAAAAAGATTACAATATGGTTTTTAGGTATCTCGGACTCCAAATCAACCTTTTTTAGAATTTTTGTCTGTCTGTTTGTTCACTCTGACTGACTGATCTGACTTAAAATCTGGTATATAATTTGTGCGGACGAAGTCGCTGGTATACCCTAGTATAATATAATTCTAAACTTGGCGTGGATGTACATTGAATATATTTGCAAAAAAAAAAAGAGGTCGTTTAGAATACGTAATTGAGACATTTTTTGAATTTTTGTCTGTTTGTTTGTGCATGCATCACTAAAAAACGACTGAACCTATTTGGATAGGGTTCTCACCGAAGCACAGGGCTTAGTTTGGATAACATTTAGGCATTCGTTTCATCGCAATTGGTTCGCTCAATCAAAAGTTACGAGTATTTAAAGTCAGTGGTCTACAGCGGTCTTAATGAGAAGAGTATTAGACTTTACACCATCTAGGTACATATTGATTTTTTCATATCAATTTTGGACATTGCCTTATTAAAACATGTTGCCTTCAGATAAATCGATAGCGGACTGCGTGGAGGCGCTAATAGGCGCATATCTACTCGAATGTGGACCCAGGGGCGCTTTACTATTCATGTCCTGGCTTGGTATCAGAGTGCTGCCCCGTCACGACCTGCCGCTTCCTGACGACCATGTCTACGTGCGCTCCGAGCATGTAAGTGTGATGATGATGATCATGTCGTGGCTTGGTATCAATGTGCTGATGATGATCATGTCGTGGCTTGGTATCCGAGTGCTGCCCCGTCACAACCTTCCGCTGCCTGGCGAACAAGTCTACGTGCTCTCCGAGGACGTAAGTGTGATGATGATGATCATGTCGTGGCTTGGTATCCGAGTGCTGCCCCGTCACGACCTGACGAACATGTCTACGTGTAGATATAACAATGGACGAGTTAAGCGTGTGTTCTACTATCAAACTTTTTTGACACTTGTCGTCACGACACACGTTTGACAGCTGCGATTAGTTCGTCCTTCCTGAAGCGTAAAGTTCGAAAAAAGCGCGCGAAATCGGGAGAGTACGGTATTTCGATGTTTCACATCTGCCGGGCGTCCCGCGACTTCAACTTTTTTATTATTTCCAAAAGTGACCTTCTAAATCCTTACAGAAACCTCAACCGCCGCCTTCACCAGCTCCAAAACGGCAGCGCTGTGACAGCGAATCCTCCTCAGAATCGTCTGATGATGGAGACGCACCCTGGAGGCAGCACTCCACCCCCGAGGCAGACTGGTCCTGGCCCGGCAGACCAGTGGGGTCTCTGAGACCATACAGGGACACTAACGGGCAGTGGCTGCAGGTGACTATAGGGGATAGGTGACGACTGATGATGGAGGCAGTCTGGTCCTGGCCCGGCAGACCGGTCGGGTCTCTGAGACCGTACAGGGACACTAACGGGCAGTGGCTGCAGGTGAGACTAAGAGATAGCGTGGCGACTGATGATAGAGGCAGCACTCCACCTCCCTCCAACTGGTCCTACTGGTCGCGAATGTTCGAAGCTTTCCCTCTGTGGGGTATTTACTCATGGGCCTCCGTCCCTCTCTTGGCTACTACTCTGCTACTGCCTTGGTCTACCGGCCGTCTTCTCGTCTAGCCCACTGTCCTGGCCATCTCCGCCTCAACTTTGTGATGAACAGCATAAGCATAGCATATGCTCACGACTGTATTCCCCGAGAGGGTAGTCAGAGATATTCTGAAACCACAGAACATCCACGTTTCACTAGTACCAAAACTGTGTCCAGTGTGACGGGGAGTGAGCCCGTCGCCACTTGTAATGGACAGTGGGTACAACAGAACATTATAAGAGGGGTTAGAAATGCAAAGCAGCGCTTTTGCTTCGGAGACGGCTGTCGCCACTTGTCTTCCCGCTCACGCTGCTACAATTGCTCATGCCCTCTCGCTCGCACCACGCCGCGCACGCATAACCTGTGGCGACACGTTCCACGCCTACTTTGCACTTCTAACACCTCTTATAATGTTCTGTGGTGGGTACAATACATGCCTCGAAATTGAAACATGCAGGTTTCTTCACGCTGTTTTCCTTCACCGAAAAGCCAGTGATGTTACAAATCGCTGGGCTGGTGATGAACAAACTGTGTTTAAAACTGTATGTATTGTTCGCAGCCAATATTCGGTGAGCTGAAAGCTCCCCCGTCACCTCTTCTGCGATACATTGAAGATCCCGAGGGGGAATTGGACAGGATGTTATCTGGTAAGCTGTCAATCTTCTTTTATGCTTTTTTGAATCTGCGTAGAAATAGTACATTACGATACGAGTGACCTAAGTTGCCCATTATTGCACGGCGTGAAGTTAGCGCCCGAGCGCAGCGAGGGATCAGATTTCTATTTTAAAAGAAATATTGAAATGATTTTGCTCGAAAGTTACAATTTTCGCGAAACGAACTAAGTCAGCGTTTTTCTTTGATTTCGTCGCTGTCACTTTTTCTACAACAGGAAGGTTCTTGCAGGAGAATCGCTTGTCATTTGTTTCCTGTGCATTTCCAAGCACAAACGACGTTTCAAAGGGTTTTGTTTAATTTTTTTTACATATGTGAAGGTAGTCGATTCATTTACGCACCGTGCAGAAATAGACAACTTAGGTCCCGGAAAAGCGTGCGTAAAGTGCGGGTTTAGGTCACACTGTGCTATAAAGATTAAGACGACATTCCCACGAGCGAATTTAGATACGGGAGTATACTTTATTGGCGAGTAACCTTTCCTGCCGTGAAGGAGACGATGGTTCGATCCCCGTCCAGACCGACTCGTACCAATGAGTTTTTCGGAATTTATGTACGATTTGTAACACCACAGGCTTTTCGGTGAAGGAAAACATCGTGAGGAAACCAGCATGCGTCAATTTCGAGGCATGTATTGTATCCACTGTCCATTATAAGTGGCGACGGACTCACCCCCCGTCACACTGGACAGAGTTTCAGTACTACTGGTGAAACGTGGATGTTCTGAGTTTTCAGAATATCTCTGACTATCCCCTCGGGGAATATAGTCGTGAGCATATGCTTATGCTAGTATACTTTATTGTGGGTTTGAGATTGTCCGATAAGAGTATGAGGGGTTCCAATATCGTATATACTAAATAGCTGTTTCCCTGCGACTTCGTCCGCGTAGAATTGAAAAGCTATGAAACATCGTCTCGACAAATCGTCAATCAGTCGAGTCGTTCAGAAGTTATACATTAACTAACAGCGCCCTAGACAAAGTGACATTCTATTGACGTAGACATAGCATGCATGTATGCATATATAGCATAGCATATGCTCACGACTATATTCCCCGAGGGGGTAGTCAGATATATTCTGAAACCTCATAACATCCACGTTTCATTAGTAGTACCGAAACTCTGTCCAGTGTGACGGGGAGTGAGCCCATCGCCACTTATAATGGACAGTGGGTACAATACATGCCTCGAAATTGAAGCATGTATGTTTCCTCACCGAAAAGCCAATGGTGTTACAAATGGTACATAAATTCCGAAAAACTAATTGTTAGGAGTCGGCCTGGACGGGGATCGAACCATCGGCTCCTGCACGGCAGGCAAGGTTACTCGCCACTGGACCACCACGGATTGGCGTAGACGCTACTAAAAATGACAGAATGTATGGATTTTACATTGGCGATCGAAACATTTTGACGTTTGCTTTCTCCACCATACGTCAAGTCCATACATTTGGATGCTTTCTACTGTCGTAAACTCTAATCGAAAGATACTTTGTCTATAGGCCCAGGGTGCCTAGACAAAATGCACACGCTACTTATTCTACAAACGTCAACGCCGCAGCGTTATCGACGATAGAAAATTGACAGAATGATAGACAATGTCACAAATTATTGACGATCGCTTATTAGAGAAAAAAGCTAAATCTGCTCTATGATTAGCGTTCAGTTCACTCAATCATTCACTCTTTTTTTTATGCTGGATCGTGTTAGATTATAAAAAGAATTTGAAAATTGGAAATTGCTGTCAAATTTTCCGCCCGCCATTTTCTAGCGTTATCTACAAGGTCTTGTTGATCGACAAGAAGCGTTCAAAACGAAACGCTCACTGTCGAAAGCAGCTGTCAAAAACTGCATGTTGTCTAGGCCTTTTCTATTCGTTTTCGTTCTTTTCTACAGTCCAATACATTTTTATGTTTCCTACTGTCGTTAACGCTAATCGAAAGTACTTTGTCTAGGGGGGCAGGTGTCTGTAAGTTAAACATTTGCGAGTGCGACCGTAGCGCCATCTGTTAGCTTCGTTGCTATAACTAGTGGGTCTTTCATGGGTCACTGTATACGTTGTTATAATAAAATCCCCGAGACCATTTTGAATCTTTCCGAAAACATGTTTAAAACTCAAATCAAAAAAGTCCTCTGTAAAAAAGCATATTATAAACTGGATGATTATTTAAATGATCAAAATGCTTGGGTCTGAGGTCACTAGCTTATAGTTTCATAGCGTACTAGCGTATAGTGTCGTAATCATAAAGAGTCCTGAAAACCTGTATCACACGTTGGTTCAATAAATATTTTGTATTTGTATTTTTGTATTTGTTTATTTACTTTACTGTATAGTATTAATTATTTTATTAAATAGACTATGTATTATTGTATACATAACTTTAGCTTAAGAATTTATATTGTAATAGTTATTAAGTCGTGTTATGTTGTAGAGTTTCTGGCCGCATCTTCTCTACAGCGACAACACGTTCCGACGCGGTGGTAGCTTTAAAGAAGATTTGACGTTTGATAAGTGTGCTGCAAGCTCCTATATTGAATAAATTATATTGACTTTGACTTTGGTGTTGTCATCTGTGACAATTCCCCACAATAGTTTGCACGGAGAGCGCTCACAGGAATATCTTCTTAAACTATGTTTTTTGATTTCAGGTTACGACGCCCTAGAAAGAACTCTACAATATCGCTTCAAGGACCGTTCGCTTCTCCTCCAAGCATTGACCCACGCCTCACATCTGCAGAACAAACTAACTGACTGCTATCAACGTCTCGAGTTCCTCGGTGATGCTATACTAGGTAACATAGATGCTATACTAACATAGATACTATACTAACATAGATACTATACTAACATAGATACTATACTAGGTAACAAAGATGATGTAGGTACTAACATAGGTGTTATACTAACATAAATACTATTAGTCTAGGAAAAATAAGGTTTGAGATTGAATTAAAGACACTTTAGTAAATTGTGTTTGAAATATTATTACTGTTAGTTTATAACAGTTTTGTCGAGATTTCGTGGTTATATAGGCTCAGGAACCTGAGAAATACCTTAAAATCGATATTAATGTACAAATGGCAAGCTTATTTCTAAAAATATTTCGACCAGCATACCAGCAATAGAGACAGTTAATTATCAAAAGGCAAATTTAATGTGTGTAAACAAACAGTAAATAATTTAGTTTTGAGGTTATAATTTTTGAAGTCTTACAAAATATTAAATATCTACCCAAATTAACGATATTAACCGTGGATTATTATTGTTATAAGTAAAACGTATTGAACGAAGCCATCCTGTACAAAATCACCAGTTTTCCATTTTTTGTTCATACCTAAATTTAATGTTTTGTAAATGTCTTAATTATTCAATAATACAACATAAAAAATCGGGGATTATTGAGAATTTATGTTTTTCAGGTATGTATCTACTATATTCCAAATTTTCACCAAAAGTGCAATTAATGCAACCTACTCCATACAAAAATCCGTAGATTTCCCCGACTATATACTAGGAAACAAAGATGATACAGGTACTAACATAGATGCTACACTAATATAAATACTATACTAGATAACAAAGATGATATAGGTTCTAACATAGGTGTTATACTAACAAAGATACTATACTAGGTAACAAAGATGATGTAAGTACTAACATAGATAAAAGGTAAAAAAAAAATACTTTCAAATCTAAATTATATAAGATACTTCTGGAAAATTGTACCATGCTGGATTAGAGTAGTAATAATATAAATAGACAAAATGTAAATTATGTAGTTACATAATGTGTAATTATGTAGTTACATATAAATACAAGGTGTTACAAAAATGCAAATAAACATTTAAGGGGGTGGTTTAGACGATCAAACTGAACAACTTTCACTATGGGACCAATATCGAAATCGCGAAAAAAAAATTGGACGTTCCATAGTAATATACAAATCTACTCAAGCTAAATGTATGGGATAGCTGATTTTTGTTTTCGCGATTTCGATGTTGGTCCCATAGTGAAAGTTGTTCAGTTTGATGGTCTGAACAACCCCCTTAAAAGTTTGAAATGTTTATTTTTACTTTTGTAACACCGTGTATATGCGTATACATAAAAATAAAATATTATATTACTTAGTATTGTATTAGTGGCATTAGTATACTAGAATAGAATTGTTAAAAATGAGAGCTTACATCTGCCAACAAACTGTCATGCAGTTTGGCAGATATAATTGTAAAGAAACCTTATTGTAATGTCTTTTAGATTAATAAATGAATTGAAATTGAAGATGCTATTCTAGGTAACATGGGTGCTATAATAACATAGATAGTATACTGTACTGGGGAACATAGATGCTATACTAGGGATCATAAATTCTGTAGTATAAAGAACACTACAATATCACTGACTTCAAATACCCCATCTCACCTCACACTTTCTGGGGAAGGTTGAGGGGAGCCGAGCAAGGGAATGCAGTCAGGCGCGCGCACCCGTTGGATTTAACTACATCACATACAACGTGTTAATGAATTAACGCACAACTAGAAAGTAGTTTGTTTAGAATCGAGAGCAGAATCGATTTATCATGGTTTCAATAAAGGATTTTTTTTTCAAAATATTAATTTGTTTGTAATAATTCTAATTTACTGAACTCGATCTCAACCCACCGCTCGGGCACTCTCACCCTACTTACTGCCAATACAAGATTCTTAAAATGTATCCATGAGCACGTTAGCGCTTTCATTCATTGCTGAAATGATACCAAATAATGTTTGCCTCAAAACTTAAAATGCACATAACTTTAAATTTTAACTGTCAAAATATTGAAATTATTGTCTCAATCTAATTATTTTCTGTTATATCAGTTGGGGTGTATGAGGTTTTGCGCTTATTCATTAACACGTTGTATTTTATATTATAACATCGTCATGGATCCTTCTAAATATGCTGACGGTTTTTAAGGGGATGATGAGACCATCAAACTGAACAACTTTCTCTATGGGACGACTTCAGATACCCCACCTCACTTCACACTTTCTGGGGGCACTTTAGGGGAGCCGAGAAAGGGAATGCAGCCGGGCTCGCGCAGATTTGATGCCGGGCGTCATCATGTCAAATCTAAAACGTTGTTTGAAGTGCCGGGCTTGTGCTTGAGCGGTTGTATTTAAATGTTGTGCGTTTGTTACAGACTACCTGATAACGCGGCATCTGTACGAGGACCCACGGCGGCATTCCCCCGGTGCCCTCACAGACTTGCGCTCCGCTCTAGTGAACAACACCATCTTCGCGACGTTAGCGGCCAGGCATTCCTTCCACAAGTTAGTCACATGTACTCTGCTATCATCATTATCATATCGTATGGCATTGTTTGTCTTCCTGCATGGATCCGAGTAGGTTTAAATTTCGAGGTCAAGATGTTTTAGCCAGTCTTCCGCTGCCAGGGTTAACCTATGGAGTTCTTAAATTCCGCCGGGGAAACGGCGCAGAGTGCACTCATTTACCACATGGGTGAGGGTTTGGTCAGGTGCCCCGCAGTCGCACATCGGTGACTCCCCTCTTGTAGAGGTGGGAGTTGGTCCTTCCGTAGTTAGTTCTGAACCGGTTCAGCTTCGCCCAGGTCTTCCGGTCCTTTTCAAAACCAGCCGGTTTGACAGTCTGGTCTCGCACGAGGTTTGCATGCAGATGGTCAAAAAGGCCCCAATCTGACCGCCATGCGCTATTAACATCGTACATGGAGTGAATTCGGTCGTCAATCCAGATAGGTAATCTAGTCGGGAGACGGTAAGCAGGAATTGACTGCAGCGTTTTCCTTATAGGCATCGGTATTGCGTGATTCTGTTGGAAACACTTTTTCTATTCTTTGGCAGCTGCTTTATTCCTGAGAGAACAGGAAGCCATGGCAGTGGGGTACCTACTACCACAGATTAATAATAAGTTACTACGTAACAGATAAATCACTTCAAACAAAATCTTCAATACCTGCCACTTTAATAGCCTACTCTTTCACGGCGCCGACCTCTGCGAGCGAAAATGTTAGTTATCATTGCTTCCGGCCTTATACGGCAAACACGGGGCTGACTCTTTCCAAAAAAATATGATTACCTAATACTTGGGTAAATAAATTTATAGCACAGTGTGACCTAAACCCGCACTTTACGCACGCTTTTCCGGGACCTAAGACCACATATGTAAAAAAATGAAACAAAACCCTTTGAAATGTCGTTTGACAAGAAGGGGATAGGTTGGCGATTCTCCTGCAAGAACCTTCCTGTTGTAGAAAAAGTGACAGCGACGAAATCAAAGAAAAACGCTGAAACGCTGTTTTCATTTCAATGTTTCTTTTAAAATAGCAATCTCATCCCTCGGGGGGAGGGGGGGGGGGGGGGGGGGCATCGGTCCGGGACGGGTTTAGGTCACTTGTGCTATAAAATAGTATACGATACTCGCGACCAAACTTGCCTATTAATGCAAGGCGTTTAGCACCATCGCTGCGCTCGGGCGCTAACTTCACGCCGTGCAATAATGGGCAACTTAGGTCACTCGTATCGTAATGTACTATAATGATTTTTTACTATCTTTTCATGTTTAAACGTCTTAATAATGAAGTGCCGTTAGTACCGTGATTTGGCCGGCAGCTACAGGTTCACGCCTATAGGCTTCGAGACGCTGGGTCCTTGGGGCCCAGAGGCTAAAGCGTTCATCGCAGACCTATAGTCATAGTCATAGTCATAATAGTTTATTGCTTCATGTGGTTACATAAGATGGACACATATAAAATTAGGGCGCACATGAACCCTGTAAGGGCACTGCAAACTAAATGTAGTTATAAATTATTCATTAGTGACTTAACTTATTACAATATTACAATATTTATCTTATTCATTATTAACATAATTATTTCACTATACAACGTGTTAATAAATAAACGCAAAACCTCATACACCCCAACTGATTTATAACCAAATAATTCGATTGTAACAATAATTTCATTATTTTGATAGTTAAATTTTAAAGTTATTCACATTTTAAGTTTTGAGGCAAAAAAGATTTTTTATCATTTCAGCAATGAATGAAAGCGCTAGCGTGTTTATGGACACATTTTAAGAATCTCGTTTTGGTAGTAAGTAGGGAGAGTGTGCCCGTGCCCGGGGTTGATATCGAGTTCAGTAAATTTTAAATTTTACATACTAATTATTACAATATTTTGAAAAAAAATCCTATGTTGAAAACATGATAATTCGATTCTGCTCTCGATTCTAAACAAACTACTTTCTAGTTTTGCGTTAATTCATTAACACGTTGTATACGTATTATATTATATATTTATCTAATCTAACTACGCAGCTACTTACTGTACGCAATCCAAAAACTCTTGCAGGGAATAAAAGCATCTCGTTATAAGGAATTCCTTTAGTTTTTGATGGAAACCTGATTGTATTTCAATATTTATCGGAGCGCCTCAATGAGACCTCTGGTGATCGTAGAGCTGGCAGCTTCCTGGCTCAAAGAATCAGCCTCACCATCCAGAGGGGGAATGCTGTCAGCCTGTTGGGGACCATGTCTTGCGGTGACACTCTAGAGTGTGTGTGTTAATCTTTACTATTGAAAATATTTACATGAAAAAGATTACGATATGGTTTTTAGGTATCCCGAACTCCAAATCGACCTTTTTTAGTATTTTTGTCTGTCTGTTTGTCTGTTTGTTTGTATGTTTGTAACAGCATCACGCAAAAACTACTGAACAGATTTTGATGAATTTTTTTTGTTTGATAGCTTATGATCTGACTTAAAATCTGGTATACAACGTGTTAATGAATTAACGCAAAACTAAAAAGTAGTTTGTTTAGAATCGAGAGCAGAATCGAATTATCATGGTTTCAATATAGGTAATTTTTTTCACAATATAAAATAATTTGTTCGTAAAATTTAAAATTTACTGAACTCGATCTGAAACCACCACTCGGGCACTCTCATCCTAATTACTACCAAAACAAGAGTCTTAAAATGTACCTATGAGCACGTTAGCGCTTTTATTCATTGCTGAAATGATAACAAATAATTTTTACCTCAAGACTTAAAATGGGAATAACTTTAAATTTAAGTATCAATATAATGAAATTATTGTTTCAATCTAGTTATTTTGTTATAAATCAGTTGAGGTGTATGAGGTTTTGCGCTTATTCATTAACACGTTGTATAATTTGTGCGGACGAAGTCGCGGGTTAACTCTAGTAAAATTATAAGTCATCAGAGAGTACTTTAGTTGAATGGAATGGAATTGCGGGAACCCGTTGGATGAGGGCAGCACAGTACCGGTCGTTGTGGCGATCCTCGGGGGAGGCCTATGTCCAGCAGTGGACGACCATCAGCTGAGATGATGATGATGACTGTTGTTATCTGAGTGAAAGGTGAATGAACCAATGTTTTGTTTCAGATATTTCCGTCACATGTCGCCCGGCTTGAACGAGGTTTTGACGAGATACGTCAAGATTCAGGAGGAGAACGGACATTCTATTAGCGAAGAGGTAAGCATAGTATATTTATCGAAAACAAGCTTTTGACCGCGACATAACCAAATAACTTACTGTACAGGGACCAACTTAATATGCTGACAGTTTTTAAAGAGGATGTTCAGACCATCAAACTGAACAACATTCTCTATGACACCAACATCGAAATCGCGAAAAAAAAGTCAGTTGTCCCATACATTTGGCTCGAGTAGGTTTGCACTTTTGTATGGGACAGGTGATTTTTTTTTCGCGATTTCGATGTTGGTGCCTAAGAGAATGTTGTTCAGTTTGATGATCTGATCATCCCTTTGACTAATTATTATAAGGACTAGCCTTGCGGTAGCATTTCCCCTCTGCCACGGTATAAGCACAATTGATCTTGTGCATTTACATTCAATTTTACACCTTAGCACTAAACGAGACAGCCTATATTTGCGAAAAAATAACTTCGAACTTAGAACGTTTGGGGTTCACACGAGACTACTTTTCATGATTTTTAACATTCAAAATTAGAATCTAAAGTTATGGGGAATAAAATCCAAAGTTGCGGATTTCATGTTACCTCCAAAAAGTGGCAGAAATGTTTGTTAGTAGAAATACACGCGTAACCAGTCCACATATAAATAGTCAAAGGAGCATCCCCTTAAAAAAGTGTCAGCATATTAAGAAGGACCCTATAGAGTCGTCGAAAAAAACCAGCTGTCACATACATTTGAGTCGAGTAGATAAAATACAGTTCGTAGCAGTGTTCAAATATTTCTGAGCTGTTCTAATTTTCAATAATTTCCATGCAAATCTTAAATTAATCCTAGCATTGAAACTGTATATTTTAACGAAAATCGGACACGATACAAGCGTAGAGATTTGTTTCTGGATTGTTTCTGAAAAATGTCATTTACTTTAATTGACAACATTTCATTTTAAGAAAGGTACCAAAATAAGAAAACCATTTGGAGATTATGTGATTCAAAGCTTATATCTAAATTATCAATTTTCTATCCATTTTTTCTCGAGTTATTTGAAACATACTGAAAAATATAATAGAGCTTGAATGAGATTTTATTCCTTTGCCTGCTTGGCTTTTCTATTGTATTTGAAAGTTTTTATTTTTAATGTTATTGCAGCCAAGGTATCTTAGCCATAAATCCTACGTTTTTCAGAAAATTCAAAAGTAAATTAAAAATAGAAATATCGGTTTAAAATAAAATCGGAAAAATACGTATCTCTTATTTTTTAACCTATTTTTATATTTTTTATTAAAAACAGGTGGTTAAAAAAAGGTTATGTTGTCAATTGTAAGTATTGAAAATATCACCAGACTATGTTTATTCCGAATGCGTAAATGCAGCAGGGCGCATGTACGCATTCGGAATCAACTTCTCTTAACTACGGTGATCGTTTCCAATAAAATAATGAGCCAATAATAATTAATTTCAGTTCCAACAACAGTAAAAACAAAAAATTTTTATCGTAAATTATATTTGTTCAGGTGTATTTAGGTGTATTTATACAACGTGTTAATGAATAAACGCAAAACTAGAAAGTCGTTTGTTTAGAATCGAGAGCAGAATCGAATTATCATTGTTTCAACATAGGTTTTTTTTTTCAAAATAATAAATAATTTTTTTGTAAAATTTACTGAACTCGATCTCAACCCACCGCTCGGGCACTCACCCTACTTACTACCAAAACAAGATTCGTAAAATGTATCCATGAGTACGTTAGCGCTTTCATTCATTGCTGAAATGATAACAAATCATTTTTGCCTGAAAACTTAAAATGCCAATAACTTTAAATTTTAACTATCAAAATAAAGAAATTATTGTTTAAATCTAATTTTTTTTGTAACAAATCTGTTGGGGTGTATGAGGTTTTGCGCATATTCATTAACACGTTGTATAAGCTGGATGTATCTAAAAGTGGCGCAATAAGAGCCACTTTACGAGCAAGTATGTTGAAAAATAAATAATTAGGTATCGTAAATTATATCTGTTCAGTTGTATTTATTCTACGTAGATAGAATTGAATGCATCCGTTGCACGAAGTTGCAACCACGTTTGTCGGGTGATACGTGTTTACTGCCTCGAAAACACCTGTTCATATTGACATTTATTTATTTATTCTCAATTATGATTTTAAAACTGTTGTCTATAGGGTCGAATTCACGTAGGAAAGCATTACGAAGAAGCATATGCTCACGACTATATTCCCTGTGGGGGTAGTCAGAGATATTCATAAACCTCAAAACATCCACGTTTCACCAGTAGTACCGAATCTCTGTCGAGTGTGACGGGGGGCGAGCCCGTCGCCACTTATAATGGACAGTAGGTACAATAGCGTATGCTCACGACTATATTACCCGAGGGGGTAGTCAGAGATATTCGGAAACCTCCAGAACATCCACGTTTCACTGGTAGTACCGAAACTCTGTCCAGTGTGACGGGGGGTGAGCCCGTCGCCACTTATAATGGACAGTGGGTACAATAGCGTATGCTCACGACTATATTCCCTGTGGGGGTAGTCAGAGATATTCTGAAACCTCAGAACATCCACGTTTCACCGGTAGTACCGAAACTCTGTCCAGAGTGACGGGGGGCGAGCCCGTCGCCACTTATAATGGACAGTGGGTACAATAGCATATGCTCACGACTATATTCACTGTGGGGGTAGTCAGAGATATTCTGAAACCTCAGAACATCCACGTTTCACCGGTAGTACCGAAACTCTGTCCAGAGTGACGGGGGGTGAGCCCGTCGCCACTTATAATGGACAGTGGGTACAATAGCATATGCTCACGACTATATTCACTGTGGGGGTAGTCAGAGATATTCGGAAACCTCCAGAACATCCACGTTTCACTGGTAGTACCGAAACTCTGTCCAGTGTGACGGGGGTGAGCCCGTCGCCACTTATAATGGACAGTGGGTACAATAGCGTATGCTCACGACTATATTCCCCGAGGGGGTAGTCAGAGATATTCTGAAACCACAGAACATCCACGTTTCACCGGTAGTACCGAAACTCTGTCCAGTGTGACGGGGGGTGAGCCCGTCGCCACTTATAATGGACAGTGGGTACAATAGCATATGCTCACGACTATATTCACTATGGGGGTAGTCAGAGATATTCGGAAACCTCCAGAACATCCACGTTTCACTGGTAGTACCGAAACTCTGTCCAGTGTGACGGGGGTGAGCCCGTCGCCACTTATAATGGACAGTGGGTACAATAGCGTATGCTCACGACTATATTCCCCGAGGGGGTAGTCAGAGATATTCTGAAACCTCAGAACATCCACGTTTCACCGGTAGTACCGAAACTCTGTCCAGTGTGACGGGGGGTGAGCCCGTCGCCACTTATAATGGACAGTGGGTACAATAGCATATGCTCACGACTAATTTATGAAAGAGGAACGAACATTACCGTCCACCAAGGAGTATTTTCTCTGACCGATCCCAGCTACCCAATCCGCCGCGTAGCCCCAGCAACGTCCTATGCCGAGGTCCGTACCCCTCTGGGTGCCCCTAGGTCGGTTGCTTAAGTTCATTCATTTGGCTCAGTAGACCCTTCGTGGTCCCTCCAATAGTCCGCAGTAAAAAAGCAGTAACTGCTCCCTGAGCAACACTGTATTAGTCATTTCCAAAAAAAAAGAGTATCACCGTTTGTAAGGCACTCTGTACTCCAGGTACAGACAATACCTATGCCACCTTTCTGGTTTGAACCCTGCTTCGTCAGTTAAATATAACTATTGTTGCAGCACTACCTGATCCAGGAGGACGAGATGGAGCAGGCTGAGGATGTAGAGGTGCCCAAGGCGCTCGGAGACCTGTTCGAGTCAGTCGCCGGCGCTATTTTCTTGGATTCTGGTATGTTATTGTGAAAAGGATGAGGACGTAGGTGCCCAAGGTGATCGGTGACTTGTTCGAGTCACTCGCTGGCGCTATATTCTTGGATTCGGGTATGTAATTGTGAAATGAATGAGGACGTAGGTGCCCAAAGTGATCGGAGACTTGTTCGAGTCAGTCGCTGGCGCTATATTCTTGGATTCGGGTATGTTATTGTGAAAAGGATGAGGACTTAGGTGCCCAAAGTGATCGGGGACTTGTTCGAGTCACTCGCTGGCGCTATATTCTTGGATTCGGGTATGTAATTGTGAAATGAATGAGGACATAGGTGCCCAAGGTGATCGGAGACTTGTTCGAGTCACTCGCTGGCGCTATATTCTTGGATTCTGGTATGTTATTGTAAAAAGGATGAGGACTTAGGTGCCCAAGGTGATCGGAGACTTGTTCGAGTCACTCGCTGGCGCTATATTCTTGGATTCTGGTATGTTATTGTGAAAAGGATGAGGACTTAGGTGCCCAAGGTGATCGGAGACTTGTTCGAGTCACTCGCTGGCGCTATATTCTTGGATTCTGGTATGTTATTGTGAAATGAATTAGGAAGTAGGTGCCCAAAGTGATCGGAGACTTGTTCGAGTATATTCTTGGATTCTGGTATGTTATTGTGAAAAGGATGAGGACTTAGGTGCCCAAGGTGATTGGGGACTTGTTCGAGTCACTCGCTGGCGCTATATTCTTGGATTCTGGTATGTTATTGTGAAAAGGATGAGGACTTAGGTGCCCAAAGTGATCGGGGACTTGTTCGAGTCAGTCGCTGGCGCTATATTCTTGGATTCGGGTATGTAATTGTGAAATGAATGAGGATATAGGTGCCCAAGGTGATCGGAGACTTGTTCTAGTCACTCGCTGGCGCTATATTTTTAGTATCTGGTATGTTATTGTGAAATGAATGATGACGTAGAGGTGCCCAACGCGCTCGGAGACCTGTTCGAGTCAGTAGCCGGCGCTATATTCATAGACTCTTGTAGGTTATTTTGAAATTAATGAGGACGTAGGTGCCCAAGGTGATCGGAGACCTGTTCGAGTCAGTAGCCGGCGCGATATTCTTAGACTCAATACTCAATACTGTGGACGTAAAGGTGCCCAAAGTACTGGGAGACCTGCGTCATATTCTTAGACTCAGGTGCCCAAGGAGCTTGGAGACATGTTCCAGTATTCTTACACTCTAGTATGTAGTGAAAGCCTACATACAATACAATTTGTTTGTTTGTTGTTTTTGGTGTGCAAATAAAGAATATGTGTGTTATGTTATATTACATGCATGCATGCATACGCTCACGACTATATTCCCCCAGGTGGTAGTCAGAGATATTCTGAAACATCTTAGAACATCCACGTTTCACCGTAGTACCGAATATATGTCAAGTGTGACGGGGGGTGAGCCCGTCGCCACTTTAAATGGACAGTGGTTACAATACATGCCTCGAAATTGAAGCATGCAGGTTTCCTCACGATGTTTTCCTTCACCGAAAAGCCAGTGGTGTTACAAATCGTACATAAATTCCGAAAAACTCATTGGTACGAGTCGTCCTGGACGGGGATCGAACCATCGCCTCCTGCACGGCAGGCAAGGTTACTCGCCACTGGACCACCATGGCATGTTATGTTACGTTTGTTTAATATTAGTTTCCTGGGTGGCACCTTATACAGGGGCCTGCTTAATATGTTGACAGTTTTTTAAGGGGATGATCAGTTCATCAAACTGAACAACTTTCTCTATATTTATTAATTTTCTTTCTCTATTCTATTCTTTCGAAATCGAAAATAAATGTAGTTTCATACTAAAATGCAAATCGACCTAAATGTATGGAACAGCTGTCATTTTTTTGCGATTTCGATGTTGGTGCTTTAGAGGAAGTTGTTCAGTTTGGCGGTCTAATCACCCCCTTAAAAACTGTCAGCATATTAAGTTGGACCCTGTATGATAAAATTGTAAACTTGACATGGATGTTTTCATTCAAGATTTTAATTGTGGGCGTTTAGAATACGTAATGGAATAAATTGAGACCGTTGTTAGAATTTTTGTCTGTTTGTTTGTGCACGCATCACTTAAAAACTACTAAACCGATTTGGATATCATTTTCACTAAAACATAGGGATTAGATTAGATTAACATTTAGGCTTTATTTCATCGCAATCGGTTCCTTCCATCAAAAGATATGAGTATTTAAAGTCTGTGGTCCGCGCGTACGATCGTAAATAATATTAACATGCATGCAAATGCTCACTACTATGTTCCTCGAGGGGGTAGTCAGAGATATTCTGAAACCTCAGAACATCCACGTTTCACCAGTAGTACCGAAACTCTGTCCAGTGTGACGGGGAGTAAGTCCGTCGCCACTTGTAATGGACAGTGCATACAAAACATACATCGAAATTGAAGCATGCAGGTTTCCTCACGATGTTTTCCTTCACCGAAAAGCCAGTGGTGTTACAAATCGTACATAAATTCCGAAAATCCGTATTTATGTTATGATTATGTAATAATATGGTATCAATCAATCAGGAATGTCTCTCGGCGCGGTATGGAAGTCGTACCTGAACCTGATGGGAGCTGAGCTCGAAGCGTTCAGCGCAGCGGCCCCCAAGTCGCCCGTCCGGGAGCTGCTCGAAGCAGAGCCCGATACCGCCAAGTTTGGGTGAGCAACTATAATATTAAGAAGATATTACCGTAGGCCGAGCTGTAGGCGAGGGCTGTAAACGAGCCGAGACTGTAACTACCAACGCTCATGCGTTTGATACGACGCTTTTCAACACACGTGTAAGGAAAATAATTATAAGATAGGTTTAGACCAGATTTCTTTATCTATGGAAGTGATTTATCTGTTACGTGGTAACTATACTCCATTCAAAATAGTAACGACATTTTATGGCATTTTGCATTACAGAAACAGATATATGAAACACTTCCTCTTACTTATTCTTAGAACAGCTTTAGTAACGTCCAATATATGTCGGATAGTATATGTATCCAATAAATTAATTACATTTGGTAATCAGAATTGGCCAGAAAGCTAAAGCTCTGTTACTACTCTTTTTGATACTTTAGTATAAACCTGTCTCGTTTCCGCGACTATTATTATTTTAATTCTTAGATTCTGTTACTGAAAATAAAACTGAAAACATATTTTTCCCTAACAGGAAACCGGAGCGTCTAGCCGACGGTCGTAGAGTGCGTGTGTGTGTGGAAGTATTTGGTAGAGGTGCTTTCAAGGGCGTTGGTCGTAATTACCGCATCGCTAAGGGCACAGCTGCTAGGTGTGCGCTCAGACATTTGCGTGTACACAGGCGGTGAAACGAGTAACGTGAAAATCTAATGGACATTTTAAACGGAAAGAAAATTTTAAAAGACACTTTAATCCCTCGGGGGGGAACGTGTAATATCTATGTGCTTTAATCTATGATACTTTGGCTTGTACCTAAGAGGAAGGATCTCTCTTTAAGACTAGAGTGAGCCATACCAATTGTAAAGTGTCCACTTTTTTTGACGTTTAGGTTTGAGTGTGTGGTGTCAAGTAGTGTGGACAAAAGGCACCAAGTGACATATGGCCTTATGTTTACGGTCACTTTTCACACACACTAGCTCAATAAAAAGTGGACAGCCGCATAAACAAATATCTATAGTTCCATCTCCTTCTACTATTAAAGGTATGTCATAAGACAAAAGAGACTAACTACAATCGTAAATTTATGCCGACTCTATGGAGATCCTTCCTCTTAGGCTTGTACCAAAATATAGTTAGATTAAACATGTTCAAATATAATGCTGTCCCTGTCATCAGTATGAGCAGTGAGAGAGACGGAGCGTTACTAAATACGTTTTAGTATAAGCCACACTGAAACTAAAAATTTTACAGTCAAATCAGGAGTACAATTCACTAAGCGTCACGTCCGCCGAACATTATAAGAGGGGTTAGAAGTGCAAAGTAGGCGTGGAACGTGTCGCCACAGGTTATGCAATGATTTGCATAACACCATAAGGCGCGCGGCGTGGTGCGAGCGAGAGGACATGAGTAATTGTAGCAGCGTGAGCGGGAATACAAGTGGCGACAGCCGTCTCCGAAGCGAAGCAAAAGCGCTACTTTGTATTTCTAACCCCTCTTATAATGTTCTGTGGTCACGTCGCTGTCAAAAACATCAACGAGCTCACAAATGTAACATCCTTCTTGCATCCTTCAGATCGTCCAAGTTTTTATAAGCGTTTGACACATGACATAACCATAGAGAATACCGAATTGTCAGCTCGCCGATGTTTCAACGACGAATTTAAGGTTGTGACGATGTTTGCTCTTAGAGAATTGCATTACTGGTTAAAGTTATCAATTGAGCTGTCTTTTGTACGGAGAGTTGACATTTGTATGAAAAAACGGCTATGGGATAAATCGAACGCCTCGCTTTTTTTTTAAATTGGTACCCCCAAGAAACAAGAACTCTAATTTTAAGATGTAATCCTCCCAGTTTTAAAGTCTAGCACGTCGATCCAACGCGCCAACTTTGCGAAAACCCCAGCCTACTTATATAGAATCGCGGGCGAATCTTAATAGCGTGATGTAGAACTCTAATAGCCGTGGAAGTGTTCGGTAGAGGTGCTTTCAAGGGCGTCGGTCGTAATTACCGCATCGCTAAGGCTACAGCTGCTAGACATTTGCGTGTACACAGGCGGTGAAACGAGCAACGTGAAAACCAACTAGACGATTTAAACTAAAAGATAATTGCAAAAACATATTGTTTATTAGCTTTGACTAATTATTATAAGGACTAGCCTTGCGGTAGCATTTCCCCTCTGCCACGGTATAAGCACAATTGATCTTGTGCATTTACATTCAATTTTACACCTTATCACTAAACGAGACAGCCTATAATTGCGAAATAATAACTTCGAACTTAGAACGTTTGGGGTTCACACGAGACTACTTTTCATGATTTTTGACATTCAAAATTAGAATCTAAAGTTATGGGGAATAAAATTCAAAGTGCGGATTTCATGTCACCTCGCCCCCCGCAAAAAGTGGCAGAAATGTTTGTTAGTAGAATTACACGCGTAACCAGTCCACATATAAATAGTCAAAGTTTATTAGTCATGATACTTGATAAAAACCTCATTTATAATGCTCATGCCAAAATATTCGGAAAAAGATATCAGTTACTTTAGGGTTAGGCCTCATCGCAGCACAGAATCGCATTTTTTCACGCTCTTTCCCTTTCTGTCGCTCAGGAACGTCATTAGCTAGAGCGAGAGGTTAGCAGCACTGCCGGTGCTGCCGCGTGCGATTGATTGAATTCCCGCGATATTTCTCGCTCTAGCGACAGAAAAGGAGGGAATGACGGAAAAATGAGATTCGGTACTGGCAGATGAGGTTCAACGCTTAGTATTTTGTATGGGGAGTTGAAAATTGTACAAGAGAACCTTGACAAACGTAGGATGCAATCCACCTATTATTACAGTCTAGCACGTCGATCCAACGCGCCAACTTTCCCAAAACCCTAGCCGACTTATATAGAATTGTGGGCGAATCTTAATAGCGCGATGTAGATCTGGCGGGGGAAAATCGGCGACCAATTTCACATTTGTTTTTCGCCTGTATAATTACTGTTAAGTTAGTTAATACAGGTTCCTTCTTAACATGCTGACAGTTTTTTTATGGGGATGATCAGACCATCAAACTGAACAACTTTCTCTATGGGATCAACATCGAAACCGCGAAAAAAAAATCTGCTATCCCATACATTTTTCTCGAGTAGGTTTGCAGTTTTGTATGGAACAGATGATTTTTTTTCGCGATTTCCATGTTGGCGTCATAGAGAAAGTTGTTCAGTTTGATGGTCTGGTCGTCCCCTTAAAAACTGTCAGCATATTAAGAAGGACTCTGTATACATATTCCAACCTTAGACTACTTATATGAGGACAAGTTACGAGTGTAATTCTACTAACAAACTTTTCTGCCACTTTTTGCGGGGGGCGATGTAGCACGAGATACGCAACTTTGAATTTTATTCCATTAGTTTAGATTCTAATATTTAATGTTAAAAATCATGAAAAACAGTGTCGTGTGAACCCCAAACGTCATAAGTTCGAATTATTGTTCCGCAATCGCGCTGTCGCGTTTAGTGATGAGGTATAAAATTGTATGTAAATGCGTAAAATCTTTTGATCTTGCACGTTGGCAGAGGGGAAATGCTAAGGCGAGGCGGGTCCGTATATAATTCGTCTAAGATTCCATGGGATGCATAATTGTAATTATGTTTCTGTTCGCTCCAAAAAGGAAGGTCGTGCGTTTATTTAAGTGTACTTAGTAAATAAGAAAATATTGTATACCTCATAAATGTATATTAATTATATCATAACACATTGAGCTATTATGTACTACGTACGAGAGGCGACACGAAAAGCAAACGTCATGCGCCGCATGCGGGTAAGACGTAGTTTTAATAGGGATGATGACTGATCCTGGAAATTCGTATCTTATAACAAATTCCAAAAAAAGGCTAAGTTTAATAACAAAATTTTAAAACTAACAATCGAATGGAAAACAAAAAAGTTATAAGCAATAATTACGTTTTTATCGTCTTCCATCTCTTTCTGCAAAACAGATGTTTGTATGACACTTCGTTAATATTTCTATTATAAATACGAGGTTATGACGTCACTTCTTTTATATCCGCCTCTCGCTCTAACCGTAAATTTTAAACACTTATATTTTGATCATTTTTAAAGGTATTAAAAAATGCATGTCACTTTAGTGTTTAAGATATCATACAGTTTTTAAAAAAGACATAAGAACAACATTGTCATCATCGCTATTGACAAGCTGATTGTGTAAACTGAAAAGTAAATAGGTACGTGTAAATTTTCATGCTTTAGTTTCATATTTTACAGGTGCTATAGACCATCAAACTAAACTAAAGTGTTACAAAAGTAAAAATTAACATTTAAAACTTTTAAGAGGGTTGCTTAGACCATCAAACTGAACAACTTTCACTATGGGACCAACATCGAAATCGCGAGAAAAATAAAATCTGCTGTCCCACATTAAGCTCGAGTAGATTTGTAGTAAATATTTTTCGCGATTTCGATATTGGTCCTATAGTGAAAGTTGATGGTCTAAACCACCTCCAAGCCACGGTTTATACAGAAGAGACGTGTGGCGGTGACGGATAATCTAAGTAACACAATATAAACCTTATAGTACGTAGCATAGCGTTGTTTTTGTCGTAAAGGAGAATCGCGGCCGCGCCTCCAGGTGACGTCGCCTGGAGGCGCGGGCGTAATTCTCCGCACGACGCTATGCTACGTACTATAAGGTTTATAATTGTGTTACTTTGACTATCCGCCACCGTCACGTCTCTTCTGTATAAACCGTGGCTTAAATGTTTATTTGTATAATTGTAATAAAACCAACATCGAAATCGATAAAAATATTTAGGTCAAGTTACGTATTGACAATTTCTATGGAAACCTAAAGATTTTTTAGCGATTTCCGTATAATACCGTAATACGTAGAACATACTAGCTCAATGTAACAAAATAGCTTTTTGTATGTGTTCAAAATTGAATAAACTTTTTGAAATATACTCTATTTAATAATATTGTATTGTGTTTGTATGAGAAAATTATGAAATTAAATGTATTGGTCTAGACATTATCTTTAATTTCTACCTTATTATCATAAACTTTGAACTATTTAATTTATATGAAAGGTACCAAAATTCGAATACCATTTGGAGATTATACGATTCAATGCTTCTATAAAGATTATCACATTTTTCTATCCATTATTTTTCGAGTTACTTATATGAAAAATTACGAATAAACATTTAAAAAAAAGTTAAATTAGACTTTATTTCTATGCCTCTGCCTTTTCTATTGAATTTGACAGTTTTTACCCGACTGCGCCAGAAGGAGGGTTATATTTTTCGAGCGTATGTATGTATGCATGTTTGTATGTCTATTTCTTTGGCACGCCCTACAGCCTAAACGGCTTGATGGATTTTGACGTTTGACGAGTCATTGTTTTCAAAAAATTCAAAAATCTACTGCATCTGCATGCATATGCTCACGACTATATTCCCCGAGAGGGTAGTCAGAGATATTCTGAAACCTCAGAACATCCACGTTTCACCAGTAGTACCGAAACTCTGTCCAGTGTGACGGGGGGTGAGTCCGTCGCCACATAATGGACAGTGGGTACAATATATGCCTTGAAATTGAAGCATGCAGGTTTCCTTACGATGTTTTCCTTCACCGAAAAGCCAGTGGTGTTACAAATCGTACATAAATTCCGAAAATCTCATTGGTACGAGTCGGCCTTGACGGGGATCGAACCATCGCCTCCTGCACGGCAGGCAAGGTTACTCGCCACTGGACCACCACGGCTCATTCATTTCTACCTTATTATCATAAACATTTTTACCTTCATTTCTACCTTATTATCATAAACATTGAACTATATAATTTATATGAAAGGTACCAAAATTCGAATACCATTTGGAGATTATGTGATTCAACGGTTCTATAAAGATTATCGCATTTTTCTACCCATTATTTTTCGAGTTACTTATATGAAAAATAACGAAATTAAAAAAAAGTTGAATTAGACTTTATTTCTATGCCTCTGCCTTTTCTATTGAATTTGAGAGTTTTTACCCGACTGGGCCAGAAGGAGGGTTATGTTTTTCGAGCGTATACAACGTGTTAATGAAATAACGCAAAACTAGAAAGTAGTTTGTTTAGAATCGAGAACAGAATCGAATTATCATGGTTTCAACATAGCAAATTTTTTTCAAAATATTAAATAATTTGTTTGTAAAATTTAAAATTTTCTGAACTCGATCTCAACCCACCGCTTGGGCACTTTCACCCTTCTTACTACCAAAACAAGATTCTTAAAATGTATCCATGAGCACGTTAGCGCTTTCATTCATTGCTGAAATGATAACAAATCATTTTTGCCTCAAAACTTAAAATGCGAATAACTTAAAATTTTAACAATCAAAATATCGAAATTATTGTTTCAATGTAATTATTTTGTTATAAATCAGTTGGGGTGTATGAGGTTTTGCGCTTATTCATTAACACGTTGTATATGTATGTATGTTTGTATGTCTATTTCTTTGGCACGCCCTACAGCCTAAACGGCTTGATGGATTTTAACGCATGATGTACACGATCGTCGACGATGTTTGTATGATCATCATAAACATTGACTAATCGAAAAAAAATCATTTGATGAAAGGTACCAAAATTCGAATACAAAATGATATTCTAATTTTGGTATATTTCAGAGAATATGTGATATAAAGCTTCTAAAAATACACGGTCCTTAATATGTTGACACTTTTTTAAGGGGATGGTTAGACCGTCAATCTGAACAACTTTCTCTATGACACCAAAATCGAAATCGCGAAAAAAAAAACAGCTGTTCCATACAAAACTGTGAACCTACTTGAGCCAAATGTATGGGACAGCTGATTTTTTTTCGCGATTTCGATGTTGTTTCTCATAGAGAAAGTTGTTCAGTTTGACGGTCTGATCATCCTTTTAAAAAAGTGTCAGCATATTCCGAAGGACCCTGTATATCCGATTTTACTATACATTATTTTTCGAGTTAAGTGAAAAATTAAAATTGTAATTTCCTTTTATTAATTTACGTCAAGATAGCTCAGAAGATAGAGCCTCCACCACGCGGCCCCAGTGCGTGTTGGTGGACGCAAGTTAGTGGTCAACTTGCTGTCAGAGAATTTTCAACCCGCCTTAATAGGCCGCTGACCTGGCTTAACGAACAGTAACAACGCCATCTGACGGAAATATCCTAGACCAACTGCTTACCTTCAGAAGCACGGAAACGCTCGAGATGAAATACCACTAAACGGTGACCCAACCAAAGACTGACTGGACCTGACGTTGCTTAACTTCGGTGATCGTTTCCAATACCGAAGCTCCACTACGCCAAAGAGCAATGTTGGTGTGCGTGAGGACAACTATATCTGTGTACGTGGATAGTGATAGGGTTTATCACCCTAAACTTGGGTGATATTTTTTTCGACACGTTCGTAGCTTCGATTGTCTATCTTGATTGACATATATTTTATCAAAGATAATTTCATTGCGACCAGGGATTTTTGCAGAAAATTCAAAAGTAAATTAATAATATAATTATTGTGTACCTAAATGTTAATCCAAACTATCGTGAATAATCCCTATGCGTTCGTGAAAACCCAATCCTAATAGGTTCAGTAGTTTTTGAGTGATGCGTGCTCCAACAAACCGACAATAAATTATTATGATAAACAAAAAACCCGACTGCATAAAAAACCGATTAACTGAAAAGAGTAAAACAAGCTCTCACTAATAAGCTATAACAGCATTATTTGAGCTAATATAATTAGATTGTTATTAGGTAGGTATCGCAAACGGGGACAAAGAAGATTTTTGGTTGGTTATTGGTTCGTCCCCGCCTGCAATACCTACCTAAGAACATTCAAATTATATTAGCTCAAATAATGCTGTTATAGCTTATTAGTGATCATAGAGCTTGTTTTACTCTTTTCAGTTAATCGGTTTTTTATGCAGTCGGGTTTTTTGTTTATCATAATAATTTAGTTTTTTTCATACTTTTTAGTCTTGTGTCGAAACGGTAACATAAAAGTACTACAATTTATATATATTTAAAATCGTCTATTCACTAGCTTTCATTTGATACCCATATTGTAATTTTTAACAAAATAAAATTGTTTATTCCCCCTCTCATTTTTATTTCGCAAACGCCATATTAAAATAATATAGCCTATGTCACTCTCACAATTTTTACGAATCTAATGACACCTCATACGTTAAAATCTATCAAGCTGTTTAGGCTGTTGGCCGTGCCAAAGAAATAGACATACAAACATACATACATACATACATACGCTCGAAAAACATAACCCTCCTTCTGGCGCAGTCGGGTAAAAACTCTAAAAACTGCCATGATTTTTTTCACGTATCCAGAAACCATCGTTTAGCTGGCACTTGACTCTAACAAAAATTTTCACTTTAAAGCTTAATATTTCGCTAACGGATCCCTAAATCGAAAAATTGTGTTCCCACGCTCACAATATTTTTAAAAGACCTATCCAACGATACCACCATTGGACAGAAATAATTGCATCCCCACTTTTCGTGTAGGGGAGGTACCCTAATAAAAAATAAGGGTAGGAGGGAGGTACCCTAACTAAGCTGCGGACAGACGGACGGACATGGCGAAACTATAAGGGTTCCTTGTTGACTACGGAACCCTAAAAATGGTCTCAATGCATTGCACTACGCATCCAAAACGTTCCCAATTAAAAGGTTATTTTTGCAAATATCTTTTACATCCACACGCCCAGTTAACAATTTAATTATTTTGCTACAGTTAACCCGCGACTTCATCCGCACAAATTATACAATGTGTTAATGAATTAACGCAAAACTAGAAATTAGTTTGTTTAGAATCGAGAGCAGAATCCAATTATCATGGTTTCAACGTAGGTAATTTTTTTCAAAATATTAAATAATTTCTTTGTAAAATTTAAAAGTTACTGAACTCGATCTCAACCCACCGCTCGGGCACTCTCACCCTACTTACTAACAAAACAAGATTCTTAAAATGTATCCATGAGCACGTTAGCAATTTCATTCTTTGCTGAAATGATAACAAATCATTTTTGCCTCAAAACTTAAAATGTGAATAACTTTAAATTTTAACTATCAAAAATAATGAAATTATTGTTTCAATCTAATTATTTTGTTATAAATCAGTTGGGGTGTATGAGGTTTTGCGCTTATTCATTAACACGTTGTATAGGTACCAGATTTTAATTCAGATCATAAGCAAAGATCAATCAAAAAAATTGTCATTAAAATCGGTTCAGTTGTTTTCGCGTAACGCTCGCACAAACAAACACAAGGTTGATTTGGAGTCCGGGATACCTAAAAACTATATCGTAATCTTTTTCATGTAAATATCTTCAATGTACAGACACACTTCTGTTACAGTTTTGGTGTCAAAGTTTGTGACGATGTTTGGATGTTTAATCACGCATAAACGGCTGAACGAATTTGTATGAAATTTGGCACACTGATAGAATATATGTTCTGGATTCACACATAGGATACTTTTTTAAAGTCCACGCAGACAGAGTCGCGGGCAACAGCTAGTACCTAGATCATATTTTCTATGCTTACTGACCATTGCGCTCGTTGGTGTAGTGGTGCTTCGGTATTGGAAACGATCACCAAAGTTAAGTAACGGCAGGTCCGGTCAGTCTTTGGATGGGTGACCGTTTAGTGGTATTTCATTTCGAGCGTTTCCGTACTTCGGAAGGCACGTTAAGTAGTTGGTCTCGGATAGTTCCGTCAGATGGCGTTGTAACTATTCGTTAAGCCAGGTCAGAGGCCTATTAAGGCGGCTTGAAAATTCTCTGACAGCAAGTTGACCACCAACTTGCCTCCACCAACGCGCACTCCCTCTCACCCTTATTCGTGAGAGGAATAAGGGTTTTAAAACACTTTTGTTACAGTTTTATAATAGTTAAGAAGTCTTTGACTAATTATTATAAGGACTAGCCTTGCGGTAGCATTTCCCCTCTGCCACGGTATAAGCACAATTTATCTTGTGCATTTACATTCAATTTTACACCTTATCACTAAACGAGACAGCCTATAATTGCGAAATAATTACTTCGAACTTAGAACGTTTGGGGTTCACACGAGACTACTTTTCATGATTTTTAACATTCAAAATTAGAATCTAAAGTTATGGGGAATAAAATCCAAAGTTGCGGATTTCATGTTACCTCGCCCCCCGCAAAAAGTGGCAGAAATGTTTGTTAGTAGAATTACACGCGTAACCAGTCCACATATAAATAGTCAAAGTAAGAAGTTTCCGATGTGATATCCAAAGATATCTAACTTCATAATAATATCAAATTCATATTTTACAAATTGAATTGCCAGTACATAATTGGCGGAAAGAATCAACCAATAGGGAAGCGACGTCATAATTAGGGGAGGAGTCGAGTCGATAATGTGGGTACAGTCGTTTACACAAGTAAAATCGTCAGAAGAATTAAAAGGAAATTCGTTACGCTCGCCTCCTTCGCCGCGGATAGATATACCTTTAAGCACTAAACTCATTTTAAAACTTTGGTTTAATTCATGCATGTAAAAAAGTAAACATTAAAAGTAATTTATTTCAATTTCGAGGCATGTATTATACCCAGCGTCCATTATGAGGCGACGGGCTCACCTCCGTCACACTGGACAGAGTTTCGGTACTACTGGTGAAACGTGGATGTCCTGAGGTTTCAGAATATCTCTGACTACCCCGTCGGGGAATATAGTCGTTGAGCATATGCTAAAAGTAATTTAATTGCTACCACCATACCTATCATTTACCCTTTTTTAATACAAAAGGAACAAAAAGAGGAGAGAAGTTACCTACAAATTGCGAGCTAATCTCTGAAGAGATTTCTTCCAGCAGACATTTATATTTACATTCAGAGGCAAAAAATTGTGTTTTGCAAAAAACGTTTGCTTTGCAATTTTGAAATCTGTCTTCAACATTTTTCTCTCCGACAGTATTTATTCCCGCGAGTTAGACAAAGCAAACACTATTACTATTCTGTAAGAAAGAAAGAGAAATAAAACCTTATCGCATGGGAGGAGTCAACGTCCCGTTTTAATCCCAATCACATTATCCAAGCCACTCCTTTTCAAATCTGGGATTTGTTACAAGAATTCAGTTGAGAAGGTACATCAGGGCAGAGGTCACGTGTTTATTGAAGCTGTCAAAATACGTCATTTAGTCGTTGAGTGACTTTTAATGTCGAAAATAAATAAAATTAACCCATATAGTAAATAAAAAAGGTGCAATATTAGTAACATTTTAAGATAATTGACAAGTTTTGTGTTTTATAAAAATTTACGTAATTTAAATAATTTTTTTGGTGGTGAATAAGTTTAGTTTTTATATTGACTTTTTGGGTTAAAAAACAAAGAATAGTGATGTGAAAGTGGTTTATTGGTTTCGTGGTAATCGATCGATTTTCATTCAACGTCTAATTTTAAAGGTATGTTCATTTTCATTTTTATTTTTGTCATTACCTATAGTAAAAACTTTAGACTTTTAGGTACCTACCTATTATTTTTGCTATTATTTATACATAACTACCTAAATATTTTTACTAGCAGATCAAACCATTAATTAGACTATTTAACTAGGGACCAGCCTCGCGTTAGCATTCCCCTCTGCCGAGTTACAAAAGATCAATTGATCATGTGCACACAATTTTATACCTTATCACTAAACGAAACAGCCTATAATTGCGGAACAATAACTTCAAACAAGTCTCGTTTGGGGTTCACACGAGACAATTTTTAATAATCAAAATTAGAAACCAAAGTTCTCACCGATCCCAGCTACCCAATCCGCCGCGTAGCCCCAGCAACGTCCTATGCCGAGGTCGTACCCCCCCTGGGGTGCCCCTAGGTCGGTTGCTTAAGTTCATTCAATTGGCTCGGTGACCCTTCTGGTCCCTCCAATAGTCCGCAGTAAAAAGCAGTAAATGCTCCCTGAGTAAAGCTATATACGTCATTCAAAAAAAGAAACCAAAGTAGTCGAATCAAATTGCATGCTACCTCTTTGTTAATAGAATTACACGCACGCGTAACTCGTCCATAGTCAATATGGTCTAAGATCTAGTAAGAGAGCTGGCGTTATGTCACGCTGCCATGTTACGGCCGCAGACGTGCATAAGAATTGCAACCTTTTTTTGGTCGACTGTACGTAATATTATTAATGATGAATATGATTATTTGTACCCGAGTCATGGATGTATTGTACCCACTGTCCACTATAAGTGGCGACGGGCTCACACCCCGTCACACTGGACAGAGTTTCGGTACTACTGGTGAAACGTGGATGTTCTGAGGTTTCAGAATATCTCTGACTACCCCCTCGGGGAATATAGTTGTGAGCATATGCTATGCTATGCTAAGAGTCATGGATGTTTGTATGGTGTGATATACACAGGGTCCTTCATAATATGCTGACACTTTTTTAAGGGGATGATTAGACCGTCAAACTGAACAACTTTTTCTATAGAACCAACATTGAAAACTTGAAAAAAAAAAACAACTGTATACATTGGTACGAGTAGGTTCGCAGTTATGTATGGAACAGCAGATTTTTTTTTCGCTATTAAGATGATGTTGCCATAGAGAAAGTTGTTCAGTTTGACGGTCTGATCATCCCCTAAACAAAGTGACAGCATATTAATAAAGGACCCTATAACGGGGTGTTAGGGTAAACAGTTGCATTACTTTAAGGGGTGATTGTACCCATGATACTGAACAACTTTCCTTAAGAAACCTATAGGAAATTCGCAAAAATTTTTTTTTGACTTTTCATACAAATGTTCGATCAGTTGATTGCATTTAGTATGGAAAGTCTAAAATTTATAACATACGAAGGACCCTATACGAGGTGTTACCAAAATACAAAAAAACATTTAAGGGAGTGGTTTAGACCATCAAACTGAACAACTTTCTCTATGGCACAGACATTGAAAATCTGCTGCGCCATACAAAACTGCAAACTTACTCATCATTCTCTTGCCCATTTCCCATCATTTGGGGTCGGCGCAATATGTCATCCTCTTCCATTCATCTCTCTTAGCCGTCATTTCAGCACTCACTCCTTTCTTACGCATATCATCTTTCACACAATCCATCCATCTTTTCTTCGGCCTTCCTCTCCTACCGCAGCCATCCACATTCATACTTAACACTCGTCTCGTAATATGACACTCGTCTCTTCGCATTACATGACCATACCACGATAATCTATTACCCTGCAATTTTTCCGTCATAGGTGCTACTTTCAAACTTCCTCTAATATACTCATTCCTTATCTTATCCATTCTAGTTACACCACACATCCATCTCAACATTCTCATCTCAGCTGCATGCAATCGTTTCTCATCCGTCCCTTTTGTGGCCCAACACTCAGACCCATACATGACGACAGGTCTTATTACGGTTTTATATATTTTCCCCTTCAATTTGAGGGGGATTCGGGAGTCGCAGATCGTTCCCGTTACCTGCCGCCACTTCATCCACCCCGAGTTGATTCGGTACTTGACGTCCCGATCTATTTCTCCGTCGCCTTGTATGAGTGAACCGAGGTACCGAAAGTCGGAGCAGACTGGTAAAGGCACGCCATCGAGGGCAATAGGCATACAACTGGAAAGGCCGCCGAAATCGCAGAACAAACATTCAGTTTTTGTTCTGCTGATCTTCAAGCCGACATTCTCCAGTGTTTGCTGCCATTTTGCCAGTCTGCTCTGGACCTCGAGTCCATCTTCACCGACAAGAACAATGTCGTCGGCAAACAGCATGCACCAGGGTGCCTCTTCCTGTATGTGCGATGTTAAAGCATCCATAATCAACAGGAATAGGTAAGGGCTTAAAGCCGACCCTTGATGCAAACCTACAGCCACATTGAACTTGTCGGTGGTACCAGCGGATGAACGGACGCATGTACTGGATCGGCTGTACATTGCACGAATCAACTCGATGTATTTCCCAGTCACATTTTTCCTTTTGAGAGCCCACCACAAAACCTCCCGGGGTACACGGTCGTACGCCTTTTCGAGGTCAACGAACACCATGTGCAAGTTCTTTTGAGCTCGCCTGTATGTTTCACACAGTTGGCGTAGTGAAAAAATAGCGTCCGTTGTTCCCCGACCAGGCATAAAACCGAACTGGTTTTGCGTTATGTCACTCTCGTCTCGCATTCGTATCTCAAGCACCTTCTCCCATACCTTCATACTATGTGACATTAGCTTTATTCCCCTATAATTGTTGCAGTTCTGTACATCACCCTTATTTTTATAGATGGGCACCAGTAAACTGTTGCACCATTCGTCAGGGATAACTTCTTTATGCAACAACTTATTGAAGAATAAAGCTAACCACTTATATCCATCCACACTCAACACCTTCCAAACCTCAACTGGTATTCCATCTGGCCCCACGGCCTTCCCATTCTTCATACCTCGTACAGCCTTTTTTACCTCTTCCATACTAATTTCTCTTACCAACCCCATATTCACTGGTAAATATTCTAACTCACCACTCCAAGCATTTTCCTCATTCATTAACTTTTCAAAATATCCCTTCCAACGTACTTTTATGTCATCATCACTTGTCATTACCTTTCCTGCATCATCTTTAATACATTTTATGTGGGACACGTCTCTTGCACTCTTCTCTCTAGCTTTAGCCATCCTATAGAGCTTCTTCTGCCCCTGAGGACTATCCAGAGAATCATATAACTTATCCTGGGCTTCAGCTCTAGCAATGGCTACTGCTTTTTTTGCTCTCTTCTTACATTCATTATATATTGTTTTCCTAGACTCTTTCATACTCGTGTCACTATCCGACGTATTTTGCCATTCTTTAAAGGCAAACTTCTTTTCTTTCAGAATATTCTGTACTTCTGCATTCCACCACCAAGTATCCTTATCTATCATACTTTTGCCTTTCGTTTCTCCTAAAACATCCTTCGCCGTCATTCTGATACAACATGCCATCTCATTCCAACATTCATTAACAGATGATTCATCCATATTCATTTCTATCATTCTATCTACCACTTTTTCCTTGAATTTACTAGCATACTCTTTATTATCCAACATGTGCCATCTTATTTTGGGCGGGAGTCGTTCTCTGTTTTTCTTATATTTAACAGTAATTTTTACTTCCATGATTAGCAGTCTATGTTGCGAGACTAGGTCTTCCCCTGGTAGCACTTTACAGTCTTTGACGCAGTTAATTTTGTTCCTCTTTATGAGGAAATAATCAATCTGAGTCATGTGATGGCCACTTTTGTATGTGATTAAGTGTTCATTCTTCTTTTCGAACCACGTATTTGTTATAGCCAGGTTAAAGGCAGAAGCCGCTTGTAACAACGTCTCGCCATCGTCGTTACGAGTCCCTAACCCCCAACCCCCATGTACTTTTTCATAACCATCATTCATCCTTCCTACGTGACCGTTAAAGTCACCACCTACGTAAACCTCCTCATTGTCCGCTATCCCCATCATCACATCATCAAATTCTTCCCAAAACTTCTCTTTTATGCAATCTTTACTATTACTCTGAGGTGCATACGCACAAACTACATTCAGAACCAAATTCTCTAACATCATTTTCACGGCTATCAATCTGTCGCTTACTCGTCTAACATCCGTCACACACTCTTTTAATTTATTATCTAGTACGATTCCCACACCATTCCTTTTACCATCACTTCCACAGTAGTAAAATTTATACCCTTCACCAATCTCTCTGGCTTTCGATCCCTTCCATTTCGTTTCTTGCAAACACGCTACATTTATCCGTCGTTTTTTCAGTACTTCCGCTAACTCTCTTCCTCTTCCAGTCATCGTACCAATGTTCCAACTTGCACACCTTAATCTTACTTCCCTCACAGCCCGAGCTCGCTTCTTACGTCGCACCCGCCCGGTTTGATGCGACAACCCTGGTCCATTTCCCACAGGAGTCGGGTGCTGCCCCTGCGCGTCGCCTCGGGGGTACGCCCTAGCCCTATCGCAATTTCCTATTACACTGAGACTCATATTGCTATTGTTTTGGCTAATGTTTTATAGTCGGCCGCCTGCCTGACACCAACCCTCTTTGGGAATGCAGTTGTAGTGGTTTCCCCGCCACTATTCGGGTGACCAAGGACGAAGGGTGTGTGTGTCCAGGTCAAAGGGGGATCTTGCCCCTCCCTTAGTCGCCTCTTACGACACCCACGGGTGAGATGGGGTAGTCCTATTCTTTTCCGGGAACTACACGGAAAACTGCAAACTTACTCTTAAGCCAAATTTATGGGACAGCAGATTTTTTTATCGCGGTTTCGATGTTGGTCCCATAGAGAGAGTTGATCATTTTGACGGTCTGATCATCGTCTTAAAAAAGTGTCAGCATATAAAGAAGGACCCTATTATATTCCCATTCAAAAACCGTCAGAATATAACATAAGAAGTTTACAAAGGATACAACATCCTTGTTAATCCATCTTAAGAGGATATTGTTCGGAGCGCGCTCCATACAAACGTACTATGGTGATATTTTCAATACTGAGCAATTAAACTCAATGAAATTTTTCAGAATCATTCTAAAAACAAATTTCTATGCTTGTTTAGAATCAGATTTTCGTTAAAATGTATAGTTTTAAAGTTACAGTGCCTCAAAGATTTCCATACAAATCTTAAATTAATCCTAGCATTGAAACTGTATATTTTAACGAAAATCGGACTCCATACAAGCATAGATATTTGTTTCAACATTGTTACAGCAAAATTTCATTGACTAAAATTGGTTAGTATTGAAAATATCACCATAGTACGTTTGTATGGAGCGTGCTCCGAATTATATCCCCTTAATGAATAAGCACCAAACCTCATACACTGATTTATAACAAAATAATTAGATTGAAACAATAATTTAAGTATTTTGATAGTTGAAATTTAAAGTTATTCGCATTTTAAGTTTAGAGGCAAAAATGTTTTTTTTATTATTTCAGCAATGAATGAAAGCGCTAACGTGCTCGTGGATACATTTTAAGAATCTTGTTTTGGTAGCTAGTAGGTTAGAGTGCCCGAGCGGTGGATTGAGATCAAGTTCAGTAAATTTTAAATTTTACAAACAAATTACTAAATATTTTGAAGAAAAATTACCTATGTTGAAACCATGATAATTCGATTCTGCTCTCGATTCTAAACAAACTACTTTCTAATTTTGCGTTAATTCATTAACACGTTGTATAGGTATTTTAGCTGGTGCGGACGAAGTCGCAAGATAAATTTAGTAACAAATAAGTAACTAAGTTACTTACCTAATTATGATATTACAAATACAAACACAAATTGTTTATTTGCAAATAAATAGGGTAGGTACAAGTCAGATGTTTTTAGATAAAAGTTTGGTCATACCTATCTAGCCATTATGTCAGTAGCATGCAAATATTAAGTACATTTAGAAATTTATACATTATTATTATGTCAGGAAAGAGAAATTAATGCTATGTCAAAACAATACCTGGTTAACTGGTTAACATTGACTATTAGTCGGGGAAATCTACGGATTTTTGTATGGAGTAGGTTGCATTAATTGCACTTTTGGTGAAAATTTGGAATATAGTAGATACATACCTGAGAAACATAAATTCTCAATAATCCCCGATTTTTTATGTTGTATTATTGAATAATTAAGACATTTACAAAACATTAAACTTAGGTACGAACAAAAAATGGAAAACTAGTGATTTTGTACAGGATGGCTTCGTTCAATACGTTTTACTTGTAACAATAATAATCCACGGTTAATATCGTTAATTTGGGTAGATATTTAATATTTTGTAAGTCTTAAAAAATTATAACCTCAAAACTAAATTATTTACTGTTTGTTTTTACACATTAAATTTGCCTTTTGATAGTTAACTGTCTCTATTGCTGGTATGCTGGTCGAAATATTTTTAGAAATAAGCTTTCCATTTGTACATCAATATCGATTTTAAGGTATTTCTCAGGTTCCTGAGCCTATATAACCACGAAATCTCGACATAAGTGTTATAAACTAACAGTAATATTATTTCAAACACAATTTACTAGAGGGTCTTTAATGCAATCTCAAACCTTATTTTTCCTAGACTATATCCGTTACCGCCAAGATCAGTGTACACCAAAAATTCGTCAACCGAGTAAAACGTTTTATCTAGGAGCCATCTGTATAACGATGACTTAAACCTATTAAGAGGTAGCACTTTCATTTCCGATGGTATTTTATTATATATAGCCCTACACATTGCATAGCAGTTGTTCAGAAAACGAGAGTTTTAGGTACTGTCCCAAGAACGAGACAATTTGGATATCTCATCCTTCTCTGCACAACATCTTTAGCCTGTATGAATAAATTAATGTTTTGTTTAACGAATTTACCTACTTCAATTATGGTCACATAGTAGGTGGGTATACGAACGGTGTCAAAACATAAAAATCTGTGATGTCGACATGTGTAGCGCACGTTGAGACTATTAAACGAAACTTGTTTATTTTATAAATGAGACAATGTGTTCAAAATGTTTTACTTTATTCAAATTATTCTCTGAAAAACTTCCGCCTCGCTAGCAGAGGTACCTATACTCCATTCAAAATAGCAACGAAAATTTAAGGCTATTTTTAATTACAGAAACAGAGATTTGAAACACTCACTTATTCTTAGAACAGCTTTAATATCGTCCAAGATATATCGGATAGTATATGTATCCAATAAATTAATTAAATTTGGTAATTAGAATTGGCCAGAAAGCTAAATAGGAATCGGAAAATCTCGTCGTCCTTATTTGGAATGAAGGATATGTGGCATGGCATGCCATCTTAAAGAAAACGTGTCAGCTTCTAACTGCTTCCGTGGTCTAATGGTTAAGAGCATTGGGCTCTTGAAACGGAGGTCGTGGGTTCGAATCCCACGGGGGACACCTAGTGATATGTCACTTTGTGCGATTTCCCCAGTTGGTTAGGACATTGAAGGCCGAATCACCTGATTGTCTGAAAGAAAGATGATTCCTTGCTTCGGATGGCACGTTAAGCCGTTGGTCCCGGCTACTATCTCTCGTGGTAGTAGTCATTCCATAAAAACTACGTTAGAGGCCGTAAGGCGGTCTGAAAAAGGGCTTGCCCACACGATAAGAAGAAGAAGGGAGTCACGTTGCAGGGTTTGTCCCGAACACTTGTCTTTCGCGTGGTGTTCACGCGGTTCGCGTCTCAGCCTGCCACGAGGCTCCGCAATCCTTCTCAGTTGTGTTCTTATTCAAAAACAATCCTCGAGATTGGATAGATACTTCCTCAAACCACTTGACACTGGCGGAAATTCGATGCTAATGCACAAGCAAGAAGTCCATTCATTATAAATAAGAAAAAGAAGAAGAGAAAACGACAATAAAATCGAGGTGTGTCTCTGACTTTGTTTCTTCGCGTGTGTTTGCTTTCGGCGGGTTATGATTTTTAGGGCGTATCCGCCCGGGAACACGACTCTCCATACTAATTGATTTGAATGAGCCCGTGACTCTGATTAGAATTTAACTGTGAAAAATGAGATCTTTAATAAATAATAAAAAAATAAGAATACCAAATCATTCTACGAGGATGTTATATTGTGTAGTATACAGTTTCATTTTATCATAAAATGGTTACAAAGTTAACCAATTTTACGGTAAAATCAGGCGGTAGAGCCTTAAGAACATACGTTTTTGCTGCGCGCTCGATACAGATGAAGTTTGGTTTATTTTCAATACTAACCAATAAAAATCCATGAAATTTTGCAGAAACAATCTAGAAACTAATCTCCATGCTTGAAAGTTGACAGATTTTCGTTAAAATATAGGTATATAGTTTTAAAGTTACAGTGCCTCGAAGATTTCCATAAAAATCTTTAATTAATCCTAGTACTAAAACTGTATATTTTAACGAAAATTTTACTTCATACAAGCATAGAGATTAGTTTCTAGATGGTTTCTGAAAAAAATAATTGACTAATGGTTATGGAATAAAAATGTCAAAAAGTTAAAAATTAAGGGTCCTCTTCTAAGAAACGAAGTAGTTTTTATCAACGTTTTTTCTTCTCGCTCTATCGTAAAAACCGTAATACATACAAGCGTCCAACTTGGTGTGATTATAGAGCAAACTCTATAGTATAAAGGTGGACTTCCGATGCAAGCGGCAGATGCGTCTGACGCGCGCGGCTCGACGCCGATGCGACAATACTAGTTACTATGAAAACGTATGGCGCCGCTTCCGATGCCAGCGACTGACGCGCGCAGCCGATGCGATAGACATATGGCATATGACAGAACAACGTGTCAGACGCGCGCGTCAGTCACATCGGCCGCTGGCATCGGAAGTCCACCTGAACAACAAATAATAAAAACCGGCCAAGTGTGAGTCGGTCTAGCCCTAAAGGTCCCGGACAAAACTTTTTTGTAAGTTAATACGTTGGTTGTGTGTTACGGGACCTTCCAAGCGCGAGTAGCCCGACACGCACTTGTCCGGTTTTTTAATTAAAACTCGAACTCAAATCTGACTAGACATGCACTTGAGTTCACTTTTTTACTTTTTTCTTTTAATCTTAAAGAACGCAACAGAAGTTCATTCATTATCATAATAATCTCAAGTGGTCTACTCTTGTAACTAATTTGTTTCTCGTCTCTGGCGCCAAATGCAGTCTGTGAAGACTTCACTAGTTTTTAGGGTTCCGAAGTCAACAAGGAACCCTTATAGTTTCGCCATGTCCGTCCGTCTGTCCGTCTGTCCGCGGCCTAGCTCAGAGACGCTTAGTACTAGAAAGATGTAATTTGACATGAATATACATATTTATCACACCGACAAAGTGGTAGAATAAAATCTTGAAAAATTTTTAGGGTACCTCCCCTACACGAAAAGTCGGGATGCAATTTTTTTTTTCGTCGATCCCATGGCGTGGGGTATCGTTGGATAGGTATTTTAAAAATATTGTGGTGTGAGAAAACCATTTTTTAATTTAGGGATCCGTTAGCGAAATATTAAGCTTTAAAGTGGAAATTTTTGTTAGTCAAGTGTCCCTCCCTGCCAGCTAAACGGTTGTTTCTGGATACGTGAAAAAATTCGCGGCAGTAGTGTATATAACGAATTTAAAAGGAAAACTATCACCGCTAAGTAGGCTTTACAAGTTAACGAGTAATAGTCGAATAACTTGTAAAATGTACTTTTTAGACTTTATTAGCCGTTAAACCGTAGTATAAAACAAAAAGCCCCCTTCCAAGTCCATATAATATTGTAACGGGTAACTACGGAACCCTACCCTGCGCGTGGCCCGACACGCACTTTCAATATTATCTTCTTATCTTCAATATTGTCTTTTTATATTATCAATACTAACCACTTAAAGTCAGTGAAATTTTTCAGAAACAATCTAGAAAGTAATCTCTATGCTTGTATCTTGTCAGATTTTCTTTAAAATATTATAGTTTTAAAGTTTCAGTGCTCAAGACTATATTCCCCGAGGGGGTAGTCAGAGATATCCTGAAACCTCATAACATCCACGTTTCTCCAGTAGTACCGAAACTCTTCCAGTGTGACGGGGGGTGAGCCCGTCGCCACTTATAATGGACAGTGGGTACAATACATGCCTCGAAACTGAAGCATGCATGTAGATTTCCATGCAAGTCTTAATTAATCCTAGCATTGAAACTGTATATTTTAACGAAAATCGGACAAGATACAAGCATAGATATTTTTTTCTAGATTATTTCTGCAAAATTTCATTGATTATTCTTTAATTGGTTATTATTGAAAACTAGCTGACCCGGCAGACGTTGTTCTGCCATTTTCCCTACCCTACACCTACCCTTTTTTTTTTTTTTTTTTTTTTTTTTTTGCTGTCGAGGGGGAAATCTTCGAAAAGATACCCGGCTCCTTAGGGGAGGAGTCGGGTTATGTGGGATTTTTACCCACTAAAACCCCCCCGGTAGTCTCCTAAGCGCATGTCGAAGGGCTATGGGGAAGCAATGTGCGTCCACGGCCCTCCTAGCGCTTCGCCAAGGCTCTCCCGGCTCGGCAATAATGCCGGGCCAACACTCCCGCAGCGTTTCTGCGCTGCAGCGGGACGGGACTACGCCGTACTACTGCTGCCTTCCAGGGGTCGCTTGGAAATGGACGGCCTGAGCCCCTTCTGAGACCGTCCGCGACCCTGGGCGCCCTTATCCCGGGGCGTTGTTGTGACGCATCGGGGGGCCAACTTGACGTCCCCGGCGTCTCCGTCTTCGGGCGGGATTTGCCCGCTCGCGGTCTCGCTCTGCGCTCTCCTTCTGCTCCATGACGGTCTCGCAGAAGGCGACCGCGGCGTCCCATGCCGCCCGGCTCCCCAACATCGCCGCTACTAGGGCCGGTGGGGAGAGGTCTTCTCCAGTGTGTTCGACCAGGACTTGCCGCTCGGAATGCCACGCTGGGCACTCCTCGAGCGTGTGCTGTGCAGAGTCCTGATCGCCTCCGCAGTGGTGACACTGCACTGTAGTCTCCCTCCCGATCCTGTTCAGATAGTCACCGAAACAGCCGTGTCCGGTGAGCACCTGAGTAAGACGGTAGGTGACGCCTCGGCCTTCCCGGTCCAGCCAGGCCTGGAAGCAGGGAAGTATCGCTCCGACGACGCGCTGCCGTGTACTTCGCGGCTCATGGAGCCGCTCACGCCAGCAGTTAAGCGCACGTCGTCGAGCCTTCCTCCGGAGCTCTGCGACCGCCCTCTCGGGTACGGTCCCGCCTCTCTGACGTAGGACACGAATCCGGTCGTAGACCCTCGCGTCCATATCCACCAGGATATCCAGGGGCGGGAACCGCGCCAGGATATTCGCCGCCTCGTACGATATTGTCCGGTATCCGCGTGCGACCCGAATTGCGATTTGACGCTGCGCGGCGTTCAGTTTGGCCGCGAGACGCCGGACGCCCGATAGTCTCTTCGACCATACGGGCGCCCCATAGAGCGCAATGGATCGCACGACTCCTGCGTAGAGGCGGCGGACTCCCTCCCACGGTCCCCCGAGGTTGGGCAGCAGTCTGTGCATAGCACCCGCTACCCTTTGTATTCGGGGGACCAGGCGGTCGATGTGCTCCTCAAAGCTCCAGCGACTGTCTATAATGAGGCCCAGGTACTTTATATGACGGCCGACCTGGACCTCTGCGTCACCTACTCGCACCGTCAAGCTGGGAGGTATCGCTCCCCTGCGTTTGTGGAACCATAGCGCCTCGGTCTTATGAGGCGCTATCCGAAGCCCCAGCTCGTGGATCTTCTCCACAACGCGTGCCACCCCGAGCTCGGCGAGCTCTACGGTCCTTTCGAAGGACTCCCCTTCTGCCAGAACTAGAGTGTCGTCTGCATAGCAAACGACACTGACGCCGTTGGGGAGTGCCGTCCTTAGAACAGCGTCGTACGCGAGATTCCACAGGAGAGGGCCTAACACCGACCCCTGTGGAACCCCGCACACGACATCCCCCTGCTCGGTACTTCCGTACCGACCCATGTAGCGTATGCCCCTATCAGACAGGTACGCTCCGACAACGTCGCGCAGGTAGGGAGGCAGACGGTGGTACACCAGGGCCTCCCTGATCGCCCTCCAAGGCAGAGAGTTGAAAGCATTGACTATGTCAAGACTGACAGCCAACACTACTCTGCCCTGGGATGTTGCCTGCTCGGACAGCTCTCGGACGCGAATAATCGCGTCCACTGTCGAGCGACCCTGACGGAAGCCAAACTGGCTGTCTGACAGGTCCGGGCCATCGCTGGATAAGTGCCTGCCGATACGGGAGGCAATAATCCGCTCGAAGAGCTTGCCCACCTCGTCCAGCAGGCAGATGGGTCGGTACGCAGAGGGGGAGTCCGCGGGTCTCCCTTCCTTCTTTATGAGGACCAGCCTCGCCGTTTTCCACTGCGTGGGAAAGTGGCCACAACGAAGGCAGCTGCTGAACAGGCGCCTCAGCCTTTCGCCCAGCACAGCCAGAGCTAACACCCAGGCCCGACCCGGAATTCCGTCGGGACCTGGTGCGGTGTTTCGCGCGGCGAGGCGCTTCACTGCCCATTTGAGCTCCTCCGTCGTGACCGAAAGGTCGTCAGTCCATGCCGGAGGCGGCGGCTCCTCCTGCCTAACGTCACCCCCTCCGATCCGTGGGAAGAGTGTTTCCACCACTCCTCGCACGAATTCGGGTTCTAGGGTCTCCGTTAGGGGAGGGACCCATGGGCGCAGCTTCCCCAGCACCATTTTATATGGCCGGCCCCAAGGGTCTCTGTCGAGGCCTTCGAGGAGTTCGTTCCACGCCCGGGACTTGGCATCCGCTATAGCAGCCCGAAGTGACTTAGACGAGTCCCGGTACGTTTCATAGGCTGCCGCCTTCTCCTCTTCGGTCGCTCGCCGGCGTCTCCTCGCTCTAAGGTACTGGCGTCGGGCAGCGAGGGTGGAAACTCGCAGCTGCGCTATCTCCTCCGACCACCAGTACACCGGTCGCCTCTTCGTCGTCCTGACCCGGGGCATCGAGGCGTCACAGATCGACGTCATGATATCCCGGAACCAGGTCGACTCAGCTTCCGGCTCGGGCCATGCCTCGTCTTTGGTGGGGATCCAATCAGCGACGTGTGCCGCGGCGACCAGCATGTCGCGGTCGAGCCGAGTAAGCGCCCAACGTCGCTGGGGGCTGCCGCTTCGGTGATTGGCGTCGGCCGGAGGGCGGAGGGCCACATCAAAAACGATGTAACGGTGGTCGGACAACGTTTCCACTTCCTCCGCCACCCTCCAGCCCGACACCATACGTTCCACGGAGGGAGTCGCCCATGTGAGGTCCACGATTGACTCCCCCTGCCACCGAACACACGTCGAACACGACCCCCGGTTCAGTAACCGGAGGTCAAGCCCCGCCGTCCGCTCGAGAAGCATCTCTCCCTTGGCATTGTCGAGGACGTCACCCCAAACCCTGGAGCGGGCATTGAGGTCGCCCAGGACAAGTACCGGACGGGGCAGGTATCGACGTATAACGCCCTCTACCCGGTCTAGGTACGCCTCGTAATCGTTGAGGTTGCCATTGGGAGAGACGTAACAACCCACCACAACTATGGTCCCCCACTCCACCACCACGATCCCCGGTTCGGCCTGTGAAAAGAGGCATGGAGGATCACCCTCCCCACCGCCCCAGTAGATGGCGACGGAGCCAAGGTCGTCCCGGAACCAGCGAGGGTGAGATGGAACGACGTATGGCTCCGCGATCACTGCCAGACCAATCGACCACTCCGCGAGGGTTTGCAGTAGCAGGTCATGCGCCCCGCGGCAGTGGTTCAAATTAGTCTGGAGGACTTTAGGTAATGGGAGGAGTGTTAGGCCTCCATATCCTCTCCCCGGGCATTGCTGCCCGTTTGGGACGCTAAGGTCTCACCGGCCGTTTGGGGATTCGCAGAGGGGGAAGCCTGCTTACTTCCTACTCTGCCATTCTTCTCCTTGGGTGGGGTGCACCTCTTGCTCCCCATCCGATGGTCGGCGGGACGGCCAATGCCCGCACAAAGCGGGCAATTGGGTGCAGAGGCCGTGCAGTCACTGACTTTGTGGCCAGCCTGCCCGCACTTAAAGCACAAAGTGCTTGTTTCCGCTGCCTCTTTGCACTGGAGGCCAGTGTGTCCTGACCTGAGGCACCTGTAGCACTGTAATGGCCGTGCCGCAAGTACCTCCGCCCTAACAGACACCCAGCCCACTTGCACCCGCCCAGTGGTCGCGATCTTGCTGACCGCGCCGAGAGGGCAGCGAACCCAGACTGTGCCGAGGCGTCTGGAGGAGTGATGGATCTCACCCACCCGAACGTCCTCGGCTTTGCAACCACCAGCCTCAGCGATGGCAACTGCGACTTCGCGCTGTGTGACGGACTCGTCGAGGTCAGAGACTCTCAACTCGCCCGTCTTTACGGGGCGCGCTATGCGCACCTCCAAATCCGCCAAAACCACCTGGAGCTTTTGAGCCAGCTTGTCCGCCTTTTCGGCGCCATCCGGCCCGGCGACCTCGAGTATCAAGCCTCCATTGATCGCTCTCTTCTGGCGGATACTTGGGATGCCAAGTTCTGCCAGTTGGACCCGCTCTTTGGCTGCCGACATCACCTGAGCGATGTTGGTTTTAGCCCCCTGGGGAATCGTCATGGTGACGGCCGCAGTTTTCGGTTCCCTCGGCGGCTTTATTTTCTTGGCCGCTTGTTTCGGTGGCGGCTCGAGTTTCGCTGAAGCCCTCTTGGCTTCCGCATTGGTCTTTGCCTTGACCTTTCTGCCCACCACCTTGGACCAAAGCTGTTCAGGTTCCGCCGAGGGAGGCTCCACTTCACGCGTGGTGGCAGGGGCCGCACGTTCTTGAGGGGGTGACCCTCGGGCCTTCCTACTTTTGGCCTTCTCGCCGGGCAGCTTAGGCCCTTCCCCAGATGGTCCAGGGGTAGGCTTGTGCACCTTTCCAATTGGGGCTTGCACTGGAGTAGGCTCCGTCTTACCACTTTTCGGCGGTAGTGCTGGCGTACGGCCACCGAGACCAGCTGATTTTTTCCCAAGTGGGGGCCGTACTATGCCCTCCGGGCGAATCTGTCCCTGGAGGAAGGCAAGCTTGCCTTCTACCATGGCCTTCCACTGGTCTACCGGAACCGTAGTGTCCACCTGGCCCGAGGTGTGGGCTTCCAACTGGGACTTCAGACTGTCAAGTCTCTTTTCTTGTAGGCCCATCGCCCTGTTGAGAAGCTCGACCTCATTTCGGAGCTTGGCGTTCTCTTCTTCCAGGCGCTCGACGGAGGCCCTTTGGGACATTTCCTGTGATGCTGCCTGGACTTCCAGCATCGCAATCCGCATGATACGGACATAATTTCCTCGGATGTTTCCGGACTTGTCCATCGCCTTCTCGATAGTCTGGAGGTTCTCCTGGATGTGGGATGAAAGATCAGCTGTAGGCCGATCTTGCAACCGTTTGGTGAGATCCTCCAGTTTGGGCAGGTTGGCCTTCGATCTTGTGGTCGTAGGTTTCACAAACGGGTTGAGGATGTCCTCCTCATCCTCAACCGTTACCTGCTTCCTCTTCGACTGCGTGTCGTATCCGAGGGCTGCCGACTTCCTTTTTCGCGTCTTGGAGGTGCACGATGCCGCAGATGACCGTGAGCACACTGACATCAGCGAACAGTCAGTGTCCTCCCCCTCGCTTTCTGCCCGAGAGCCTGCCATGGTGTTGTGCAGCTGCACTCGCGTCAGCGAAACAACTGGCACCTCCCCTTTGCTGCCCGATGGGCCGCCTCCCTTATTCTTATTTATATTTTGTGAATTCATAATTAGTCCCACGAGTATGGGGGAAATAAAACGTCCGTCCGGGTAGAGCCCCCTGTGCCCGGATAAGCCTACATACTCAGGAGGCCAGCCGGTATCCTGAGGTTTTTACGACTTCGCTGTCGGGTCTTATTGACTTTTCCTTGTCTTGGCCCGGCCAATAAAGGCAAGGCCCTCGGTCGCCTGGAGCCGCTAGACGTGATCAACGACACTCCAGGCGATAACGACCTATGTCGCCCGGCGGTGGCGGGGAAGGAACTCCTTCCCGGCCTGCTCTACGGTAGGGTGAGTACACGTAGAGCCCGCCCTTGCTCCTCCACTATGCCCTCTGATGAACAGAGGGACACGTAGAGGAACGAACTACACGGTCGGGTCAAGCTGACCCGCCGCCCTCCGGTGGTTACATCTCAGTGATGCGACCACCCCACCTTGGGTTGGTTCGCGCCGGCAAGCCGGTACCCCCTATATCTAGGGGGGGCATTCCCCTATCCACCACCTGGGGGACGCGCCCGATAGCAGACCCACCTGCCTCGGGACCCTACACCTACCCTACAACTAGCCTACACCTACCCTACACCTACCCTACACCTACAACTACCCTACACCTACCCTACAACTACCCTACACCTACCCTACACCTACCCTACACCTACAACTACCCTACACCTACCCTAAAACTACCCTACACCTACCCTACACCTACCCTACAACTACCCTACACCTACTCTACACCTACAACTACCCTACACCTACCCGACACACACTTGGCCGTTTTTTTTGTTTATAAACCTTCCCTGGCATATGCACAACAACCCACCAAAGTTTCATCGCAATCGGTCCAGCCGTTCAGGCGTGATGCCGTGACCAAGGGAAATAGGGATTCATTTTTATATATATATAGAAGATATCACCAGACTTCCTTAGTATGCAGCGCGCATTTACGCATTCGGAATAAACTTCTCTTAAAGATAAATGCCAAGAGCGTGTCGGGTAAAATGACAGGCCTGTCTCACTCCACAGTTCAGGTACGATTGACGGCCGATCCCCACCGAGCGGTGAATGGCAATAGGTTAGGTATACCGTGTAAACTTCTTGGTCAAATCTCATTAGACTTGCCACCATTTTGTGAGTAGTCAATGCGAGACTTGAAAACCCTAGCGATGTCACGCTGCCAGCACGTGATAGAATGAAAGAGGAAGACTATGTAAAGGAAGCTTTCATGTCTAATGTCTTGGTTTATTTTTGTTTGCGAATTGTACGATAGGACAGGTGCGAATAACTTTGCACCTTATTGCCGTGAAGAGAGAGTCGCTACTTATTTGCCAAGTGTGAGTCGGTCTCGCGCTAAAGGTCCCGGAGAAAACAAAAGATTTTTGTAAGTTAATTATGTTGCGCCAGTAGCCCGAATCGCACTTGACCGGTTTTATTTTAACCTAACTTTGTATGTCTGCGCAGGCGCATCTAAATGTCAAGCTACGGCAGCATGTCACCGTCGGACGAGGGTTTCGACCGATACGAGCCGCCGTTCTACTGCCAACTGTCACACCAAGGTGAGAATTTGGACTAACCACAGAACATTATAATAGGGGTTAGAAGTGCCAAGTAGGCGTGGATCGTGTCGCCACAGTTTATGCAATGATTTGCATAACACCATAACGCGGGCGGCGTGGTGCGAGCGAGAGGGCATGAGTAATTGTAGCAGCGTGAGCGGGAAGACAAGTGGCGACAGCGGTCTCCTAAGCAAAAGCGCTACTTTGCATTTCTAACCTCACTTATAATGTAATGTGGGACTGTCCCATTTAATAATCTTGCCTTTCCTACCCCGGACTCTTGGGCCCACGCAGCTTATAGATGGCGGCCAGTGGCAAAATACTGGACTGGTAAAATATTGTCAAGAAATGCCATCGAATTCACAGAAGAACTAGTATAGGTCGATCAGAAAGCTTAAAATGCGAAACTTTAAATTTTAAGTATCAAAATAATGAAACTATTGTTTCATTCTAATTATTTTGTTATAAATCAATTGGGGTGTATGAGGTTTTGCGCTTATTCATTAACACGTTGTATAGGCTGATGATAGTGACAATTAATTAATACATCTTGATTTAAATTACTTTCTATAACGATGTTCATTATTATGTGACAGGAAGCCCGATGGACGGGGGAGTGTACTGGCCGGCTTCCAATGGCGAGGCTACAGAGTTCGATTCCCAGGAGATTTATCACGACAACACACATTACATCGGACGGAGTTATGGTAAGTTGGTGTAATGACCCCAAGATCTTTTAACTTTCAAGAAGTTTAGCAAACATGAACTAAAACTAAAATATCCGTTCAATGCTTTGACTATTTATATGTGGACTGGTTACGCGTATAATTCTACTAACAAACATTTCTGCCACTTTTTGCGGGGGGCGAGGTAACATGATTTTATTCCCCATAACTTTAGATTCTAACTTTGAATGTTAAAAATCATGAAACGTAGTCTCGTGTGAATTCCAAACGTTCTAAGTTCGAAGTTATTATTTCACAATTATAAGCTGTCTCGTTTAGTGATAAGGTGTAAAATTGTATGTAAATGCTCAAGATCAATTGTGCTTATACCGTGGCAGAGGGGAAATGCTACCGCAAGGCTAGTCCTTATAATAATTAGTCAAAGGTTCAATGGTTGCCAGATTTCCGTGTTTGATAGTTACGATTAATTTAAGATTTGTATGGAAATCTTTGAGCCAGTGTAACTTTAAAACTGTGTAATATTTTAGCTTATCTTATCTTGCTATGGGAGCTGGCAAGCCAGCAATACTTCGACCCAATGGGATATTTTGTGTTGACGCCTACAATATGTAAATACATATAAGGTAAATACCACATGGTTAATAAGGGAGGCAATATCGTTCAGGGGAAGAAACTGTAATCTCGGCTTTAGTGCTTCGAATTGTAACACCACTGACTTTTCGGTGAAGGAAAACATCGTGAGGAAACCTGCATGCTTCAATTTCGAGGCATGTATTCTACCCACTGTCCATTATAAGTGGCGACGGGCTCGCAATTACACGCGTAACCAGTCCACATATAAAGAGGCCAACCTTGCCTGCCATGCAGGAGGCAATGGTTCGATCCCCGTCCAGGCCGACTCGTACCAATGAGTATTACGGAATTTATGTACGATTTGTAACACTACTGGCTTTTCGGTGAAGGAAAACATCGTGAGGAAACCTGCATGCTTCAATTTCGAGGCATGTATTGTACCCACTGTCCATTATAAGTGGCGACGGGCCACCCCTCGTCACACTGGACAGAGTTTCGGTACTACTGGTTATACGTGGATGCGCTGTTTTTTCAGAATATCTCTGACTACCCCCTCGGGGAATATAGTCGTGAGCATATGCTTATACATAATATTACAGTTCACAACAAGTTTAGAAAACAAAAATACGATGAAACATGAATAGAATATGTAATTTTTGGATGCTACAGTTGGCATGCTTTTCAGGGTACGAGGATATGCAGATGGCGAGCAATGAGCCCTATGACACATACCACCACGGCATGCATCATGCGTACGCGCAGAATAACACTGGTAAGAGATGGTGATTATGTTTATCATAATTTTTAGGAACTCGGTCTTGAAATCGGATAAAATGTTAAGGGGATATAATTCGGAGCGCGCTCCATACAAACGTACTAAATACAAATAAAAAATACAAAATATTTATTGAACCAACGTGTGATACAGGTTTTCAGGACTCTTTATGATTATGATTAACAACCTTAGATTACCTATACCTAGCACATTGTATAGATAATACAATAAAAGTTTTAAGCTGTGATCCCTCACTAGACTCAGGGCCTGGTCGGAGAGGATCAGCATTAGTATTAACATTTAGATACAAAATGAGCGGCAGTTATTTATAATATATAGTCATGTCTTTACATCTAAGTAGTTTAAGTATGGTTTGGGTAATATATGTAATACTTGGCTTTGTTATAGCCTTGCTCTCAAAAACGTTTCATACAGGTACTCTCAAAAACATCTCCGTGATATTTACTATGGTGATATGGTGATACTATGGTGATATTTTCAATACTAACCCATTAGAGTCAATGAAATTTTGCTGAAACAATCTTGAAACAAATATCTATGCTTGTATGGAGTCAGATTTTCGTTAAAATATACAGTTTTAATGCTAGGATTAATTTAAGATTTTTATGGAAATCTTTGAGGCACTGTAACTTTAAAACTATACATTTTAACGAAAATCTGACTCTATACAAGCATAGAAATTTGTTTTTAGATTGATTCTGAAAAATTTCATTGAGTTTAATTGGTTAGTATTAAAAATATCACCATTGTACGTTTGTATGCAGCGCGCTCCGAATTATATCCTCTTAACAATATTTCACGCCACTAAAATCTATCGTCATATGCTGGGTGAGGTGCGGGAACTGAAGTTGGGGAAGGGCAGGGAGTAGCCATTCTGTAGTAGGTACTATTATACAACGTGTTAATGAATTAACGCAAAACTAGAAAGTTGTTTAGAATCGAGAGCAAAATCAAATTATCATGGTTTCAACATAGGTATTTTTTTTTCAAAATATTAAACAATTTGTTTGTAAAACTTAAAAACAATTTGTTTGTAAAACTTAAAATCTCTCAGGCATAGGAGGTTAAGGACGAGAGGGTGCATCTGTGTTTAGCACATACACTTATACAGAATAATTATCGTGCGTACCTGATTGGTTTCTACAAAGCTAGGAATCCATCATCATCACAATCCCCTTGCCCCCCAGCTCTAGACTGCGACATGGCCCCCCTCCCGCTGCGGTACGACCGCCCCGCCGCCCCCTCGTTCGTCCGCGTCGTCAAGCGCCGCACCACCGCCAACAAGAAGGAGAGAAGAAGAACACAGAGCATCAACACCGCCTTCTCTGACTTGAGGGAGTGTATACCCAACGTGCCGCCCGATACTAAGCTCTCTAAGGTTTTTTTTTAATAATTTATCGTTTCGGAAAGGCAATGGGAACTAGCCCTTACAGCCTTGGTCTTTAGTTATATAAATGCGAGGGTGGTACAAACATTCCAATGTTCAGGGGAGTTTTACACGAGGATCGATCCGAATCAAGCGGGAGCGCCTTCTTTATTTCTCACTTTTCCATATTGTTCTCCATTAAGAGGATATAATTCGGAGCGCGCTCCATACAAACGTACTATGGTGATATTTTCAATACTAACCAATTAAACTCAATGAAATTTTTCAGAATCAATCTATAAACAAATTTCTATGCTTCTATAGAGTCCGATTTTCGTTAAAATGTATAGTTATAAAGTTACAGTGCCTCAAAGATTTCCATACAAATCTTGAATTAATCCTAGCATTGAAACTGTATATTTTAACGAAAATCTGACTCCATACAAGCACAGATATTTGTTTCAAGATTGTTTCAGCAAAATTTCATTGACTTTCATTGGTTAGTATTGAAAATATCACCATAGTACGTTTGTATGGAGCGCGCTCCGAATTATATCCCCTTAATGGCACATTATTAAACTAATTCCACCACATTAACTCAATAATAGCCACGAAAAACGAATTTAGAAAATTAAGAAACAAAGCCCGTCCTTTTCTTCACGATTCCCGCGCAAAACTCTCCTGATGATGATGGGATGATAGATGAAAGATGACGATGAAATTGTGGTCGATTTTGTAAGCTCGCGCGCTGCCGCCAAAATCACCAGAACGAGTAAACTTGCACCAAAACTTTTGTTCTTTCTTCATATATATTTGAGATTCCTGTTATGTTGGTCGATTTACGCAACTTTTTGGTACACAATCCGCACGAAATTATGTCACAAATATCACTAAAACCATTTTTTTACGAATTTCAAATAACACGAAACACAGCAAGAGCAATAGCGCTAAGTAAGGTGGTATAGACGCAGATTAAGAAAGGTATAGACTGCTGAATCCGTAGCATGTTGCTCGTTATACATCTACAACGTGTTAATGAATTAACGCAAAACTAGAAAGTTTAGAATCGAGAGCAGAATCGAATTATATGTGGACTGGTTACGCGTGTAATTCTACTAACAAACGTTTCTGCCACTTTTTGCGGGGGGCGAGGTAACATGAATTCTGCAACTTTGGATTTAATTCCCCATAACCTTAGATTCTAATTTTGACTGTTAAAAATCATGAAAAGTAGTCTCGTGTGAACCCAAAACGTTCTTAGTTCGAAGTTATTATTTCGCAATTATAGGCTGTCTCGTTTAGTGATAAGGTGTGAAATTGAATGTGAATGCACAAGATCAATTGTGCTTATACCGTGGCAGAGGGGAAATGCTACCGCAAGGCAAGTCCTTATAATAATTAGTCAAAGCCTAAACATGATTGTTACAACCCTTAGCATGGCCGCCATCTTCTCGCATCGCCGTCGCATCGCGCGATTTCATAGAAGGGCGCCTACTATATCTTATATGTACACACGGCGACAGATCAACCTACCCATAGTTGAACTCCTCAGAGGAAGGATCTCCATAGAGTCCACATAAATTTACGATTGTAGTTAGTCTCTTTTGCCTTATGACGTACCTTTAATAGTAGAAGGAGATGGAACTATAGATATTTGTTTATGCGGCTGTCCTCTTTTTTTTGAGCTAGTGTGTGTGAAAAGTGACCGTAAACATAAGGCCATATGTCACTTGGTGCCTTTTGTCCATACTACTTGACACCCCACACTCAAACCTAAACGTCAAAAAAAGTGGACACTTTACAATTGGTATGGCTCACTCTATGCCTTTAGGTATAATCTCTTTGTTGAACTCTATGTTCATAGACAAGGTCCAACTATGGGTAGGTTGATCTATCGCCGTGCGAACTTTGCTTTAGGTATAATCTCTTTGTGTCTAATATGTGCATCTCACTCTCGCTTGCAACCCCGCCAGATGGTGCGAAAGAGATCGCAGAGCATCAATACCGCGTTCTCGCTTCTGAGAGAGAGAATACCAAATGTCCTACCTGACACTAAGCTTTCTAAGGTTGGTTCTGGGTTCAATCCTGCGTAGGTTTGGTCGTAATAGCATACATTATTTACATAACTATACTTTAGCTTAAGAATTTATATTGTAATAGTTATTTAAGTCGTGTTATGTTGTAGAGTTTCTGGCCGCATCTTCTCTACAGCGACAACACGTTCCGACGCGGTGGTAGCTTTAAAAAGATTTGTCGTTTGATAAGTGTGGTGCAAACTCCTATATTGAATAAATTATAGTGACTTTGACTTTTTTCTTTTCGCCTCTTTTTTTAGCGCGGCCATCAATCAAACTTGAATATTATACTTCAGAATAAAGTTACAAATAAAATTGGTTAAATACAAATATCTCTAAACTCAGTCCGAACGGAGATATAAAGACTTGAAGTAAACGTAATGTATACTCTATATTTCCAACTTCAAGCCTTTACATCTCCGTTCGGACTGAGTTTCGAGATATTTGTAGTAACAAGTTTTGTTTCTTACTTTATTCAGAAACAAAATATTCAAGTTTGGTTGACGGCGCCAAAAACAACGGCGAAAAATAAGCCGTCAACCTTCCATACAAAACCCGCATTGTCTTTTACAATACCCCTCTTTTTGCGTCGGGGGTTGACAACAAACTTAAAAAACTCCTCTTTTTGCGTCAGGGGTGAATAACAAACCTATAACAACCTTCTTTTTGCGCCGAGGGCTAAAAATACGAATAAACAAAGCTATTACGACCAAACCTGCCAGGATCTGAACCTCAAATTCCCCTACGGTGTCACTTACTAACTCCATTTCCACCGGCAGATCAAAACTCTTCGGCTGGCTACCTCCTACATCTCCTATCTACTCAAGGTGCTGGAATCAGAGGAGCCTGCTGGAGGCTTCAGGGCTGAGCTGCATCATACACCGCCGAGGAGACGAGCAGCTGATTCACAGGTGTGTTTAGACATCTCCTATCTACATCTCCTATCTACTCAAGGTGCTGGAGAGACATCTTGAAGATATTTACAGACCATCAAACTGAACAACTTTCTCTATGGGACCAACATCAAAATCACGAAAAAAAAACAGCTGTCCCATACATTTGGTTCGAGTAGGTTTTTTTTTCACGATTTCGTTTTTGGTGCCATAGAGAAAGTTGTTCAGTTTGATTGTCTGATCATCACCTTAAAAAATGTCAGCATATTAAGTTGGACCCTGTAGAATTTTTGCTAACGAAGTCGTGGGTTATCTCTAGTAGAAAATATTGTTTCTATACAGCCCTCTAAAAATACTACACACACAAAATTCACATCTGGTGCTAGTCCGTTTCGAAGCCTAGACTACTTATATGAGGACAAGTTACGCGTGTAATTCTACTAACAAACTTTTCTGCCACTTTTTGCGGGGGGCGAGGTAGCACGAGATACGCAACTTTGAATTTTTTTCCATTAGTTTATATTCTAATTTTGAATGTTAAAAATCATGAAAAACAGTGTCGTGTGAACCCCAAACGTCATAAGTTCGATATTATTGTTCCGCTGTCGCGATTAGTGATAAGGTATAAAATTTAATGTAAATGCGTAAGACTTTTTGATTTTGCACGTTAGCAGAGGGGAAATGCTAAGGCGAGGCGGGTCCGTATACAACGTGTTAATGAATAAGCGCAAAACCTTATACACCCCAAGTGATTTATAACAAAATAATTAAATTGAAGCAATAATTATATTATTTTGATAGTTAAAATTTAAAGTTATTCGCATTTTAAGTTTTCAGGCAAAAATGATTTGTTATCTTTTCAGCAATGAATGAAAGCGCTAGCGTGCTCGTGAATACAATTTGAGAATCTTGTTTTAGTAGTAAGTAGGGTGAGTGTGCCCATGCGTCAGGTTGAGATCAAATTCAGTAAGTTTTAAATTTTACAAACAAATTATTTAATATTATGAAAAAAAAACCTATGTTGAAAACATGAAAATTCGATTCTGCTCTCGATTCTAAACCAACTACTTTCTAGTTTTGCGTTAATTCATTAACACGTTGTATAAATCGTCTAAGTTTCGACGCCTAGCACCAGAAAAGTCTATCTAAAGCAGAGCTTTACCCGTCTCGGCGCCATCAAGTGCACCAATAATTCAGTTTATCTTTTAAACCACGTTCAAAACACATGCAGTAATGCACGGATAAAACAATATTCCACCCACGACCCTCAAACCAAGGCATATTGAATCTTATGCTGCTGTAAGAAGAGTTGGGTCGGGGAACTTCGTTATGTGTAGTGTGGTAGAGATAGTGGTGGGTTCCCTTGTGAATTAGATTCAAGTGGTTATAATATGATTGCTTAATCAGAGGCAGGGAGAGATTGTATCGAGTGATTCATTTATGATTCGAATAAATTCTAATATCGGTCCGATTAGTCGGGGAAATCTACGGATTTTTGTATGGAGAAGGTTTCATTAATTGCACTTTTGGTGATAATTTGGAATATAGTAGATAAATACTTGAAAAACATAAATTCTCAATAATCACCGATTTTTTATGTTGTATTATTGAATAATTAAGACATTTACAAAACATTAAATTTAGGTATGAACCAAAAATGGAAAACTAGTGATTTTGTACAGGATGGCTTCGTTCAATACGTTTTACTTAATACAATAATAATCCCCAGTTAATATCGTAAATTTGAGTAGATATTTAATATTTTGTAAGTCTTCAAAAATTATAACCTCAAAACTAAATTATTTACTGTTTGTTTGTACACTTTAAATTTGCCTTGTGATAATTAAATGTGTCTTTTGCTAGTATGCTGGAAGAAATATCTTTCGAAATAAGCTAGCCCTTTGTACATTTATATAGATTTTAAGGTATTTCTCAGATTCCTGAGGCAATATAACCACGAATTCTCGACAAAAGTGTTATAAACTAACAGTAATATTATTTCAAACACAATTTACTAAAGTGTCTTTAATGCAATCTCAAACCTTATTTTTCCTAGACTACGATAGCTTAGGGGCGGCAAATTCTGGAAAAATATTGATTGATTGAGCTCTGTCTATAACCAATGCGTAGAGCAGAGAAAAGTCGAGCTCGCTTCGCTCGCTCTTAGTTTCTGTTTTAGTTACTGTGCGTACACTGCCTTATCCGACAGCTAATTTCACATATTTTGTATGAAGAATATGTCAAATGAGCTGTCGAATAAGCTAACAAGAACTTATTCGGAAGTGGTGAAACAGGCCCTAAACCTAAGAGAAATTCTCGGGCTAATAATAATTTACGATCTAAAACTGCCATAGTATATCAGTCGGGGTACAGTCAGCGCAACATTACGAGAGCCATGTGGTTTTCACTATATTAGATTAGCGAAAATTGAAACGGTGCATGTCATGAGAGGATGACGAGCGATTTCATAGATGATTTTAAAAGGAAAGACAGTACTTGTTATAGTAATAGTATAATAAAATCATAAATTAAGAAAAAAAATTGAAAAGTAGCTTTTTATACCTACCAAGGTCTGTGGTACCTATACAACGTGTTAATGAATTAACGCAAAACTAGAAAGTATTTTGTTTAGAATCGAGAGCAGAATCGGACTATCATGGTTTCAACATAGGTAATTTTTTTCAAAATATTAAATAATTTGTTTGTAAATCTTAAAATTTATTGAACTCGATCTCAAACCACCGCTCGGGCACTCTCAGCCTACTTACTACCAAAACATGAGTCTTAAAATATATCCATGAGCATGTTAGCGCTTTCATTCATTGCTGAAATGATAACAAATAATTTTTGCCTCAAAACTTAAAATGCGAATTACTTAAAATTTTTACTATCAAAATAATGAAATTATTGTTTCAATCTAATTATTTTGTTATAAATCAGTTGGGGTGTATGAGGTTTTGCGCTATTCATTAACACGTTGTATAATATCGTTAGCCTAGTTTACACCTTCGTAACTGTTAAATGTTACAAACTAACTTTTGTTGGCATAACGCAATGTAGGCGAGCACTTATCCAAAGAAACCTGTTATTTTAAAGATTTTCCAGGCAAAATCCCGTCTTGGTTATCTTATTATCTGCCAACTATTTAAATAACGGCTGTAAATAAATTTTTTCGTATTACCTAACCTTGAGGAAAGTTGCAGAATTGTCAGTTTCATACAGTTTGACGGTCTGATCATCCCCTTAAAAAGTGTCAGCATATTAAGTAGGGCCTTGTATATCCACGAGAAGAATTTGGGGTGAACAATTTTAAGCCGGAACCACACGGACACAGCTATTATTACACCCCCCCAAAACTGCCCCCAAAACATAATTAAACTTTTTTGATTTCATTTGGGTGATTGCGTCGTTAATAGCTTGTGTGATTGCGTGATTGTTACTAACGACGCAATCACACAAATGAAATCAAAAATAGTTGTCTTCCTATGTTTAACGGTCTCTAAGAAAAATGCCTGTGACATACGAACGGACAGACACCGAGGTGATTCCATAATTTAATTTATCTTTGTCTTTCTTCTTGATCTTCATTTATTTTCTTTTTTTTCTTATTTATTTATTTAGGGTTACCAACAGATGAAGCACATTACAAAATCAAGAAACTATATCAGATTAGGCAAACATTGTGTTCATCTACTTACAGGCTACCACAGCTTATATAAAACACAAGGACAAGATACAAATACAATTATGTAGAACACACAAATTATAAAAAAAACATTTCTAAGCAAAACACTACTAAAACTTAGATTCATCAAAAACAAAACAATTTTAACAAGAATCAGATGCAAAACAAAACATGAATTCACAGAAAAAAAAGAAAAAAAAGAAACAATCAATAAGTAATTTTAAAAGACACTAGCCAAGACATAAACAACTTGTGAGGTAATTATAAATATTTTTCCTAAACATATAACTACTATCAAAAAGTATGTCCACGTCAACAGAGTTTGGTATATAGTTATATAATCTATTCTTCCTCTCCATCTCTTTTTTTCTTTTAAGTGTTCCGCTTTTGCTATTTCTGGCCCGGAACACTAAAAAGCATCATCTTATAGCCTGTACCACAAACAGCCACGCGACCAGAACACCAGACGTCCATTTTATTCCGGGAAGGATGGAATTTCACTTTTATTACCAACGTTTTTGTTGGACATTATGATAATAAAAGTCATAATTATATTATGTTTTTTAGCCGTGTGTTTCCGACTTAGAATTTATCACCCCATTTAGTCTCCCCTTGGTCAAAGTCAAAGTCAAAAGTCAAAATTGTTTATTCAAAATAATATCACATGCATAGGGAGTCACGTTGCAGGTTCTGACCCGAGAACTTATCTCGCGTGTTGTTCGCGCGTCGCGTCTTTGCCTGCCACGAGGCTCCGCATTCCTTAATATCTTCTTGTTCTTTATCAAAAGCAATCCCTGAGATTGGGATAGATACTCCCACAAACTACTGGGGGAAATGCGGTGCTAACGCACAAGCAAAAAGTCCATTAATTATAAATATATATCACATAGATAACTTTTTGACGTCATGTTTTAGAATCTACCACCGCGTCGGAAGGTGTTCCGTTGTAGAGAAGATGCGGCAAGAAACTCTACAACACACTTCTTTTAAACAAAACAAAATATACAAAGTACAATTACATAAATTCAATATTAAATTACATAGTGTAACATTGTCAAGACCAGACAACCATGGTATCCTTAGGTCTTCTTCTTCTTATCGTGTGGGCAAGCCCTGGTGTCAGAGTTTTTTCAGACAGCCTTACGGCCTCTGACGTGGTTTTTATGTAACGACTACTACCACCAGAGATAGTAGCCGGGACCAACGGCTTAACCTGCCATCCGAAGCACGGAATCATCTTTCTTTTCAGACGATCAGGTGATTTAGCCTGCAATTTCCTAACTAAAAAAAGTCGTGGTGATCCAGTGACGAGTAACATTGCCTGCCGTGCAGGAGGCGATGGTTCGATCCCCGTCCAGGCCGACTCTTACCAATGAGTTTATCGGAATTTATGTACGATTTGTAACACCACTGGCTTTTCGGTGAAGGAAAACATCGTGAGGAAACCTGCATGCTTCAATTTCGAGGCATGTAATGTACCTGTCTATTACAAGTGGCGACGGGCTCAATCCCCGTCACACTGGACAGAGTTTCGGTACTAGTAGTGAAACGTGGATGTTCTGAGGTTTCTTTGAGTAGTGTTGTATTTCGAAAAAGAAAAAAATTTTGTTGGCTTCTGCTATGTATAGTATTTTCTTGGCTTGTCATTGCAGCATAAAGTACAGTACGTATGCGACTTTGGCGTCTGGCGATAGTGGTAGAAATCAAGCAAGGGCATAGCTTACGATACGACAAAGTTGGGCGTTCCTACGGCCAAGTCACGGTGGCCTGACCAAACTATGTAACAACAAATTAAAAAAACCCCCAACGCCAAAAGAAACATTTAAAAGTAAAAAATAATTCGGTCAAATCTCAGAGGAAGGATCTCCATAGAGTCCGCATAAATTTACGATTGTAGTTAGTCTCTTTTGTCTTATGACGTACCTTTAATAGTAGAAGGAGATGGAACTATAGATATTTGTTTATGCGGCTGTCCACTCTTTTTTGAGCTAGTGTGTGTGAAAAGTGACCGTAAACATAAGGCCATATGTCACTTGGTGCCTTTTGTCCATACTACTTGACACCACACACTCAAACCTAAACGACAAAAAAAGTGGACACTTTACAATTGGTATGGCTCACTCTATGCCTTTCATAGAAATATTAATTTACTAATGATGCCTTTAGGTATAATCTCTTTGTTCATAGACAAGGTCCAACTATGGGTAGGTTGATCTATCGCCGTGCGTACTTTGCTTTAGGTATAATCTCTTTGTGTCTAATATGTGCATCTCACTCTCGGTCACGAATATTATTTTTGATGACAGACCGTCATACAGACAGACCGACATCGACGTCAAATTTATAACACCACTCTTTTTGCGTCGGGGGTTAAAAATATACTATCGGAGACCAAACTTTAAATTTAAACCGTCCATAACATTCAAGAAATATAAGTTTCTAAACAAACAGAAAACTTTACCTGTTCCTTGTTTACATGTTTGTAATAATGAACAGACACGCGCCATTCAGTTTTTGTATATTTATCTATTAATAGTTTAAATACTTCCTCTGTTTTGCATGTGTTGGTTTGTATCCGTTTTTTTTCTGTTAAAAAACTAGGGCAAAGTAAGTAAAAGTAAAATACAAAGTTAATGTAATTTAAGAGGATATAATTCGGAGCGCGCTCCATACAAACGTACTATGGTGATATTTTCAATACTAACCAATTAAACTCAATGAAATTTTTCAGAATCAATCTAATAACAAATTTCTAATCGAAAGATACTTTGTCTAGGCCCCCTGGACTTTGATTATTTATATGTGGACTGGTTACGCGTGTAATTCTACTAAAAAACATTTCTGCCACTTTTTGCGGGGGGCGAGGTAACATGAAATCCGCAACTTTGGATTTTATTCCCCTTAACTTTAGATTCTAATTTTGAATGTTAAAAATCATGAAAAGTAGTCTCGTGTGAACCCCAAACGTTCTAAGTTCGAAGTTATTATTTCGCAATTATAGGCTGTCTCGTTTAGTGATAAGGTGTAAAATTAAATGTAAATGCACAAGATCAATTGTGCTTATACCGTGGCAGAGGGGAAATGCTATCGCAAGGCTAGTCCTTATAATAATTGCGGATTTCATGTTTCCTCGCCCCCCGCAAAAAGTGGCAGAAATGTTTGTTAGTAGAATTACACGCGTAACCAGTCCACATATAAATAGTCAAAGTTTAAACGATATGAGTATACAGGGTCCTTCTTAATACGCTGACACTTTTTTAACGGGATAATCAGACCATCAAACTGAAAAACTTTCTCTATACCACATGGAACCAACATGGAAATCACGAACCCATACATTTGGCTGGAGTAGGTTTGTAGTTTTGTACGGAACAGCTGAGTTGTTTTCGCGATTTCGATGTTGGTGCCATAGAGAAAGTTGTTCGGTTTGACGGTCTGATCATCCCCTTTAAAATCCCCTGATTGCTCCTTTGTCAGCATATTAAAAAGGACCCTGTATTGAAATATGACGGCCCGATAGCACAGTCGGTAGTGAACCTGCCTGCTGTGCCGAGGGTCGCGGGTTCGAATCCCGTAAGGGACAAATATTTGTATGATGAATATGAATATTTGTACCCGAGTCATGGATGTTTGTATCTATATATGTATTCTATATCGTTGTCTAGACATCATAATACAAGTCCAGGCTAGATTCTGGTACTTTAAATGTGACTAGATAATTTGTGTGACAATGTCCAAGATATTTATTTATTTATTTATAAATAACGGAAACTTACACAAGCCCTAAAAATACTTTATGAAACTGAACAACTTTCCTTAAAAGCATAAGCTCACGACCATATAGTTTTATGGTCTTATACAACGTGTTAATGAATAAGCGCAAAACCTCATACACCCCAACTGATTTACAACAAAATAATTAGATTGAAACAATTATTTCATTATTTTGATAGTTAACATTTAAAGTTATTCGGATTTTAAGTTTTCAAGCAAAAATGATTTGTTATTATTTCAGCAATGAATGAAAGTAGCATGCTCGTGGATACATTTAAGAATCTTGTTTTGGTAGTAAGTAGGGTGAGTGTGCCTGTACGGTGGGTTGAGATCGTGTTCAGTAAATTTGAAATTTTACAACTTTTGTTGAAAACATGATAATTCCATTCTGCTCTCGATTCTAAACAAACTACTTTCTAGTTTTGCGTTAATTCATTAACACGTTGTAGATCCCTAAAAAAACTCTAAAAAAGGTAAAATTTCAAGTCTTGTACACAGTGGCGTTTAGAGAGCGTTTTTTGCACTCGAGGGGGAGATAACTTTGCGCCTTGAGTTGAAACATATGTAAAATTGAATGAATGGTTGGTTATTTAGAGATTTTGAGCAATTCTACTAAATAATCTATGTTATACTAACAAACTTTTCTGACACTTTTTGCGGGGAACGAAGTAGCGTGAAATCCGCAGCTTTGAATTTTAGTCCACTACTAGTCGGGGAAATCTACGGATTTTTGTATGGAGAAGGTTGCATTAATTGCATTTTTGATGATAATTTGGAATATAGTAGATAAATACCTGAAAATCATAAATTCTCAATAATCCCCGATTTTTTATTGTGTATTATTGAATAATTAAGACATTTACAAAACATTAAATTTAGGTATGAACAAAAAATGGGAAACTGGTGATTTTGTGCAGGATGGCTTCATTCAATACGTTTTATTTATAACAATAATAATCCCCGGTTAATACCGTAAATTTGAGTAGATATTTAATATTTTGGAAGTCTTCGAAAATTATAACCTCAAAACTAAATTATTTACTGTTTGTTTGTATACATTAAATTTGCCTTGTGATAATTTATCTCTTTTGCTAGTATGCTGGAAGAAATATCTTTCGAAATAAGCTTGCCCTTTGTACATTTTTATCAATTTTAAGGTATTTCTCAGGTTTCTGAGCCAATACAACCACGAAATCTCGACAAAAGTGTTTTAAACTAACAGTTATATTATTTCAAACACAATTTACTAAAGTGTCTTTAATGCAATCTCAAACCTTATTTTTCCTAGACTATTTTTGCAGGGAACGAAGTAGCGTGAAATCCGCAGCTTTGAATTTTAGTCCACTACTTTAGATTCTAATTTTGATTGTTAAAATTATGAAAAATAGTCTCGTGTGAGTGTGAACCTCATAGGAGACTAGTTTGAAGCTATTGTTCCACTATTATCTACAGGGTAAATTGATATCATTAGCATCCTTTTAAACTAAGATAGCGCAAACCGATCGGACCAAAAAAAATATTTTGTTCCATACTAAACTGCAATGTCTCCTCGACTCCAATGTACGCAACAGCAGAATTTTTTTTTGCTCCGATCTGTGAAAAAATTTGTATGTTTTGTATGCACCTACATAATTTTTTTTTCAGTTTAATGGGTAGACTTTAAAATTATGCAAATGCTATTAGTTTCACCCTGTATAGGCCAGCACGTTTAATACGACTTCTTGTACCTTGGCAGAGGGGATATTATATTAACGCGAGGCCGATCCTTAGTTCAATGGTCTAAGTTTTAACACGATCTTATACTCCATGCAAAAAAGCAACAAACTTTTAAGGCTAATTTGAATTACAGAAACAAAGGTTTGAAACAATTCCTGTCACTTATTCTTAGAACAGCTTTAGTAACGTCTAAGATAATGTCGGATAGTAATATCTTTCTATAAATAAATCACATTTACAAATCAGAATTGGCCAGAAAAATATATAGGAATCGGAAAATCTTTTCGTCCTTATATGAAAAGGACTATAGATTCTTATTTAACATTTAATATGTACCTTAACAAATTTTTTTCCATCAGCAGGTAAACTCTGGAGTGGACAAACGAGGTAAAGGTCGTACCGGCTGGCCCCAACACGTATGGGCCCTGGAGCTGAAGACTGAGCAAAATCTACCGACCTAACTTAATTAGAATGAAATATTATTTTTATTCGGTCCATTAGCTTTTTACTGTCAATGTGACAGGTTTTTCTGAACTTTTTATTATTGCCATCAAGTGATTTTTCGTATTTATTAGTCTTGGAAAACGCCTCATTATCTGAACAATGATTTAAATAAATTTGTATAAACTTTAATTTAAGTATAATTATGTTCATAGAATTGTATAATTATATATTTAAGTAGTTATGTTTAAGCTTTATAATTATGATCAAGATGGGTATATCCGTCAAAGGGGCAAGTTCATCTTACTTTTAATACCTCGGGTCGGGATATGGAAAGTAAGATGGATATTAGCGCCATACATTTTTGTAATCTCAAAGATGCCAAAGAAAACAATGTCACTGCAGAAGTCTGGCAAAAAAAAGTGTTTTCTGTTAAAAGTATGGAACTAAGTAATTGTTTTATTTTTGAATTGGATACGCTGAAAAGATTATTCTGGATTGCGTTATAAGTATTTTATAATAATAAAAATTAAAAAATTTGTAGTTACTACATCTAAAGTTTGAGCGCAGGGTGACGATTTTTTCAATGTTAAAAAGAATTGCAAAATGTCGTAAACTATCAAATTCGTGTACAGTTATAAACTTACCTATCTCCTGTTTTTGGCTTGATGTTTAATTTTGGAACAACCTGTGTATAGTATAGTCAAGTGGGTAATTCCGTCAACGGGGTAATTAAGTCAAATGGGTACTTTTGTTCTATAAGCTCTAATACCGTGGTGTTGAGTCGTGCAGGTAGGTATTTATGTAGTCATGGACGTTTGTATCTATATATGTATTCTATATCGTTGTCTAGTCATCATGATACAAGTCCAGGCTAGATTCTGGTACTTTAAATGTGACTAGATAATTTGTGTGACAATGACCAAGATGTCCAAGATGCATAAAAGTAGATCAAAAGTTATAGCCATATCGTCGACTAAAGTGTCAGACCTCGTAACTCCATTAGATCAAATTTTACAAGAGGCACAAAAACAGAGTTATGTGGTTTTCTATTTATCATTTTAAATTGTAACGGCTTTTTAAAAGGATTTAAGAGTTGTGCCATCGATGCATTCAAAAATTAGTAATAACATTGTAAAAAATAAAGTGGAGTTACGAGGTTAGACACTTTAGCCAACGATATATGACTCTGACTGACTTACCCCATTGAGCAGAATCTACCGACCTAACCTAATTAGAATGAAATATTGTTTTTATTCGGTCCATTAGCGGTGTGTTCCGAATCACGACAACAGCGCTGTGAGAGCGATAAATGTCGTTCCGATTTGCGACCACCATCGAAAACGTAACGTCATTCATGACGTCACTACCGACGCCATCTTGCAATAACAGGGCTCACAGCTCGGAGCGTTAGCACTGCGAGCGAATTGTCAAAAGTGACGTTTGACAGTTTTGTTGTGGTAATATTTTGGTTTGTTTAGGTTTCTTTATTAGTATTGGGATTGATTACATTCTAAAAATGACTTATAACAATTTAATAATGATTAGTGATAAAGAAAATTATATGAATATTTGAAATGTTTGACGGAATTGCCCCAAACTCGACTACATTTGAAAGTAGTAATTTCCTAAATACTTTTTGTTGTAAACCACCACCCTATCTTTATTTCTAACTTTAGGTAACCTACTCATAACCTACTCAGGCACTATATCTAGTTGCCTTCCAAGTGATATTGTACCAAAGATTATTATTAAAAAATTGATATGAAAACTGTGTTTTCATTCTATTCCTACCACTGAACAATATTATGATCAGGAGTGTGATTTTTGAAACTCATATTTTGAACTCAGTAGTTGAAAATGTCAATGTTACTATAGACATATCGACGGTGAAGTGTAATGACCTCCTATCTACATAAAAGCGGTCGATTTTAGAGGAAACGAAAAAAACGTTTTTACACCTTTTTTATATTGTAAATTTATCATCATAGGAACCTTAAGGGCTTATGTCGAAAAATAATTGAAGCGAAATGGGCGTGTGATAGCTTATATTACTGCCTGATGCGAGAGAAAGATACAGGGCGGTGCGAGCATAAAACAAACTTTCTTTAATTGTAATTGTACTATTTATGTAATTTCAATTTTGCTCTAATCAAAATTTATAAAAATCTATTTCTTTTTTTAAATCAAGCCTCTTGTTTCTAATATTCACCGTTTAGCACTTCGAACCGTTTATCGATAAAGACGGAGGCTACTTTGGCTTGTTTTTCTATCGAGAAAATGTGTCTTAATCGTGTTTTGGCTCTAATCAAAACTTCAATTATATGTTCAATTTACACATATCCGCAAATCATACTCCTACTGTTAGTACTTCATGAGATATGATGCTTTGAAGAATCATATTTTTTTGACATAGCCTCTTAATTTATGACACAGTTTGGTGGTCTTACTAGTACAATGTGAAACCATATTTAAATCCATTTACACAAGAATCACAAAAAGACAAAATGTAGTTAGGAGGTCATTACACTTCATCGTCGATATGCATCTTTCTACTGCTGATTTGACTTTCAAAAATCGCACTCCTGAAGTATGATTTTTGAAAGTCAAATCAGCAGTAGAAAGATGCATATCTCTATAGTAATTTTTACATTTTCAACTGCTGAGTTCAACGAATGAGTTTCAAAAATCGCACTCCATCCCCCCTATACAAAGTGACGAGTGAAGGGGCCAAAGTAGTCAAAGTACTTTAGATTAGCGTTAACGACAGTAGAAAGCATAAAAAATGTATGGACTTGACGTATGGCGACGAAAACATACGTCAAAATGTTTCGATCGCCAATGTCAAATCCATATATTTTGTCCGTTTCTACTAGCGTCGACGCCAATATAATGCCACTTTGTCTAGGGGGGCAGAACTGCAATTCTCTAAGCATCACATCGCTGTCAAAATCATTGATGAGCTCACAAAACGCCCCTGCACAAATGTAACATCCTTCTTGCATGCTTCAGATCGTCCAAGTTTTTATATGAGTTTGACACATGACATAACCATAGAGAATACCGAATTGACAGCTCGCCGATGTTACAACGACGAATTCAAGGTTGTGACGATGCTTGCGCTCAGAGAATGCATTGCTGCCCGTCGTCCACTGCTGAACACATAACTTTTCCAAACAAAATTACTCGATCAGCTGCAGATTTTGAATTTTGAAAGAGAGAGATGGAAATTCCTTTGCATCTTCATTGTGAAAGTGGCACTTTGATTTATAAATGAAGTATCCATCTAGTTACAGTACAATTAGGAATGCGATTTTTGAAACTCATTCGTTGAACTCAGCAGTTGCAAATGTCAAAATTACTATGAAGATAAATATGCATCTTTTTACTCTTCTTATCGCGTGGGCAGCAAGCCCTGGTGTCAGAGTTTTTTCAGACCGCTTTACGGCCTCTGACGTGGTTTTTATGTAACTGACATAGTAGCCGGGACCAAAGGCTTAACGTGTCATCCGCAGCACGGAATCATCTTTCTTTTCAGACAGACCTCTGTGCCATGAGCCTAATGCTCTTAACCATTAGCCCACAGAGGTAGTCAAAAATCGCACTCCTGCCCCCATAGACAATGTGACATTTTATTGGCGTTGACGCTAGTAGAAAATGACAGAATTTATGGATTTTTTTTTCTTAATTAATGGCCGGTTGCTTGCGTCTAGCGCGGCAATTCTGCCAATGTCAAGTAGTTTATAATCTCAAGTTATTGTTTTATGGTTAAAACACAAAAGAGCTTCACAAAATGGCGGAGCCACGTGCAAGCCTAAGAGAGGCCACCACGCACGCGTCCACCCTCAGTCAGACTTGCAGCGCGACTCCATTTATGGATTTGACATTAGCGATCGAAATATTTTGACGTTTGCTTTCGTCACCATACGTCAAATCCTTAAATTTTAATTTTTCTACTGTCGTTAACGCTAATCGAAAGATACTTTGTCTATAGGCCCTGAAGTATGATTTTTGAAAGTCAAATCAGTAATAAAAAGGTGCAAAGTCGAATAGCAGCGAAAAGGGCGCGAAAACAATTAGCCAATCGTGGACAAGGGACTGAAGGTGACACATCCTGATCCTATTACAAGAATTCCACTGGGTTTTCGGTGAAGGAAAACATCGTGAGGAAACCTGCATGCTTCAATTTCGAGGCATGTACTGTACCCACTGTCCATTATAAGAGGCGACGGGCTCGCCCCCCGTCACACTGGACAGAGTTTCGGTACTACGTGAAACGTGGATGTTCTGAGGTTTCAGAATATCTCTGACTACCCCCTTGGGAAATATAGTCGTGAGCATATGCTTATGCTTCATTATTTTATTTCTATTTTCCTATCTTCAAGGTTGCTCATACATCTTTCGTCAACGCCATCTATCGAGCTATTTGGAACAATTTTTTTCTTTTCTAATGTCTTTCGGAAAATCCCATATTAGAACAAGCTTCCTCAAAATATTCGAAATTCCTTAGAACAAAAAGATCTGTTATTTCTATAAGTAGGTAACTCCTGTACAGGTTGTATATCTAATTTAGTAACAGTTTATCGCTTGTTTCCGTCTGCACGCGCGCAGGCCATGTGGCGAGTCTGGCGAGTGCCTTGTAGGGCGACCATGATTGTATTTATATTTATTATTTAGGTATCATTTTGTAGGTATAGCATGAGAGGTCTTTTTAATGATTTTATTTGTAAATGTAATTAAGGTATAATAATTATTTGGATGTTTAATTATAATTTCATTTATTGAAATATAAATTAGGTTTAAAATTACTGACATAATCAACTTCAGCAACATGGGTCGTCAACAAAACTCCTTCAGCAACATGCGTCGTCAAATTTACAAAACACCATTCAAATTTCATTAAAATAAATAATGATTTAGGCTAATGACAAAAATATGTAATATTGTATTTGGACATTGTAATCTGATTGTTAATGTTTGCTTGCCATTTTTATAGACCGCTTGTAGACGACCGCTGTTCACGTCCGCAGGAAGCAACTCTAATACCCTGCACGTGTCCCCTGGGTGGTGCTAATTGAACAGCAAACTTAAGGCGCTTTTGTAGGCACCTTCAAATCTCACACTACGCTGATAATGGTAAAATTTTGTTTGAAAATACTTCAGTACCTATGTAAGATCATAAATGTACCTTCCTACTTTTAGCAGATTCTCATTCACCTGATAACCCCAAAAAAGGATTATGGCCTTGAGCTTATGTACCTATGTGTAGATTTTTGTTTTATTATCTAATAAAAAAAACTTTGCGTCTCAAAACTCCACGTGAAGCAAGATAACTGGAGATAGTCCAGTTGTTCCATACTAAACTGCAGTGCCGACAAGACTCAAATGTATGAAACAGCAGATTTATTTTTTGTTCAGACCGATTTGTTCCCATATTAAAAGTTGTTCAGTTTGATGGTTTAAGGGTTAATGATACTTTTCCTCACACCCTGCACAGTAAGAGTTGTTCAGTTTTATGATCTGAAGGAGCTAACGCATTTAATTTTAAGTTTACACCCTGTAAACTCTATCCATCCATCCGTTTGTGCAGGAGGCGATGGTTCGATCCCCGTTCAGACCGACTCATAGCAATGAGTTTTTCGGAATTTATGTACGATTTGTAACACCACTGGCTTTTCGGTGAAGGAAAACATCGTGAGGAAACCTGCATGCTTCAATTTCGAGGCATGTATTGTACCCACTGTCCATTATAAGTGGCGACTTGCTCACCCCCCGTCACACTGGACAGAGTTTCGGTACTACTGGTGAAACGTGGATGTTCTGAGGTTTCAGAATATCTCTGACTCTTGGGGAATATAGTCGTGAGCATATGCATGCAACTTTATCCATTATATAAATAAAGCGTGGTCACCCTACCTGTAACACGAAAATATCGAAGTAATTTGTTTTATGAACCAAATACAAGCTAAGACTCTACCTTTGATGTTTTTCTTTCATTCAAAATCAATTGATTGGTTTATCTTACCTGACTTAATGATCGAATAATCTACATAAAAGCGGTCGATTTTAGAGGAAACGAAAAAAACGTTTTTACACCTTTTTTATATTGTAAATTTATCATCATAGGAACCTTAAGGGCTTATGTCGAAAAATAATTGAAGCGAAATGGGCGTGTGATAGCTTATATTACTGCCTGATGCGAGAGAAAGATACAGGGCGGTGCGAGCATAAAACAAACTTTCTTTAATTGTAATTGTACTATTTATGTAATTTCAATTTTGCTCTAATCAAAATTTATAAAAATCTATTTCTTTTTTTAAATCAAGCCTCTTGTTTCTAATATTCACCGTTTAGCACTTCGAACCGTTTATCGATAAAGACGGAGGCTACTTTGGCTTGTTTTTCTATCGAGAAAATGTGTCTTAATCGTGTTTTGGCTCTAATCAAAACTTCAATTATATGTTCAATTTACACATATCCGCAAATCATACTCCTACTGTTAGTACTTCATGAGATATGATGCTTTGAAGAATCATATTTTTTTGACATAGCCTCTTAATTTATGACACAGTTTGGTGGTCTTACTAGTACAATGTGAAACCATATTTAAATCCATTTACACAAGAATCACAAAAAGACAAAATGTAGTTAGGAGGTCATTACACTTCATCGTCGATATGCATCTTTCTACTGCTGATTTGACTTTCAAAAATCGCACTCCTGAAGTATGATTTTTGAAAGTCAAATCAGCAGTAGAAAGATGCATATCTCTATAGTAATTTTTACATTTTCAACTGCTGAGTTCAACGAATGAGTTTCAAAAATCGCACTCCATCCCCCCTATACAAAGTGACGAGTGAAGGGGCCAAAGTAGTCAAAGTACTTTAGATTAGCGTTAACGACAGTAGAAAGCATAAAAAATGTATGGACTTGACGTATGGCGACGAAAACATACGTCAAAATGTTTCGATCGCCAATGTCAAATCCATATATTTTGTCCGTTTCTACTAGCGTCGACGCCAATATAATGCCACTTTGTCTAGGGGGGCAGAACTGCAATTCTCTAAGCATCACATCGCTGTCAAAATCATTGATGAGCTCACAAAACGCCCCTGCACAAATGTAACATCCTTCTTGCATGCTTCAGATCAATTTCAATTCAATTTTTGTTTAGTGGCATTCGATGCGTTATCACAATTCAGCCAATGTCTCGTTATGTGGATATTATATGAAGGAAAATGATCAGTGGTATTTATTAAGTCTAGAGTGGCAGTTTTGCCAATGTAAGTAGGTTATAATCTCAAGTGATTGTTTTAAGGTTAAAACACAAAAGAGTTCACAAAATGGTGGAGCCACGTGCAATCCCGACGCGTCGATACGCAAGCGTCCGTACTCCGCCAGAATTGCAACGCGACTCATGCTTCAGATCGTCCAAGTTTTTATATGAGTTTGACACATGACATAACCATAGAGAATACCGAATTGACAGCTCGCCGATGTTACAACGACGAATTCAAGGTTGTGACGATGCTTGCGCTCAGAGAATGCATTGCTGCCCGTCGTCCACTGCTGAACACATAACTTTTCCAAACAAAATTACTCGATCAGCTGCAGATTTTGAATTTTGAAAGAGAGAGATGGAAATTCCTTTGCATCTTCATTGTGAAAGTGGCACTTTGATTTATAAATGAAGTATCCATCTAGTTACAGTACAATTAGGAATGCGATTTTTGAAACTCATTCGTTGAACTCAGCAGTTGCAAATGTCAAAATTACTATGAAGATAAATATGCATCTTTTTACTCTTCTTATCGCGTGGGCAGCAAGCCCTGGTGTCAGAGTTTTTTCAGACCGCTTTACGGCCTCTGACGTGGTTTTTATGTAACTGACATAGTAGCCGGGACCAAAGGCTTAACGTGTCATCCGCAGCACGGAATCATCTTTCTTTTCAGACAGACCTCTGTGCCATGAGCCTAATGCTCTTAACCATTAGCCCACAGAGGTAGTCAAAAATCGCACTCCTGCCCCCATAGACAATGTGACATTTTATTGGCGTTGACGCTAGTAGAAAATGACAGAATTTATGGATTTTTTTTTCTTAATTAATGGCCGGTTGCTTGCGTCTAGCGCGGCAATTCTGCCAATGTCAAGTAGTTTATAATCTCAAGTTATTGTTTTATGGTTAAAACACAAAAGAGCTTCACAAAATGGCGGAGCCACGTGCAAGCCTAAGAGAGGCCACCACGCACGCGTCCACCCTCAGTCAGACTTGCAGCGCGACTCCATTTATGGATTTGACATTAGCGATCGAAATATTTTGACGTTTGCTTTCGTCACCATACGTCAAATCCTTAAATTTTAATTTTTCTACTGTCGTTAACGCTAATCGAAAGATACTTTGTCTATAGGCCCTGAAGTATGATTTTTGAAAGTCAAATCAGTAATAAAAAGGTGCAAAGTCGAATAGCAGCGAAAAGGGCGCGAAAACAATTAGCCAATCGTGGACAAGGGACTGAAGGTGACACATCCTGATCCTATTACAAGAATTCCACTGGGTTTTCGGTGAAGGAAAACATCGTGAGGAAACCTGCATGCTTCAATTTCGAGGCATGTACTGTACCCACTGTCCATTATAAGAGGCGACGGGCTCGCCCCCCGTCACACTGGACAGAGTTTCGGTACTACGTGAAACGTGGATGTTCTGAGGTTTCAGAATATCTCTGACTACCCCCTTGGGAAATATAGTCGTGAGCATATGCTTATGCTTCATTATTTTATTTCTATTTTCCTATCTTCAAGGTTGCTCATACATCTTTCGTCAACGCCATCTATCGAGCTATTTGGAACAATTTTTTTCTTTTCTAATGTCTTTCGGAAAATCCCATATTAGAACAAGCTTCCTCAAAATATTCGAAATTCCTTAGAACAAAAAGATCTGTTATTTCTATAAGTAGGTAACTCCTGTACAGGTTGTATATCTAATTTAGTAACAGTTTATCGCTTGTTTCCGTCTGCACGCGCGCAGGCCATGTGGCGAGTCTGGCGAGTGCCTTGTAGGGCGACCATGATTGTATTTATATTTATTATTTAGGTATCATTTTGTAGGTATAGCATGAGAGGTCTTTTTAATGATTTTATTTGTAAATGTAATTAAGGTATAATAATTATTTGGATGTTTAATTATAATTTCATTTATTGAAATATAAATTAGGTTTAAAATTACTGACATAATCAACTTCAGCAACATGGGTCGTCAACAAAACTCCTTCAGCAACATGCGTCGTCAAATTTACAAAACACCATTCAAATTTCATTAAAATAAATAATGATTTAGGCTAATGACAAAAATATGTAATATTGTATTTGGACATTGTAATCTGATTGTTAATGTTTGCTTGCCATTTTTATAGACCGCTTGTAGACGACCGCTGTTCACGTCCGCAGGAAGCAACTCTAATACCCTGCACGTGTCCCCTGGGTGGTGCTAATTGAACAGCAAACTTAAGGCGCTTTTGTAGGCACCTTCAAATCTCACACTACGCTGATAATGGTAAAATTTTGTTTGAAAATACTTCAGTACCTATGTAAGATCATAAATGTACCTTCCTACTTTTAGCAGATTCTCATTCACCTGATAACCCCAAAAAAGGATTATGGCCTTGAGCTTATGTACCTATGTGTAGATTTTTGTTTTATTATCTAATAAAAAAAACTTTGCGTCTCAAAACTCCACGTGAAGCAAGATAACTGGAGATAGTCCAGTTGTTCCATACTAAACTGCAGTGCCGACAAGACTCAAATGTATGAAACAGCAGATTTATTTTTTGTTCAGACCGATTTGTTCCCATATTAAAAGTTGTTCAGTTTGATGGTTTAAGGGTTAATGATACTTTTCCTCACACCCTGCACAGTAAGAGTTGTTCAGTTTTATGATCTGAAGGAGCTAACGCATTTAATTTTAAGTTTACACCCTGTAAACTTTATCCATCCATCCGTTTGTGCAGGAGGCGATGGTTCGATCCCCGTTCAGACCGACTCATAGCAATGAGTTTTTCGGAATTTATGTACGATTTGTAACACCACTGGCTTTTCGGTGAAGGAAAACATCGTGAGGAAACCTGCATGCTTCAATTTCGAGGCATGTATTGTACCCACTGTCCATTATAAGTGGCGACTTGCTCACCCCCCGTCACACTGGACAGAGTTTCGGTACTACTGGTGAAACGTGGATGTTCTGAGGTTTCAGAATATCTCTGACTCTTGGGGAATATAGTCGTGAGCATATGCATGCAACTTTATCCATTATATAAATAAAGCGTGGTCACCCTACCTGTAACACGAAAATATCGAAGTAATTTGTTTTATGAACCAAATACAAGCTAAGACTCTACCTTTGATGTTTTTCTTTCATTCAAAATCAATTGATTGGTTTATCTTACCTGACTTAATGATCGACGTTTTTATTTTTAAGGTTCCGTACCCAGAGGGTGAAAACGAGACTCTATTCACAAGCCTACGCTGTCCGTCCGTCCTACAGCATAGAGATAGGAAGTACTACTCCTACAGTCATTTTTTTTAAATAGTTTATCCTTTCGGAAAGGCAATGGGAACTAGCCCTTACAGCCTGGTCTTTAGTGATAGTTTCTTTGTACATAATACCTAACTCTTGAAATGCGAGGGCGGTACACACATTCCAATGTTGAGGGGAGTTTTACGCAAGGATCAATCCGAATCTAACGGGAGCGCCTTCTTTATTTCTCACTTTTACTATATTGTTCTCCATTAATGGCACATTATTAAACAAATCCACCACATTAACACAATCATAGCCACGAAAAACTAATTTAGAAAATTAAGAAACAAAGCCCGTCCTTTTCTTCACGATTCCCGTGCAAAACTCTCCTGATGATGATGAGATGATAGATGAAAGATAAGGATGAAATTGTGGTCGATTTTGTAAGCTCGCGCGTTGCCGCTAAAATCACCATGAACGAGTAAACTTGCACCAAAACTTTTGTACTTTCTTCGTATACAACGTGTTAATGAATAAGCGCAAAACTTCATAAACCCCAACTGATTTATAAAAAAATAATTAATTTGAAACAATAATTTCATTATTTTGATGGTTAATATTTAAAGTTATTCACATTTTAAGTTTTGAGGCAAAAATTATTTTTTATCATTTCAGCAATGAATGAAAGCGCTAACGTGCTCGTGGATACATTTTAAGAATCTTATTTTGGTGGTAAGTAGGGTGAGAGTGCCCGACCAGTGGGTTGAGATCGAGTTCAGTAAATTTTAAATTTTACAAACGAATTATTTAATATTTTGAAAAAAAAAATCTCATGTTGAAACCATGATAATTCGATTCTGATCTTGATTCTAATCAAACTACTTTTTAGTTTTGCGTTAATTCATTAACACGTATTATTTGAGATTCCTGTTATGTTGGACGATTTACGCAACTTTTTGGTTCACAATCCGCACGAAATTATGTCACAAAAATCACTAAAACCAATTTTTCACGAATATCAAATACAACACCGACTGAACAGATTAATGGCGGCAAGCCTCTTCGTCCTACAGTCAGGCCAATTTGTTAACATTTTTAGGGTTCCGTAGTCATACTAGGAACCCTTATACTTTCGTCCATTCTGTGTGTCTGTATGACCCGCCTCAATAACTCGCTCATTTTTGCTCCAATTGAATCGAAATTTGGCATGAAGACGGATAACAGTAACCCAAAAACAGAAATGTAGTAGATAGGTAGTTATGAAGAAAACAATTCATATTCATATTCATTTATCATTTAATTTTTTTCGACCCACCATAAAAAAAAGACCTATTTTTTTTGGAAAACATAGTGAGAAACCTGCATGCTTCAATTTAGGGGCATGTACCCACTGTCCATTATAAGTGGCGACGGGCTCACCCCCCGTCACACTGGACAGTGTTTCGGTACTACTGGTGAAACGTGGATGTTCTGAGGTTTCAGAATATCTCTGACTACCCCCTCGGGGAATATAGTCGTGAGCATATGCTTATAATTTTTTTTTTAAATCGAGTGTTATGTCGTTGGATAGGTATTTTACGATGGAACAAAACTCCCATAGAAACTAAATTGATATAATGCTTCTGTCTCGAGATATCAGCGCTCAAAATAAAACTGGATTCTGCCAAAATCGAGTGAGTTTAGGGAGTAGGTATTTAAATTAAAAACTGAAAATAAAATTAAAAAAAGGATTTAATAATTTATTAATGAATCATTATAATGACAATGTTTTATTTAAAAAAAAATGAACATAATCCTAAAATAAAAATATAGTTAAACAAACTTAGACAAAGTAGTTAAAATAACATTTAAAAACATACTACAAATCCAACGTCAACGCGTCAACGCCATCTATCGCTGTATTTTGAACTACATTTTAGTAGCTGTCAGAAACTCCTCATGTTCAAAAATAGCACTCATGGATCGTACATTTTTTTTTGGAAAATAAAGAAAAGTGGTATTATTAATGAAATCTTAAACCTAATAATTATTCCTAAAATTCCCCTTAATATTTTAACCATTTATCATTATTTCAGTTTCCATTGCATTTACTGCCTCTGCTATTTTTGCAGTTCTCATTATTGCAGTCTTTTTTTTTGCAGTCACCATTATTTCCGTTACTACCACTACTCCCACAACTCCCACTACTCCCAATCTACAAATCCAACGTCAACACCATCTATTTTGAACTACGTTTTAGTAGCTGTCAGAAACTCCTCATTTTTAAAAATATCACTCATGGATAGTATTTTTTTGTAAAATAAAGAAAAGTGGGGTTTTAAATGATGTTGTGGCGACGTGCGTTCTCTTTGGACCTCGTTTGACTTTTCACGTTTTGTGTGTCGCGGTGACGTTTTTTCTTCTTCGACCGACAGACGTCTCGGTTTGTGTTCTTTAATAAAATTGATCGCTGCAAGCCAAAGTTTTATTCCTGCATCTCCCACAATGTCTTAAACCTAATATTTATTCCTAAAATTCCCCTTAATACTTTAACCATTTATCATTATTTCAGTTTCCATTGCATTTACTGCATCTTTTGCAGTTCTCATTGTCGTTATCATTATTGCAGTCTTTTTTTTTGCAGTCACCATTATTTCCGTTACTACCACTACTACCACTACTCCCACTACTGCCACCACTCCCGCTACTCCCATCACTCCCGCTACTCCCATCACTCCCGCTACTCCCGCTACTCCCGCTACGCCCACTGCCTCTATTTAAATTGTTAGTATTGTTTTGCACTTTGCTTCCTGATGCAGCCAATACGTCGAAATCTGTAATATGATAAGGTATACGTTATACAGGGTCCTTCTTAATCTGCTGTCAAACTGAACCACTTTTTCTATGGCACCAACATCGAAACGCGAAAAATAATTCAGCTGCCCCATACATTTGGCGCGAGTAGGTTGGCAGTTTTGTATGGAAGAGCTGATTCTTTTTCGCGATTTCGATGTTTTCGCGTTGGTGCCATAGAAAAAGTTGTTCAGTTTGACAGTCTGATCATCCCCTTAAAAAAGAGTCAGCATATAAAAAAGGCTAATAGGCTATAGAGATAGTAAAGTAGTTCCCAGTTTTTTAGGGTTCCGTAGTCAACAAGGAACCCTTATAGTTTCGGCATGTCTGTCCGTCTGTCCGACTTAGCACGGACTTAGCACGGACAGTCCGAGCTGTAATTTCACATGGGTATTTTGTTGGGTACAACTGTGCCCCAGATGTAGGGTTGCCAACTTTTTTTTAGATCAAATATAGTATTACGAGCCTAATGCCCGAAAAAATATAGTAGATCGGGGAAAAATAAGAAAATATACAACGTGTTAATGAATTAACGCAAAACTAGAAAGTAGTTTGTTCAGAATTGAGAGCAGAATCGAATTATCATGATTTCAACATGGGATTTTTTTTTCAAAATATTAAATAATTTGTTTAGAAAATTTTAAATTTACTGAACTCGATCTCAACCGACCGCACAGGCACGCTCACCCTACCTACTACCAAAACAAGATTCCTAAAATGTATCCATGAGCACGTTAGCGCTTTCATTCATTGCTGAAAATGATAAATAATTTTTGCCTCAAAACTTAAAATGCGAATAACTTTAAATTTTAACTATCAAAATAATGAAATTATTGTTTCAATCTAATTATTTTGTTGTAAATCAGTTGGGGTGTATGAGGTTTTGCGCTTATTCATTAACACGTTGTATATTATTTGCTCATCAAAATATACTAGTTTCGCCTATTATATATTTTTCTCAGAATTATAGTAGTAGGGTACTATATTATACAGGTATTATACTATATTATACCCCCTAATATAGTAGCATATTATATTATACAGGGTCCTTCTTAATATGCTGACACTTTTTAAGGGGATTATCAGACCATCAAACTGAACAACTTTCTCTATAGGACCAACATCGAAATCGCGAAAAAATTATTCAGCTGCCCCATACATTTGGCTCGAGTACGTTTGCAGTTTTGTATGGAAGACCAGATTTTTTTTTTCGTGATTTTGATGTTGGTGCCATAGAGACAGTTGTTCAGTTTGTCGGTTGATCATGCCCTTAAAAAGTGTCAGCATATTAAGAAGGACCCTATGAAGTAGGGTTGGCAACCCTACCCAGTTGTTACGATAGAGAGGCTGATGATGATGAGATGTTACAAACAATCAGATAACTTAAAGTCTAGGATATTACAGTGGATCACTTACTGAGAACATCTGAAACAATGATAAAAATAATATTTAGTTTATCCATATTTTTCGGAGACATTAACGATAATATCACAGATTAATAGTTAAATAATAAATAAATAATAAATATCTTGGACATTGTCACACAAATTATCTAGTCACATTTAAAGTACCAGAATCTAGCCTGGACTTGTATTATGATGAGTAGACAACGATATAGAATACATATTATAGATACAAACGTCCATGACTCGGGTACAAATATTCATATTCATCATACAAATATTTGTCCCTTAAGGGATTCGAACCCGCGACCCTCGGCACAGCAGGCAGGTTCACTACCGACTGTGCTATCAGGCCGTCTAAGTAATAACAGATGCATCACTTCCTTGCAAAACGATACATTTTCACTCTTTAAGGGAATATAATTCGGAGCGCGCTCCATACAAACGAAGTCTGGTGATATTTTCAATACTAGCCAATTAAAGTCAACGAAATTTTTCAGAAACAATCTGAAAAATAATCTGTATGTTTATATGAAGTCAAATTTTCGTTAAAATGTATAGTTTTAAAGTTACAGTGCTTCAAAGATTGCCATACAAATCTTAAATATATTTTAACGAAAATCTGACTTCATACAAACATAGAGATTAGTTTCTAGATTGTTTCTGAAAAATTGCATTCACATCTCTTCTGGATTCACGGCAGTAGGTGTAGGTATATACGATAGGATATACGAAGTTAAAAGCAACTACGGAACTACGGAACCCTACCCTGCGCATGGCCCGACATGCACTTGGCCGGTTTTTATTCTTGATCTAGTTATGAAGGATATACTTAATAGGTACTCAATAATTTGTTATATTCAAGTTTTTCATGTTGTATATGAATTTTATTCTCAGATCACCTACCATGGACTTCTAATATACCAGGTGAAGGCGACGCTTCCATAAGCGTAGCTGCCAATAATGCAATCTGAAATAAACAAAGTATTCGTTAAAAAACAATGGAAAAGGAATAGCCGTTATCGCTTTATACATATACAACGTGTTAATGAATTAACGCAAAACTAGAAAGTAGTTTGTTTAGAATCGAGAGCAGAATCGAATTATCATGGTTTCAACATAATATTTAATTTTTTACAAAATTTGAAATAATTTGTTTGTTAAATTTAAAATTTTCTGAACTCGATCTCAACCCACTCTCATTCACTCTCACCCTACTTACTAAAACACGAATCTTAAAATTTATACATGAGCACGTTATCGCGTTTATTCATTACTGAAATGATAACAAATCATTTTTACCTCAAAACTTAAATGCGAATAACTTTAAATTTTAACCATCAAAATAATGAAATTATTGTTTCAATCTAATTATTATGTCATAAATCAGTTGGGGTGTATGAGGTTTGGCGCTTATTCATTAACACGTTGTATATTCGGATTTCGGGGGGGGGGGGGGGGACCCACATATCATACACCCCAACTGATTTATAACAAAATAATTAGATTGAAACAATAATTTCATTATTTTGATGGTTAAAATTTAAAGTTATTCACATATTAAGTTTTGAGGCAAAAATGCCAATCATTTCTGCAATGAAAGCGCTAACATGCTCATGGATACATTTTAAGAATCTTGTTTAGGTAGTTAGTAGGGTGAGAGTGCCCAAGCAGTGGGTTGAGATCGCGTTCAGAAAATTTTAAATTTTAGAAAGAAATTATTTAATATTTTGAAAAAAATTACATAAGTTGAAAACATGATAATCTGATTCTGCTCTCGATTCTAAAGAAACTACTTTCTAGTTATTATGATTATATATATTATATATTTATGATATTCATTAAGCACTTTCGCTGCCACATATCTCAGCCGCACGGTTCGGTCGGTCAGGGCCGCCGCTGAAGTAGCGGCTGACAAAAACCGCAACATTTACTCGGCCCTGGTGCAAAATTACTATTTTATGCCACTGGCCTTTGAGACCACGGGCTGCTGGGGGTCGGAAGCTTTGAGCTTTGTTAAAGAGCTCGACCATCGACTCCAGGAGAGGGGGAACGACGCTCGCTCCGGGTACTACTTGATGCAAAGGTTGTCTATCGCCATACAACGCGGAAACGCGACAAGCGTTATGGGCACCTTTGCATCTGGTATGGCCCGGGGAGGGCTTTTCGACCAAGTGTGAATATTTTATTAAGTTAGTTTTATTTTAGTTAGTTATATTTTAGTAAGTAAAGCCGTGGTGGTCCAGTGGCGAGTAACCTTGCCTGCCGTGCAGGAGGCGATGGTTCGATCCCCGTCCAGACCGACTCGTACCAATGAGTTTTTCGGAATTTATGTACGATTTGTAACACCACTGGCTGTTCGGTGAAGGAAAACATCGTGAGGAAACCTGCATGCTTCAATTTCGAGGCATGTATTGTACCCACTGTCCATTATAAGTGGCGACGGGTTCACTCCGCATCACATTGGACAGAGTTTCGGTACTACTGGTGAAACGTGGATGTTCTGAGGTTTCAGAATATCTCTGGCTACACCCTCGGGGAATATAGTCGTGAGCATATGCATGCTTATGCTATTTTAGTAAGTTATATTTAAGTCAGTTATATTTTATTGTTATTTCTTTAATTAACCTGCAAATAAATATTCATTAACACTATGAGGACTAAGGGGGGGGGGGGGGGGGACCCACGCTCGGGAGCCTTTCTGGTACAGAGAATTTCTTTGGCCATCCAGAGGGGCAATGCGGCCAGTATCTTTGGGACCTTTGAGCCGGGGTTGCGAAGGGCAGTGCCTTTAGATTAGTTAGTGATAGTCTGACGAAGCTTGCATGCGGATTTTATCTTGTGTCCTGCCATTGGCGAAGCTTGTAGCGGATATAGATGTATGTGATTAAGATTTGACGAAGCCTGCGTTGCGGATTAGATTATTTTTGTTACATTGTTTTGAATTAAATAATTTGTTTAAGTAATAAACTAAATAAGTAAAAACATCAATCACAAAAATATAGCGGTCAGCACAAGCTTCGTCAATAACACAGATACACAAATAAACAGACATAAATCAGCAACAAGCTTCGTCAAAACATTGAAAAACACTCTCAGTCAAATAACCCGCCCCTTGTCGAACCTGGCGCAAAGGAGCCCAAAACGCTAGCAGCATTGCCACGCTGAATTGCAATCGCTAGCCTCTGCACCAGAAACGACCCAGAACGGGGATCATAATACTTTTTACTATTTGTTTGTATTAACACGTTGTATAGGTATTATTGAAATTAATTAAATACTTACAAGCAAGAGTGCTACAGCGAATTTCATCTTGATCGAAGATTAAACGTATGTCTTGGTACCTTCACTGAACCTAGAATGATATTAATCGTCATTTGAACACAATTTATATGAAAAAATAACAATAGGCAGTGATATTATAGATCAAATGCAAACAGCAAAGTCAAACAATTTTTATCATAACGTATCAAGAAATAAAGTTTGTTTTTGAAAAACTTGATGACGCAGATGGAAATAGGGGAAAGCTGTGCGAGACTATCCGTTGAGATAAGATGTTCCTTTTCAATTGCATCATAACTATATTCCCCGAGGGGATAGTCAGAGATATTCTGAAACCTCAGAACATCCACGTTTCACTAGTACCGAAACTCTGTCCTGTGTGACGGGGAGTGGGCCCGTCGCCACTTGTAATGGACCGTGGGTACAATACATGCCTCGAAATTGAAGCATGCAGGATTCCTCACGATGTTTTCCTTCACCGAAAAGCCAGTGGTGTTACAAATCGTTCATAAATTCTGAAAAACTCATTGGTACGAGTCGGCTTGGACCGTTGGCCGTTTAGGCTCTAGGGCGTTTTTCGCGCAAATGTCCCATTCGCGCAAATGTCCCGTTCGCGCAAATGTCCCGTTCGCGCAAATGTCCCGTTCGCGCAAATGTCCAGTTCGCGCAAATATCCATTCGCGCTAATGTCCCTTTCGCGCAAACGTCCATTCGCGCTAATGTCCATTCGCGCTAATGTCCATTCGCGCTAATTTTCCTTCGCGCTAATGTCCATTCGCGCTAATGTCCATTCGCGCAAAAGTCTTTCGCTCAAATGTCCATTCGCGCAAAAGTTTTTCGCTCAATTGTCCTTCGCGCAAATGTCCTTCGCGCAAGTGTCTTTCGCTCAAATGTCCCAGATCCCGGGTGCGGTTGTTTGGTTGTTTTTCAATCGAAGGTACGGAACGAACAGTTGTTTTTCAACTCGCCAAAAGGTACGGAACGATCCCGGTTGTTTTATAACCTCAAATTTTGACATTGACAGTAATATGGGCTTCCAGGGCTTCCAGGGCTTCCATCATTTCCAAATACAATAAAAACTCATCTTCCATGCTAAAGAATCAAAGAGTGAATAAAAATAAATTAAAAAAACTAACTTTTATTCAAAATGAGCAAAAAGTCAAGTAACCACAGATAATCAAAACGTCAGAGTGTTTTTTAACCATCTAATTTGATGGTTAAAAGTTGCAACCCGTCAGAGGTACGGAACGGTTGAATTGTGACAACCGAGTTGCAAAGGGCGTTTTTTCACCGAGGCTCTGAACGGCGTTAGTGCGAAAAGTTGCACCCAGAGTGCACTCTGGGCGTAGGCTCTGAACGCGCCCCAGCAGTAGAAAGATGCATATCTCCATAGTAATTTTGACATTTTCAACTCCTGAGTTCAACTCCTGAGTTTCAAAAATCGCTGTTTAATCTTCGAGCGTTCTTCCTAAAGGGGATCATCTCGTGCATCTTTCCCCTATAAGTTATTTGTATAGGCTATTTCAATCATTGACGTATTATGATTTAAATACTCGTAAATACAATATATATATTCTTTCTATTCTTTTCTTTCATTTTGAATACGTTTTTGTTCTTATCAGTGACAATAAACAGAAACGTAGTCGCTCACTCAAGGCCTCATAAAATGGCTCAAAGTCACCCAAAGGACAATGGGCTCAGGGCTTTTACGTGGTCACAATATTAAACATTTATCAATATAAAGAACGCATAAATTATAATAGTATAAGGTGACTAATGGTTATTAAGAAATAACAACAATCAGTTATGGGCTCATAACTTTCCATAATGCCTATTTATGATAACAATGTCCTTCACAAGTGAAGTAGGCACCTGCCTACTCACTAAATCGTCACTAAGACAATGCACCGATGCACAAACAAATACACAGAGGAACACACACGACACGTCACTAGCCCTGAAGGTCCCACGCAAGAGTCCCTCACTGGCCAAGCTCCGTCGCCTTCGACAAGGGATGTTTACATTCCACGCGAGGGAGATGAGAGGCGTGAGACGGGAACCTCGTCATCATTCTCCTTATAATAGTGTTACTCCAAGCATATGCTCACGACTATGTTCCCTGAGGGGGTAGTCAGAGATATTCTGAAACCTCAGAACATCCACGTCACAGGTCCGGCACTTCAAACAACGTTTTGGATTTGACATGATGGCGTTCGCACATGCGCACTTTGCGCAAATTATGCGTGACATATGTGTAGGGTTGACTTACCACGTATTTTATGAACATAATTATACATTTTATTAAATTTTATAGTTCATTCTGTTATTCAAAATAGTATTTAAGCTAAAGAATTACTGAAAATTTGAATTTAGCGTTATTTTCCGACGTTTATTTATACTGAGAGGATACAAATAAAATATATTTTATGCAGTCAAGTACTACGGTCTCAGGGACTGTCTGCAATCCCTTGGTCGGCTCCCTTAAAGTGACCTCCCCACTTATAATGGACAGTGGGTACAATACATGCCTCGAAATTGAAGCATGCAGGTTTCCTCAGGATGCTTTCCTTCACCAAAAAGCCTGTGGTGTTACAAATCGTACATAAATTCCGAAAAACTCATTGGTACGAGTCGGCCTGGACGGGGATCGAACCATCGCCTCCTGACTTATTTTGTTATAAATTGGGGTTTATGAGCTTTTGCGCTTATTCATTAACGGCTAATGGCTACGGAACCCTATCATGGGCGAGTCCAACACGCTCTTTACCGATTTTTAATTACTAAATGACTTCGGTTTTCGAAGGGGACTCTAGTCTGGTCTGCGCAAACGAATAGTTTCTATGCCTACATTTTTGGGAAAGTTATATAGTCTTATGGGTACAATCACCCATAATTAATGCAACTATCTACCCTTTGTATACAGAGTGTTAGGGTAAACAGTTGCATTACTTTAAGGGGTGATTGTACCCATGATACTGAACCACTTTCCCTAAGAAACAAATAGGAAATTCTAAAAAAAATTGTGGACTTCTCATACTAAATGCAATCAGCTGATCGAACTTTAGTATGAAAAGACGATTTTTTTTTCCAATTTCCTCCAGGTTTCTTAGGGAAAGTTGTTCAGTATAATGGGTACAATCACCTCTTAAACTAATGCAACTGTTTACCTTATTGAAAACATACCAACAATATCTATTTTTATAACATTGTGTGGTCACCTTAGCTGTTTTATTTATTGTTGTTAAGAAAAACATCTTTTGATTTTAATAGAGAAGATAAAACACAATTGTATATTTTCCATCTGCGTGTATAGTCCCTGAGTTTTTCTAAAACAAACTCTATTTCAATAACAATTAGGATGGAAATCGTTTGACTTTGTTGGTGTTTGCATTTGATATATAGTTTCCCTATTCTTCTATTGTTTTTTTTTCATATAAATTGTATGAAAATGTCCTATGATTTATTGTCATTCTTCGGTTCAGTGAAGGTACCAAGACGTAAACTGAAACTTCGATCAAGATGAAATTCGCTATAGCATTATTGACTGTAAGTAATTTTTAATGAAGCCTTTTTAAGACTAGTACTTAAGAGAAGTTTATTCCGAATGCGTAAATGCGCGCTGCATACAAACGAATTCTGGTGATATTATCTGTGTGACTAGAAACACTTATATTTCAGTTTGTTTTTTTTTATGCCAATAGATGGCGTTGTATCTAGACTGCTTTATTGTAAATCGCGATGTTAAGATTCGCCCGAGACTTAATAAGTAGTCAAGGAGATTTTGTTTTTTAAGTTTTGCGAGTTTGAATAAAGAACTCATTTCCGAACACGTTCGTTTCATTTGGGAGGACCTCAAGTAGGCGGGAACAATACTAACCAATTAAAGTCAATGAAATTTTGCAGAAACAATCTAGAAACAAATCTCTATGCTTGTATCTTGGACAACTCATCTCCGACACCTCGACCCCTGACAACTCGACCGCGACAACTTGACCCCGACAACTCAACCCACAACTCTACCCCCGATTTCTTGAAAATAATCCTTACTTTATCTTATCATTTTTATTCAGGCCCGCTTGCGCCAAGCTGAGTTTATCGTTATAGTATAAGAGGTAAGAGGAATTTTGGTAACCATCAGCTGCAAGGCTGATTCAGTATTCATAGGGTGTAGAGCATCTCTGTGATGGGGATGGACCAGGTCTGCCTGCATAACTCCAGTCGCTTTAGGAGTTACAGGTGGGGGGTGGGGTTATAAGGTGTAAAATTGAATGTAAATGCACAAGATCAATTATGCTTATACTGTGGCAGAGGGGAAATGCTACCGCAAGGCTAGTCCTTATAATAATGAGTCAAAGTCCCTGGCGGATAAAAGCCTTAATATTTTTTTTTTCAGGTTGCATTCGGATCGGTGCTGGTGAAAGCGGCGCCGGCGCATGCGAACCCTTGCGCGCCTCCGAATACTGCTTTAATAAGCGTACATCGTATGTATATAATCTTCTTCTTTCTTATAGCGTGGGTATAGTCGGGGAAATCTATGGATTTTTGTATGGAGTAGGTTGCATTAATTGCACTTTTGGTGAAAATTTGGAATGTAGTAGATACATACATGAAAAACGTAAATTCTCAATAATCCCTATTTTTATATTGTATTACTGAATAATTAAGACATTTACAAAACATTAAATTTAGGTATGAACAAAAAATGGAAAACTGGTGATTTTGTACAGGATGGCTTCGTTCAATACGTTTTACTTATAACAATAATAATCCACGGTTAATATCGTTCATTTGGGTAGATATTTAATATTTTGTAAGTCTTCAAAAATTATAACCTCAAAACTAAATTATTTACTGTTTGTTTTTACACATTAAATTTGCCTTTTGATAATTAACTGTATCTATTGCTGGTCGAAATATTTTTAGAAATAAGCTTGCCATTTGTACATTAATATCGATTTTAAGGTATTTCTCAGGTTCCCGAGCCTATATAACCACGAAATCTGGACAAAAGTGTTATAAACTAACAGTAACATTATTTCAAACACAATTTACTAAAGTGTCTTTAATGCAATCTCAAACCTTATTTTTCCTAGACTAATAATCACTTGCGGCAAAAAATATTTAGGTCAATTAATGTGTCGGGGACATTAATTGACCTTAATATCTTTTGTTTACATCAAAAATAACAGGTGACCGAATTATTTTTACTTTTTGACGAGTGGCATTGGTTTTGTAAATTTGTAATTTAATGTTACATGAAAACTGCTGAACCGATTTTCATGAAACAAAGCTAAGAACACTCTCGCAAAAATTAGCTTTCTATTTAAAAAAAACGCATCGAAATCGGTCCACCGGTCGAGGAGCTACGGTGCCACATACAGACAAACAGACAGACCGACATATTGGAGTCAAACATTATAACACCCCTGTTTTTGCGTCGGGGGTTAAAAAACGCAGAACAATAGAAAAATTATGTTTTCAACTCCCTTTTCGTTTTATTTTTCTTCTTATCGTGTGGGTAGCAAGCCCTGGTGTCTGAGTTTCAGACGACCTTACAGTCTCTGACATTGTTTTTAAGTAACGACTACTACCAAAGTCAAAGTCAAAGTCAAAGTCAATATAATTTATTAAATATAGGAGCTTGCAGCACACTTATCAAACGTCAAATCTTTTTAAAGCTACCACCGCGTCGTAACGTAGAGAAGATGCGGCCAGAAACTCTACAACATAACACGACTTAATAACTACTACAATATAAATTCTTAAGCTAAAGTTATGTATACAATAATACATAGTCTATTTAATAAAATAATAATAAATACCAGCAGAGATAGTAAGCAGGAACCAACGGCTTAGCGTGCCATTCGAAGCACGGAATCATCTTTCCTTTCAGAAAATCAGGTCGTTCAGCCTGCAATGTCCTAACCAGCTGCGGAAAAACAAAACAAAAGCTTGCGCTAGCATAATGTCATGTAGTTGTGTATCCGATCACGATTTGCGAAAAAAGCATAGCATATGCTCACGACTATATTCCCCGAGGGGGTAGTCAGAGATATTCTGAAACCTCAGAACATCCACGTTTCACCAGTAGTACCGAAACTCTGTCCAGTGTGACGGGGGGTGAGCCTGTCGCCTCTTATAATGGACAGTGGGTTAAATACATGCCTCGAAATTGAAGCATGCAGGATTCCTCACGATGTTTTCCTTCACCGAAAAGCCAGTGGTGTTACAAATCGTACATAAATTCCGAAAAAAACTCATTGGTACGAGTCGGCCTGGACGGGGATCGAACCATCGCCTCCTGCACGGCAGGCAAGGTTAGTCGCCACTGGACCACCACGGCTAATTTCGAATTGTCTCAAAGAAAAGTACCTATAGAAAAAATAAACTTTATCTTTGTTTATCTTTGTTTCAGATCTTTTAGGTAAGCGATCAACTTCTATATTCTAGAATTTAAGTTATCTATTTGTTTGTAACGTCTCAGCATCATCATCATCATTATCAGCACATCATCGTCCACTGCTGAACATAGGCCTCTCCTAAGGCACACCACAAAACTCTGTCCTCGGCCTTCCTCATCCAGTCGCTCCCCGCTACTTTTTTAGGTCGTCTGTCCAGCGGGCAGCAGGGCTTCCCACACTACGCCTACCAGTTCGCGGTCTCCACTCTAGAACTCTGACACCCCATCGGTTGTTAGACCTTCTGCAGATATGACCAGCCCATTGCCACTTCAGCTTGCTAATTTTCTGAGCTATATCAACCACTTTAGTTCTCTGACGTATCACTTCATTTCTGATGTGATCAAAGAAACACTGAGCATAGCTCTCTCCATAGCTCGCTGAGCGACCTTGAGTCTCATCATCATCAGCCTCTATTCTATACCATCACAACTGGGCAAGAATTTTAAGGTAGGTATTAAGCTTCTTGCAACTGGGGCACAATTCGGCTGTTCCAAAAAAATACTCTGAATACGCCATTGAAAATTTAACGCCAGAGTCACTTTCAGAGAATTTTTTATTTATTTATGATTAATGGACTTTTTGATTGTGCGTTAGCACTGCATTTCCCCCAGTAGTCGGGGAAATCTACGGATTTTTGTATGGAGAAGGTTGCATTAATTGCACTTTTGGTGAAAATTTGGAAAATAGTAGATAAACCTGAAAAACATAAATTCTTAATAATCCCCGATTTTTTATTGTGTATTATTGAATAATTAAGACATTTACAAAACATTAAATTTAAGTACGAACAAACAATTTAAAACTGGTGATTGTGTACAGGATGGCTTCATGCAATTCGTTTTATTTATAACATTAATAATCCCCGGTTAATATCGTAAATTTGAGTAGATATTTAATATTTTGTAAGTCTTCAAAAATTATAACCGCAAAACTAAATTATTTACTGTTTGTTTGTACACATTAAATTTGCCTTGTGATAATTAACTGTCTCTTTTGCTAGTATGCTGGAAGAAATATCTTTCGAAATAAGCTTGCCCTTTGTAAATTTATATCGATTTTAAGGTATTTCTCAGGTTCCTGAGCCAATATAACCACGAAATCTTAACAAAAGTATTATAAACTAACAGTAATATTATTTCAAACACAATTTACTAAAGTGTCTTTAATGCAATCTCAAACCTTATTTTTCCTAGACTACAGTGTCAAGTAGTTTGTGGGAGTATCTATCCCAATATCAGGGATTGTTTTTTGATCAAGAACGAGAAGAGATTGGATTGCGGAGCCTCGTGGCAGGCAAAATTTGACTCGCAAAAACGCAAAACTTGACTCTAACAAAAATTTTCACTTTAAAGCTTAATGTTTCGCTAACGGATCCCTAAATCGAAAAATGGTTTAAACACACCCGAAATATTTTTAAAAGACCTATCCAACGATACCCCACACCATGGGATAGACGAGAAAAACAAAAATCATCCCCACTTTTCGTATAGGGGATGTACCCTAAAAATTTTTTCAAGATTTTGTTTTACCACTTTATCGGCGTGATTAATATGTATACCCATGTCAAATTACAGCTTTCTAGTACTAAGTGACTCTGAGCTAAGCCGCGGACAGACGGACAGACATAGCGAAACTATAAGGGTTCCTTGTTGACTACGGAACCCTAAAAATTAGCTTGATTGGTCCCCGCCGTCGCCTGCAATACCTACCTAATAACATTTAAATTATATTAGCTCAAATAAAGCTGTTATAGCTGATTAGGGTTATACAGGGTGTTCGGCAGATCGTTGAACATACGAAAATGGGGGGTAGGTAGGGTCATGTGCTACCTACTCAGCCCCAAAAATTTAATTTAGACCCAAATTTTTTTTATGTCAATGATTTTTTGAAATTTTGGAAATTCGTCACTTGCACACCTTTTTTTTAATGGACAGATCTGGATGTATTTAAATGAAGATTACCATATTTAAATTGATCGTTTCATTATTTTCACGTTTGCATTGATAAATTTCGTAAAACATTTAACTTTCCACATAAGTAGAATTTCATCGAAATGGTCCGGCTAGGTAAAGGTCCTAGGTCAAATCTTTGGGCCGAGTAGGTAGCACATGACCCACCTACCCCCCATTTTATTATGTTCAGCGAGCTACCGAACACCCTGTATAGCTTGTTTTTCTCATTTTAGTTAAAAGGCTGTAGTAGGGTAAAAAGAAAAGGGGGAATAAACAATTTTTTTTTGTTTAAAATTACAATATGGGTATCAAATGAAAGCTAGTGATCAGACGATTCCAAATATATACATAATATAGTACTTTTATTTCTAATGATTTTTATCTTTTCACATTACAGGTCCTACCGTAGGAGCCGCAGCAAACAGCGATGTGAATGGCAATGAAGACGTTCTAAATAAACGCAATGGACATCATCATTGACTTACCAATAACTAGACGTAGGGTCCACGCTCAAAAGTGTCCGAACCAAAAGAGCATCAAAACGTAAAAAGAGAACCAATTACGCGACAGTCTTCGTTTGACCGGACCCTGTCGCGATGGGAGAGTGGGATGGAAAAGAATTTCATCATTTTCAATGTTTATAGTTGGTTTGTATTACTACACGTACTTAGGTTTGTGTAGTTTAGTCTTGGACACTTTTTTCGAGAATTTTGGTCTAGACCCGGCGTCCATAGTTTTCTACGTCAATGATGGACATCGTAAAAACTTAAAACATAAAATTAGGATATGATTCTGATACAATTACAATATCTTTTAATATGAATGGAATACCTACATCTTAAAAAAAAAAGAAAATAGTGATATTTTAATATATGATTGTAATTGGCTTAATAGTTGTAATAAATAATATTTAAAATATACCTACTTTTATTCTTGGTGGAAGTAAAATTTGGAAAAATAATCACTTTGACAATTAACGGCAAAACAGAATTTTCATATATTTAGAAAAAAAAAATGTGAACTCAATAAAGTCAAAGTCAATATAATTACTACGTTTGATAAGAGCTTGCAGTATGCTTAGTGCGAGTTTTTCTAACTACTCGAACGCGTTAACGTAAACCGTGATTTGTATGGGATTAAAACAGAGCCATCTGGTGGCATTCATGAAAAACATAATTTGCGAGTGCGAGTTTTAACTCTGTCACTGACGACCACTAAGTGAGCACGTAAACATCGATGTCCTTGACGTAAACAGTATTGGTGACAGTTTTGCTAGCTTTTGCGAGTGTGAGTTGCGACTTTGACAGTTCGAAGAGTAAACTTTACGCTAACGCGATAGTGAAGTTGTCACTAAAGTTTTTGTCGTGAGAACATTTAATTATACAGTTTTTTTTCATTAAAAATGTTGTAAGAAGCGGATAAAATAATGGCAGCACGTAATTTTTCGCTTGGATGTTGTTTGCGACAGCTAAGGCACAAGATAAACGCAATTAAACGAACGAAATGACCCTAATTAAAAGTGGTTCAGACCATCAAACTAAACACCTAAAATCACACTCAGTCAAAATCAGTTGTTCCATACAAAATTGCAATGCCTCCTCGACTCAAATGTATGAACAGCAGATTTTTTTTGCAATTAAATTTTGCTCCCATAGTAAAAGTTGTTCAGTTTGATGAGACTACCCGTAAAAAAGTTTGATTCTTTTCTATTCCACTCTTTAGTCATCACAGAAAGTGAATTTATGAACTCGTATAAGTATTTCACCAGATTTTAACTTAATTTACGTTTAATAAACTTCACTTCACTCACTAGAACTTCAATTAATTTCAATGTTACAAATAACTAATATTCACTTATACCTAATGCTCCTGCAAACATCACCAATATTTCATTGGCTCATCTTAATTTTTAATAAAATTTCATGTTATTAGACCTGAATGAATATGCCTAAACAAAGAAGGTAAACAAACCTGAGCAATGTGAACAACGCTAAATTCGAAATGATAACCCGCCTTGTTTTGATTGACAGCTGCTTACGTTAAGAGCTTTATTAAAAACAATATCTTACATTTAGTCGGCTTATCTCCCACACTCCATCATAATGCCAACTTAAGAAAAACAATAAACGCTATTCAAGGTGAGTAAACGGCGCTCGAGAGTTACAAATGCTTGCAACTCACACTCGCGTGTTTTCGGTCGTCGATACGTTTGACGTTTATTCGATTAACTTTTTAGTAAAGTCATTCGATTTGTTTTGTGAAACTCGCACTAGGGGTACAGCACTCTTATCAAACGTAGACAATAGTAGAAAATATAAAAATTACTATCCTGGAAAACATACTTATTCACACAAAAATACAATTCAATTAAATTATACTTTATTGCACACCAAAACAGAACATACATTTGAAAAATACTATATTTATTCCGTGTGGTGCTGGCTAAGAATAGCATCATCCCATTTCCTCCTGTGGGTGTCGTAAAAGGTGACTAAGGGATCTACCAGAGGATGGGCAACAGCATCCTCTGAGTATACATATCCAACCAACTGCAATCGCCAACCCGCCTGCCAAGCGTGGCGATTATGGCAAAACCCCCAAACATGGACCGCCCGTTGTAGCGGTCCTATGTCCCATGTGGCAGTGGACGTCCATCGGTTAAGAAACGAAAAGAACGAAAACGTAAAAAAGAGGACGAATTACGCAACAGTCTTCGTTTGATCGGGCGACTACGCGCACGCGCGCCGTGCCCCGATGGGGGAGTGTGACGGAAAAGAATTTCAGCATGTTCAATGTTTTTAGTTGGTTTATATTACTATACGTACTACGTTGTGTATTATAGTCTCGGGCACTTTATTCGAGTATTTTGTACTAGACCCGGCGTCCATAGTATTCTACGTCAATGGTTACAAACATCAAAAACACAAATAAACAACAACAAAAAATTAGACAAAAAGATAATTTATTTCTTTAATTTTATTTAAACACACAAGATAAAAAAAGACATAACAGTTATGTAATTGCTCGTTTAGAATTAAGCTCACTTTTGTCAACACGACCTTCCTGTAAATTTTTGATAATTATGTTGTTTATGTCGTACAAAATAAGAAAACCATTTGGAGATTATGTGATTCAAAGCTTATATCAAAATTATCAGATTTTTCTATCCATTATATCACGAGTTATTTGAAAAATACTGAAAAATATAATATAGGTAGAGGTTGAATGAGATTTTATTTCTTTGCCTGCTTGGCTTTTCTATTGTATTTGACAGTTTTTATTTTTAATGTTATTGCGGCCAAGGTATCTTAGCCATAAATCCTACGTTTTTCAGAAAATTCAAAAGTAAATTAAAAATAGAAATATCGGTCAACAATAAAAATCGGAAAAATACGTATCTCTTATTTTTAACCTATTTTTATTCAAACAGATGGTTAAAATAATGTAATGTTGTCAATTATTACTGATAATTATTACAATATAACTATTAAGTTAGTTAGTATCCTAAGTTCATTATATTTAAGTTCCAAACCTGCTTTTTTAATCCTGTTTTGAACAATTAAGAACAGGTTTGGTATGGTAACTCTATTTTTTGTTAGAATTTCCCTTATCATTATCGCAGTTACAATTATTACTGACATTGCAATTATCAGTCCCATTATTTCCGTTGCCATTTCCCTTTTTCTTTCCACGACTATTTCCATCCTTCCCATTATCTCCGTTATCATTCCCATTATCTCCGTTCTTATTCCCTTTGTTTTTCCCTTTACTTCCGGGATTATCCCCATTATTTTCGTCATCATTCCCAGTATTTCCGTTGCCATTTCCCTTTTTCTTTCCACGACTATTTCCATCCTTCCCATTATCTCCGTTATCATTCCCATTATCTCCGTTCTTATTCCCTTTGTTTTTCCCTTTACTTCCGGGATTATCCCCATTATTTTCGTCATCATTCCCAGTATTTCCGTTGCCATTTCCCTTTTTCTTTCCACTACTATTTCCATCATTCCCATTATGTCCGTTATCATTCCCATTATCTCCGTTCTTATTCCCTTTGTTTTTCCCTTTACTTCCGGGATTATCCCCATTATTTTCGTCATCATTCCCAGTATTTCCGTTGCCATTTCCCTTTTTCTTTCCACTACTATTTCCATCATTCCCATTATGTCCGTTATCATTCCCATTATCTCCGTTCTTATTCCCTTTGTTTTTCCCTTTACTTCCGGGATTATTCCCATTATTTTCGCCATCATTCCCAGTATTTCCGTTGCCATTTCCCTTTTTCTTTCCACGACTATTTCCATCATTCCCATTATCTCCGTTATCATTCCCATTATCTCCGTTCTTATTCCCTTTGTTTTTCCCTTTACTTCCGGGATTATCCCCATTATTTTCGTCATCATTCCCAGTATTTCCGTTGCCATTTCCCTTTTTCTTTCCACGACTATTTCCATCATTCCCATTATCTCCGTTATCATTCCCATTATCTCCGTTCTTATTTCCTTTGTTTTTCCCTTTACTTCCGGGATTATCCCCATTATTTTCGTCATCATTCCCAGTATTTCCGTTGCCATTTCCCTTTTTCTTTCCACGACTATTTCCACCATTCCCATTATCTCCGTTATCATTCCCATTATCTCCGTTGCCATTTCCCTTTTTCTTTCCAGAACTATTTCCATCATTTCCATTATCTCCGTTATCATTCCCATTATCTCCGTTCTTATTTCCTTCGTTTTTCCCTTTACTTCCGGGATTATTCCCATTATTTCCTTTTTTATTTTCGTCATCATTCCCATTATTTCCCTTGCCATTTCCCTTTTTCTTTCCACGACTATTTCCATCATTCCCATTATCTCCGTTATCATTCCCATTATCTCCGTTGCCATTTCCCTTTTTCTTTCCAGAACTATTTCCATCATTCCCATTATTTCCATCATTCCCATTATCTCCGTTATCATTCCCATTATCTCCGTTCTTATTTCCTTCGTTTTTCCCTTTACTTCCGGGATTATTCCCATTATTTCCTTTTTTATTTCCACCTCCTTTTTTATGTCCATTATCATTCCCGTTACCGCCATTTCCACTATTATTTCCGTTTTCACAGTTTTCATTATTTCCATTATCATGCCCTTTTTTTGATTTCTTATGTTTTTTTGTTTCCTTATCACAATCTGTTGTGCAAGGTTCTGTTGTTTCTGGTGATGAACCTCCTGGTAGAATGTCAGTCAAAACTGTAATGTAATAAGATTATATTCGTTAGAAAGCAGCCAAATAGACTGACGGACCGACTCGTACCAATGAGTTTTTCGGAATTTATGTACGATTTGTAACAGTTGGCTTTTCGGTGAAGGAAAACATCGTGAGGAAACCTGCATGCTTCAATTTCGAGGCATGTATTGTACCCACTGTAAATTATAAGAGGCGACGGGCTCACCCCCCGTCACACTGGACAGAGTTTCGGTACTACTGGTGAAACGTGGATGTTATGAGGTTTCAAAATATCTCTGACTACTCCATCGGGGAATATAGTCGTGAGCATATGCATGGCTTAATACATAATAAAATACATATTTTGTGTCTAAACCCCCCCCCCCCCCCCCCACACACACACGCATATCCATAAGTTTATGTAAACCTTGCTCGCAATACAACGTGTTAATGAATTAACGCAAAATTACAAAGTTTGTTTAGAATCGGGAGGAGAATCGTTTTTTTCATCAAAAAATTTGTTTGTATAATTTAAAAATTTACTGAACTCGAGGGAAGAAGGGGTTGATGATGATGAGACATTAAAAAGAAACAGATTTAAGGGTATATTACTGTTGGCACGCTCCATACAAACGAAGTCTGGTGATATTTTCAATACTAACCAATTAAGCTCAATGAAATTTTGTAGAAACAATCTAGGAACAAATCTCTATGCTTATATCGTGTCAGATTTTCCTTAAAATGTACAGTTTTAAACTTACATTGCCTCAAAGATTTCCATACAAATATTAAATTAATCCTAGCATTGAAACTATATATTCGGACTCGATACAAGCATAGAGATTTGTTCCTAGATTGTTTCTACAAAATTTCATTGAGTTTAATTGGTTAGTATTGAAAATATCACCATAGTACGTTTGTATGGAGCGCGCTCCGAATTATATCCCCTTAAGGATTTGTCCAGGGCTGCAATCGCGGTAAATATTCGTTGATTGAACCGTGACTGGACTACGTACGAACCATAACTTTTGACACATTTGGTATTGCGCTAATCATGGTACAGCTCGTGACAGCCGTTAGAGCCGTTTTGACAAATCGCTCAGACATTAAAGGCTGTCAGTTACATAGAGTTAAGCGCGATGCGGAATTCAGCACAGTTGAATAGTAATTTGATTGCAATGTGATTAGAACGAAAATTGGATAAGTATAGAACTTCGATGTTTTAAATTAGCGCAATCGGTTTCCAGCAAAATTGCTCGTCTATAGGCCGATCGCACGATCGCAAATCCGGTCTCGGCCAAAAAATTTTGCTATTTGGCCTTGACAGGAAGCAGCGGTCAGGGCCCCTAGACAAAGTACTTTCGATTAGCGTTAACGACAGTAGAAAACATAAAAAATGTATGGACTTGACGCATGGTGACGAAAAAAACGTCAAAATGTTTCGATCGCTAATGTCAAATCCATACATTCTGTCATTTTCTACTAGCGTCCACGCCAATAGAATGCCACTTTGTCTAGAGGGCAGGTGCCCGTCTAATGGGCACTTAAGAGAAGTTTATTCCGAATGCGTAAATGCGCGCTGCATACAAACGAAGTCTGATGATATTTTCAATACTAACCAATTTAAGTCAATAAAATTGTTAAAAACAATCTAGATACTAATGTCTATGCTTGTATGAAGTCAGATTTTTGTTAAAATATTAATTTAATTATTAAATTAAGGATTTGTATGGAAATCTTTGAGGCACTGTAACTTTAAAACTATACATTTTAACGAAAATCTGACTTCATACAAGCATATAGATTAGTTTATAGATTGTGTCAACAAAAAATTGTTGACTTTAATTGGTTAGTATTGAAATTATCACCAGACTTTGTTTGTATGGAACACGCGGTCGAAAGAAAGATTACAATAGTCGATTACTTACTAGAGTCGATACCGAGGGTACTGAGTAAACCACCTGAAACCAAGGGAAAAGCTTAGTTTAGATTTTCAATAAACGTTTCTTGGAGATTATGATTTTTGATGGAACTTTTATGACAGACTGACCGACATAGGCATCAAACTTATAACACCCTTCTTTTGCGTCGGGGATTAAAAACAATATAAAATGTGTAGGAAACTTTATAAATAATTAAGATACCTATATAGATTATTAATTATACAGATTCCTTCTTATTTTTTTATTTTTATTTTTTTTTAGTTTTTATTATGCTGACACTTTTTTAAGGGGATGATCAGACTGTCAAACTGAACAACTTACTCTATGGGACCAACATTGAAATCGCGTTATATACGCGACTTCAATGTTTAGGCCTATAGAGATTTGTTGGTCCTATTGAGAAAGTTGTTCAGTTTGATCGTCTGATCATCTCCTTAAAATAGTGGCAGCATATTAAGATTGACCCTGGGTGTTAGGGTAAACAGTTGCATTACTTTAAGAGGTGATTGTACCCATGATACTGAACAACTTTCCCTAAGAAACCTATAGCAAATTTGTAAAAAATCTGATCGAACGTTTGTATGAAAAGTCGAAAAAATATTTAGCGAATTTCCTATAGGTTTTTTGGGGAAAGTTTTTCAGTATCATGGGTACGATCACCCCTTAAAGTTATGCAACAGTTTACCCTAACACCCTGTAAAGGGTGAAATTGATATCATTTGCATCCTTTTAAACTAAGAGTCTACCCATCAAACTGAACAACTTTTGCTATGGGAGCAAACCAATCAGAGCAAAAAACATTTGCTGTTGCATACATTTGAGTCTAGGCATTGCAGTTTAGTATGGAAGAGCAGATTTTTTTTTGCTTTGATAGGTTTGATCCCATAGTAAAAGTTGTTCAATTTTGCTTGCATACATTTTCGAATTCATATTAATATTCATTTATTTATACTACAAATACATTATCTTTACAGGTTTACACCCAAATTAATAATATAATAACTTATTATTTAACCTTACCTTTGCCTTACTTAAATAATCTAAAGTGGCCTCTGTGAATTTTGTCAATGAACAATGGAATATATCTCCTCTAAATATCGCGTTTAGTCTTTGACTATTTATATGTAGACTGGTTACGCGTGTAATTCTACTAACAAATATTTCTGCCACTTTTTGCGGGGGGCGAGGTAACATGAAATCCTCAACTTTAGATTTTATTCCCCATAACTTTAGATTCTAATTTTGAATGTTAAAAATCATGAAAAGTAGTCTCGTGTGAACCCCAAACGTTCTAAGTTCGAAGTTATTATTTCGCAATTATAGGCTGTCTCGTTTAGTGATAAGGTGTAAAATTGAATGTAAATGCACAAGATCAATTGTGCTTATACCGTGGCAGAGGGGAAATGCTACCGCAAGGCTAGTCCTTTTAATAATTAGTCAAAGCTCTGACGCTACAATGCGGCATGACGCTTAGAGAAATGACGCTGCTACTGCTGTAAGTTTAATATGGCGTCTTATGTTGGCATTTCATTTGGGAAAATGTGACTGCAGCGCCAATGTCAAGTGGTTTGAGGGTGTATCTATCAAATCTCGAGGATTGTTTTTGAGTAAGAATACAACTGACAAAGATTGTGGAGACTCGTTGCAGGCTAAGACGCGAACCGCGCGAACACCACGCGAAAGACAAGTGTTCGGGGCAAACCCTGCAACGTGACTCTATCGAATTATTATACCTTACAGGAGTAGAGGAACTGGCATGAGTTGTCAAATGAAACCGTTTTTGGACGTTTTCAGGAGATTATAGACAGGGTAAAAATTCGAGTTCTGTGTATAATTCTAAATCTAACGTTAAATCGTTGATAATTTAATGAAATAGTGTTAATATATTTCACAAAATTATCTACGATTTCACTTTAGATTCACAATTATTCACAGAAACCGAATTTTTACCCAGCGACAAGATCACAAAAACGGTTCTATTGCCTCGCGTCACGTATCTCTTTCTATTATACAGTGGTGCATCTCGCTCTCTCAGCTGTGACTGTGACAAGACTAGAGTGAGCCATACCAATTGTAAAGTGTCCACTTTTTTGACGTTTAGGTTTGAGTGTGTGGTGTCAAGTAGTATGGACAAAAGGCACCAAGTGACATATGGCCTTATGTTTACGGTCACTTTTCACACACACTAGCTCTAAAAAAAGTGTACAGCCGCATAAACAAATATCTATAGTTCCATCTCCTTCTACTATTAAAGGTACGTCATAAGACAAAAGAGACCAACTACAATCGTAAATTTATGCGGACTCTATGGAGATCCTTCCTCTTAGTGTTAGTCACTCTATTAGAAACTTTGTGAATATGCCTGATCTATAATTATAATGATGTTATTACCAAGTTGAGGCTCCGGCGCAGGCGCCGTATCCACCAGCGCTGCTCCCAACACAACCTGAAATAAACAATATTAAATAAATACAATGATATTTCATGGCCAAGAAGCCATGTTGGTCCAGGTGCTTCTGCCGTGCAGGAGGCGATGGTTCGATCCCCGTCCAGGCCGACTCGTACCAATGAGTTTTTCGGAATTGATGTACGATTTGTAACACCACTGGCTTTTCGGTGAAGGAAAACATCGTGAGGAAACCTGCATGCTTCAATTTCGAGGCATGTATTGTACCCACGCCACTGTCCATTATAAGGCGACGGGCTCACCCCCCATCTCACTGGACAGAGTTTCGGTACTACTGGTGAAACGTGGATGTTCTGAGGTTTCAAAATATCTCTGATTACCCCCTCGGAGAATATAGTCGTGAGCATAGTGCACAGCATAAGCATAAGCATAGCTGTCCTGTGCAAATCTGACACGGTCTATGTCCCTGAATTTATTATTGTAGACCACTGTGCAGTGGGTTGATGTGGGCTGATTTGATTAATGATTGATTGACTTTGACTATTTATATGTGGACTGTTTACGCGTGTAATTCTACTAACAAACATTTCTTCCACTTTTTGCGGGGTGCGAGGTAACATGAAATCCGCAACTTTGGATTTTATTCCCCATAACTTTAGATTCTAATTTGGAATGTTAAAAATCATGAAAAGTAGTCTCGTGTGAACCCCAAACGTTCTAAGTTCAAAGTTATTATTTCGCAATTATAGGCTGTCTCGTTTAGTGATAAGGTGTAAAATTGAATGTAAATGCACAAGATCAATTGTGCTTATACCGTGGCAGAGGGGAAATGCTACCGCAATGCTAGTCCTTATAATAATTAGTCAAAGTTGATTGATAATTATTTAGAAAAAAAAACTTACAGCCAATAACGCTACAGCGAATTTCATCTTGATTGAAGTGTGAACGTATGTCTTGGTACCTTCACTGATCCTAGAATGATAATAATCGACATTTCAACACAATTTATATGGAAAAATTACAATAGAAGAATAGAGAAAATAGAGATGAAATGCAAACAGCAACAGTCGAAATATTATCGTCTTAATTGTTCAAGAAATAGAGTTTATTTTAGAAAAACTTGGAGGCAATGCAATTAATTGACACTCTTGACACCGATGTTTGACATTTATCATTTGTATTAACTCTATTTTATATAAATATGTTTATTTTCATATATTTGAATAAGAATTAATAAAAGTAGGGTGACCACAGAATGGGTGTGAGTAAAGGTATTGTCATTTTTTTAACAGTCGTGGCAACCAATCATAGTATTGTATAATTATAGTACTATTAAAACAAACATATTGTAATAAACACTTATGGCCTAACTCGCATCGGAGCTGAGATATTTGACTCTAAAGGTTCATGAAAAAATTACCAAGACTTTTAAGAATCAACTCATTTACAATCAATCAATCGAAAAATATACAGGGTCCTTCTTAATATGCTGACACTTTTTTAAGGGGATCATCAGACCATCAAACTGAAATACTTTTTCTATGGGACCAACATCGAGATCGCGAATAAAAAATCAGCTGTCCCATACATTTGGCTCGAGTAAGTTTGCAGTTTTGTATGGAAGAGCAGATTTTTTTTTCGTGATTTCGATGTTGGTGTTGTAGTGTACAGCAATAAAGAGTAGTTAATGTGGAAAGCGCCGGTAGCGCCATCTATCGGCACGTGCGGTCTATGGTGAATATCTATCGTGCATTCGCTTGGTATTCACTCACCGACCGCCGTGACGTGCGGACGTACGCTAAGCCACATTCACTGGTGAATACTATATCTGTGTTTTATTATATACATCAACCTCAACCAACCCTGTAGAAAAGGTGTATTCTACAGGTGTCATAGAGAAAGTTGTTCAGTATGATGGTCTGATCATGATCTTAAAAAAGTGTCGGCATATTAAGAAGGACCCTATATTACATACTCAGCAAAATATACCGTAAAGAAATACAGAAGATACAAAATAGGGCTAAAAAGCTATTTCTCCCACACAACCTTAGAAGTTATTTGTACCTTAATAGCACAGCTCCGATGCAGCCTAGCAATGAATATAACGTTTTTAATGTAATTTGAAAGGTCCTTTAAAAACCTATGTAAGTTTTATTACTGCCCTAGCAACACTGGCCAAGCGCGTGTCGGGCCACCCGCAGGGTGGGGTTCCGTAGTTGCCCCTCACAATATACAGACTTGGAAGGGGCTTCTGGTTTTATACTACGGTTTAACAGCTAATAAAGTCTAAAAAGTACATTTTCCAAGTTGGTCAACTATTACTCGTTAACTTGTAAAGTGGTAAAGTGTAAAGTTGCATAATGTCTGACAGGTGGTGTACCTATGGTTTGCATAATGTCTGATGGATAAATGGAGTTGGCCAATGGATAAATTGTTCGCTACCAATAAATACGCAATAACACCGAAAATTTTAGTTTGTTATACATAAATGTACATTAACTGTACAAAAACTCGATGAATTCAAAGTGTCACAACGTCTTTCATATAAAAACCATTTTAATCAATAAGATATAATAGTAGAATAAATCAAAAAATTGCTCCCTTAAAATAGGGAATCGAGAAAACACTGAACACTTTCGAGGACAATGAGCACGATTGTAACGCCATCCTACCAGTGTCTTTGAACTATTCTTAATTTTATGAAAAGGCCTCATTACTTCGAGTTGTCATAATATTACTTTGAATATTTTGTAACACAAGACTAATTTATTTGGGGCTATTTTTGCAATTGGATTGTATTTCTACCATTTTCGTCTACATTATAATGCGTATGGCAAAGCTATCACATGCATATCACAATGTAGTCGAACGGCCCATACATGCATGGGTAGCATGGCAACGTGATATGGCGCTATCACACCTTCGCTCTCTTTCTATTTGCGCGCGAACGAACGAGATAAAAGACGACGACGTGTCCTGGTAGCATGTTACACGTGATACGGCTGTATCACGTCTTTTATCTCGTTCGTGCTTACGCAAATAGAAAGAGAGCGAAGGTGTGATGGTACTAGTCGGGGAAATCTACGGATTTTTGTATGGAGAATGTTGCATTAATTGCACTTTTGGTGATAATTTGGAATATAGTAGATAAATACCTGAAAATCATAAATTCTCAATAATCCCCGATTTTTTATTGTGTATTATTGAATAATTAAGACATTTACAAAACATTAAATTTAGGTATGAACAAAAAATGGAAAACTAGTGATTTTGTACAGGATGGCTTCATTCAACGTTTTATTTATAACAATAATAATCCCCGATTAATACCGTAAATTTGAGTAGATATTTAATATTTTGTAAGTCTTCGAAAATTATAACCTCAAAACTAAATTATTTACTGTTTGTTTGTACACATTAAATTTGCCATGTGATAATTAACTATCTCTTTTGCTAGTATGCTGGAAGAAATATATTTCGAAATAAGCTTGCCCTTTGTACATTTATATCGATTTTAAGGTATTTCTCAGGTTCCTGAGCCAATACAACCACAAAATCTCGACAAAACTGTTATAAACTAACAATAATATTATTTCAAACACAATTTACTAAAGTGTCTTTAATGCAATCTCAAACCTTATTTTTCCTAGACTATACATAATGCTGGAGGCATGTTGCATTTTTCAATGTCAGAAAACTCGTGTCAGTAGAGATAGGTAGGTACCTACATAGTGATCAATGAACTAAAGGTCAAACTGTATGAAAGTTAATAACATTATTAACTTTCACTTTGACATTGTAATGGTTTATTGAACTGCAACTGCAATTTCAGGTGTACACATCTTCAGTGGTTTAGGCAGACCTGTCTCACTCCACAGCTCAGGTACGCTTGACGGTGATCCCCACCGAGTGGTGAATGGCAATAGGTTAGGTATACCGTGTAACTTCTTGGTCAAATCTCATTAACTTGCCGCCATTTTGTGAGTAGTCAATGCGAGACTTGAAAACCCTAGCGATGTCACGCTGCCAGCACGTGAAAGAATGAAAGAGGAGATTATTGAAAAGGAAGCTTTCATGTCTAATGACTCGGTTCGCGCCGTTGTGACGGTTGGTAGGTTATTCGCGAATTGTACGGTAGGGCAGGTGCGAATAACTTTGGACCTTGCAGAGCGAGTCGCTTTATTTAAATCTATTTCCAAAGTGATCCTTCTGTACCTAGTACTAGTATTTATTCTGTGGTCTAGGTCTTTGATTAAATTAAAATAGCGGAAGATAGGTGACGTACTTGCATTACGTACTCGAACAACGAATCTGCTTTTCATGTACTTACGAGTATAAAGTAATGCTGTGTGATTTGTTTTTTTTCTTTTTGCATGATTTATTACAACCAGTCATTGTGGTACCTTTATTCCGCCTTAAATCAAAAAAGTATCTCAATCACACAATGCTGCTCGGATTGCGACTATGTCAATTAGGCGACGGGGGCTCAATTTACGCGGTCCGTGCGCTATAGGCTAGTCACCTATCTTCTGCTACTCGTATTTTAATTATATCAAAGCTGTGGGTTGTCTGTAAGTCAGACAGTCAGTTATTCACGGAACTATTTATACAGGGTCCTTCTTAATATGCTGACAGCTTTTTAAGAGGATGATCAGACCATCAAACTGAACAACTTTCTCTATGGGACCAACATCGAAATTGCGAAAATAAAACAGCTGTCCCATACATATGACTCGAGTAGGTTTGCAGTTTTCTATGCAGAATCTGTTTTTTTTCTCGCGATTTCGTTGTTGGTGCCATAGAGAAAGTTGTTCAGTTTGATGGTCTGATCATCCCCTTAAAAAAGTGTCAGCATATTAAGAAGGACCCTGTAGGTATACAACGTGTTAACGAATAAGCGCAAAACCTTGTTTTGCATGCATGCATGCAAAACCTCATGCACCCCAACTGATTTATAACAAAATAATTAAATTGAAACAATAGTTTCATTATTTTGATAGTTAAAATTTAAAGTTATTCGCATTTTAAGTATTGAGGCAAAACTGATTTGTTATCATTTCAGCAATGAATGAAAGCGCTAACATGCTCATGAATACATTTTAAGAATCTTGTTATGGTAGTAAGTAGTGTGAGAGTGCCCGAGCAGTGGCTTGAGATCGAGTTCAGTAAATTTTAAACTATACAAACAAATTATTTTATATTTTGAAAAAAAAACCTACGTTGAAACCATGATAATTCGATTCTGCTCTCGATTCTAAACAAACTACTTTCTAGTTTTGCGTTAATTCATTAACACGTTGTATATTTACAATACAGGGTGTAAATACGTTACATATTTTAGGGGGTGCTTCAGACCATCAAACAAAACAACTTTTACTATGAGACCAATATTGATAAATCGCAAAAAAAAGGTCTGCTCGTTCATATATTTGAGTCGAGTGATCGTTGACCAAGGAATATAGGTACTCTTTACCAAGAGTCGATGAAATTTTCTACGGAACAACCAATTTTTTTTTCTTGATTTCGAAGTTGGCTCCATAGTGAAAGTTGTTTAGTTTTATGGTCTGACGGATCCGTGTAAAATATTACTGCCATCTCTTTTTACCCGACTGCGCCAGAAGGAGGGTTATGTTTTTCGAGCGTATGTATGTTTGTATATATGTATGTATGTATGTATGTATGTTTGTATGTCTATTTGTTTGGCACGGCCTACAGCCTAAACGGCTTGATGGATTTTAACGTGTGAGGTGTCATTGGATTCATAAAAATCGTGAGAGTTACATAGGTTATATTATTTTAAGATGGCGTCAACGAATTATAAAAGAGAGGGGGAATAACCAATTTTTTTTTGTTTAAATTACAATATGGGTTGATACCCATTAATAAAAACTAGTAATTAGACGATTCCGAGTATATAAATATTACAGTACTTTTATGTTTTCGTTGCGACATAGGACTAAAAAGTATGAAATAAACTAAATTATTAAGATAAACAAAAAACCCGACTGCATAAAAAACCTAATAGGTTTTTTATTTATCTTAAAAATTTATTACACGTGTTATAATAACAAAGTATTAATTAGTCGGCGATTTTTCGATCTCCGACCAGGCTGACTCGTACCAATGAGTATTTCGGAATTTATGTACGATTTGTAACACTGGCTTTTCCCTTAGACGAATTATATCCGGACCCGCCTCGCCTTAGATCTTACGCATTTACATACAATTTTATACCTTATCACTAAACGCGACAGCCTATAATTGTGGAACAATAATTTCGAACTTACGACGTTTGGGGTTCACACGACACTGTTTTTCATGATTTTTAACATTCAAAATTAGATTCTAAACTAATGGAATAAAATTCAAATTTGCGTATCTCGTGCTACTCGCCCCCCGCAAAAAGTGGAAGAAAAGTTTGTTAGTAGAATTACACGCGTAACTTGTCCTCATAATAAGTAGTCTAAGGCTTTTCCGTGAAGGAAAACCTGCATGCATCAATTTGTATATTATTGTATCCGAGTGAAAAAGTAAATACATATTTGTATCCGAGTCATGGATGTTTGTATATACAACGTGTTAATGAATACCTCCTACACTCCAACTGATTTATATCAAATTAATTAGAGTGAAACAATAATTTCATTATTTTGATACTTAAAATTTAAATTTATTCGCATTTTAAGTTTTGAGGCATAAATGATTTGTTATCATTTCAGCAATGAATGAAAGCGCTAACGTGCTCATGGATACATTTAAAGAATCTTGTTTTGGTAGTAAGTAGGGTAAGAGTGCCCGAGCGGTGGGTTGAGATCGAGTTCAGTACATTTTAAATTTTTCAAACGAATTATTTAATATTTTAAAATAAATTACCTATGTTAAAACCATGATAATTCGATTCTGCTCTCGATTCTAAACAAACTACTTTCTAGTTTTGCGTTAATTCATTAACACGTTGTTTGTATTCTATAGGGTCCTTCTTAATAAATGCTGGGGCTAACTTTTAAGGAGGTGATCAGACCGTCCAACTGAACAACTTTTTCTACGGGACCAACATCGAAATCACGAAAAAAAAAATCTGCTGTCCCATACATTTGGCTCATATCAAGTAGGTTTGCAGTTTTGTATGGAAGAACTGATTTTTTTTTTCGCGATTTTTAAGTTGGTGCCAAAGAGAAAGTTGTTCAGTTTGATGGTCTGATCAATCCCCTTAAAAAGTGTCAGCATATTAAGAAGGACCTTGCATATGTATTTTATATCGTTGTCTAGTCATCATAATACAAATCCATATCTGCACGTCTAGCATGATTTCTCTACTTGCGCGCGACTCGGCTTTTTCCCATACTACAAGTAGCGCCAAGCGCGGCTTTCGCTCTCCGAAAGCGCAGGAACCGATTATTTTCTATGCAGCGAAGACGCGTCGCGCGCGTGTAGAGAAATCATACTAGACGTGCTGGTACATAAAATGGGACTATACTTCATTCCAAATAAGGACGAAAAGATATTACGATATCCTGTATAGCTTTCTGGAAAATTCTGATTATTGTTATACTATCCGACATATCTTGGACGTTACTAAATCTGTTCTAAGAATAAGTGAGAGGAAGTGTCTCAAATCTCTGTTTCTGTAATTCAAAATAGCATTAAAATTTCGTTGCTATTTGAAATTGAGTATAGATCATGTGTGTGGCAATGTCCAAGATATTTATTTATTTATTACAAGTAACGACGGGCTCACTACCCGTCACACTGGACAGAGTTTCGGTACAAGTGAAACGTGGATGTTCTGAGGTTTCAGAATATCTCTGACTACCCCCTCGGGGAATATAGTCGTGAGCATATGTTATGCATGCTATGCTATTATTAGTGCCTATCTTTACAGACCACTTCCACTCCACTTTTAAGAGATTCAGATAATATAACGTTTGGTAGTTATAGGATAGTTTCTGGCAACCCCAAAAGAGGATAGTGTCATGAGGAAGGCCAAATAAAAGACTAAAATGAATTTAGAAAATATAATAACCAAATTAATCTTAAATTTAATTGCATAAAACAAAACATAAAAAAAAAAATTAATTTTCAAAAAATAAACAATAGGTACAAGGTGTTACAAAAATACAAATAAACATTGAAGGGGTGGTTTAGACACTCAAACTGAACAACTTTCACTATGGGATCAATATCGAAATCGCGAAAAAAGATCTGATGTTCCATACTAAACTACAAATCTACTCGAGCTAAATGCACGGGACAGCTGATTTTCTTTTTCCTAATTTCGATGTTGGTCTAATAGTAAAAGTTGTTCAGTTTCATCACCAGACTTCGTTTGTATGGAGTGCGCATTTACGCATTCGGAATAGGGTATTTGACAGGTTTTTAAAAACTGTTGCTACGTTAATCACTGATGTCTAAGGACTCTATAGAAAATGTATATTTTACGTTCCATAACATATAGTGCAAGAACAAACGAAAACAAAAAATAAATATCCCGCGAAAACGCTTTTCCTGACAATATACGTGGCTACAAGCAGGTGACGTCACGATGACGTAAACCTTGTACCACTCTCACACTCTACACGCAACTGTTTACAAGCAGTTGACGTCATCAACCATTCGGCCAATCATAGTCGTTTACGATCACGTGACTAAAGTAGACAAAAACATTATTTTCTTTGTCGATTTTCTGTTAAAGTATCCAGGGCTGCAATCGCGGTAAATTTTCGGTGATTGAACCGTGACTGGACAACGTACGAACCATAACTTTTGACACATTTGGTATTGCGCTAATCGCGGTACTGCTCTTGACAGCCGTTAGAGCCGTTTTGACAGATCGCGCAGACGTTAAATGCTGTCAATTACATAGAGTTTAGCGCGATAGGGAACTCAGCACAGTTGAATAGTAATTGGATTGCAATGTGATTAGAACTGAAATTGGATAAGAATAGAACTTCGATGTTATAAATTAGCGCAATCGGTCTCCAGTATCTTTCTTAACTGACTAAACAGTTGGTTTCCAAAATTCATATTCAATACCTTTGACTAATTATTATATGGACTGGTTACGCGTGTAATTCTACTAACAAACATTTCTGCCACTTTTTGCGGGGGGCGAAGTAACATGAAATCTGCAACTTTGGATTTTACTCCTTGTAACTTTAGATTCTAATTTTGAATGTTAAAAATCATGAAAAGTAGTCTTGTGTGAACCCCAAACGTTCTAAGTTCGAATTTATTATTTCGCAATTATAGGCTGTCTCGTTTAGTGATAAGGTGTAAAATTGAATGTAAATGCACAAGATCAATTGTGCTTATACCGTGGCAGAGGGGAAATGCTAACGCAAGGCTAGTCCTTATAATAATTAGTCAAAGTTCAATACGGATGCCATCAATAGATAATTTATTTTACATGCTGTCAAATACCCTATTTTCAAAATAGCATCCCGGATTATTTGTGACTTTTTGCCTTATCTTCGGGAATTTTTTTCCCGCACTCTCCATTACCACAATGTTTGACATCTGTTCCTTTTTTTGGTGCTGAAGGTAAAAGTTTGTATATAGCTGTAATGTAATGAGAAATTTTCGTTAGTAAGTAGCAACGTGGTTTCCAGTACATACCTCACAGAACATTATAAGAGGGGTTAGAAATGCAAAGTAGCGCTTTTGCTTCGGAGACGGCTGTCGCCACTTGTCTTCCCGCTCACGCTGCTACAATTACTCATGCCCTCTCGCTAGCACCACGCCGCGCGCGTTATGGTGTTATGCAAATCATTGCATAACCTTTGGCGACACGTTCCACGCCTACTTTGCACTTCTAACCCCTCTTATAATGTTCTGTGACATACCTATACTTCATTTCAAATAAGGACGAAAAGATTTTCTGATTCTTATACAAGTTGTTACAAAAAAACAAATAAACATTTTAAGGGGGTGGTTTAGATCATCAAACTGAACAACTTTCGCTATGGAGCCTCAGGAAACGCGACAAAAATCAGCTTATTCGTACAAAATTGCTGTAGGCTGCGGCTGCTGAGGCAGGCTCCATACTAAAAGCTTTTGTTGTTGTTGTTCAATTTGATGGTCTGAGTTCACCGTTTCAGTCTGCGGAGGGCTGTCCCTTACAACCTGTATAGCTTTCTGGCCAATTCAGATTTTCAAATATAATTTATTTATCCGACATATCTTGGACGTTACTAAATCTGTTTTCAAATCTCTGTTTCTGTAATTCAAAATAGCCTTAAAATTTCGTTGCTATTTGAAATGGAGTATTAGTAGTATAAACTTAATAAAATGGCGCTGAGTAATGAATGAAATATTTTCCGAAAGCCATTAAAAATAGTTCCTAATGGCTCGATATAATATGGCGTTGACGCGAAATGGATGAGATAAAAATATACGAATATGTATATTATAGCCAACTGCCACCGTAGTCTAATGGTTAAGAGCATTGGGCTCTCGACACGGAGGTCGTGGTTTAGATTCCCACGGGGGACACCTAGTGATATGTGACTTTTTGCGTTTTTCCCCAGTTGGTTAGGACATTGCAGGCCGAATCACCTGATTAAGATAAGATAAGATAAATATTCTTTATTTGCACACCAAGAATAGAAAAATACAATTTAAAACAAGAATGAGAAGGGTACAGAGGGCGGTCTTATAACTAAAAGCGATTTCTTCCAGACAACCATTGGATGGAAGAACTATTTAAAGAGACAAATGCTACGGCGGTGCACTATTAGGTACCTATGTACCTGTCTACATATATAGAGTAAATATAATTTATACACAAATATATATATATTCATACATATACATACATATATAATTATGATGTTAAATATAAAATACAAATATAATAGTCAAAAAGGACACATTGTAGTCAGAGAGAGAGATAGAGATCTTTGAGCAGTCTTTTAAATACAGGTAGGGAAGGAGCTTTTCTAATAGACAGAGGTAGTTCACTCCATAAGCGTACAGACTGAACTGAAAAAGACTTGTCATAGAAGGAAGATGTGTGTGAAGGCATAGCTAGCTGTAGATTCTGGGCTGATCGCAATACTCGATCATGGGTGGCGTGGAGAAAAGTGAACCGATCCTTGAGATAAGACGGGGTTAAGGGAAGGAACAGTACAGAGTAGAGAAGAGAAAGTATGTGGAAATATACGATGTGGTATATGTGTGTGGATTATCTGAAAAGAAAGATGATTCTGTGCTTCGGATGGCACGTTAAACCGTTGGTCCCGGCTACTATCGCTGGTGGTAGTAGTCGTTACATAAAAACCACGTCAGAGGCCGTAAGGTGGTCTGAAAAAACTCTGACACCAGGGCTTGCCCACACGATAAGAAAAAGACATGTCTTTTACTTTCGCATCTATCAGAAAATTACTTTGTTTTACTTTATCTGAGTCGCTGTCAACAGTGCCTTAAATAGGGCGGTGCGAGCGGTGCCCAGGCACAGGGCGCAAAAATGATACCAGCCGTCGTAGTATGCCAGCGTGATACAGCGCTATCAAGCTTTCGCTCTCTTTCTATTTGCGCTCGCATTGTTTCTTTGCCCTTATCTTTCCTAGAGGGACGTTTTCACTGAATTAGTTTGTCATTTAGGTAACCTTTTGCTTCGTATTTCCTTAATACAATTAATTCGCTTCCTTAAGATATTTTTTGAGGGCGCGGAAATAGAAGATCGCAACGGGTGCATAGAAGCCTATTTACGGCACTGGCTGTCAAGCCAAGCCCAGAACAAAAACTTACTCCAAGCCTAGTCGCGAATCGTACCGGCTTGACAGCGACTCCGATAAAACAAAGTTATGGTCTGAAAGATAGATAGATGATAGATGTGAAAGTGAAATATATTGGCTGTAGGTAACCGGTGGACCGTAGTGCGCTAAATGGCGCAAATAGCCAATACCTACACCCTGGCCAGGAAGGAAATAGGTATGCCCTGTCATGGATTAGGACGGGAGAAGCTGATGATGACGCGACGTTAGAAATAAACAGATTTAGGTCTAAAATATTAGAGTACTTACAGTCTGAAAGAACTGAAAGAAAGAAAAATAAAAAATTTAGTTTTATGTATTTATTTTGGAGTTTATAACGATAAATAAGATATGAAACCCTCAAGAGAACGTTCATATACAACGTGTTAATGAATTAACGCAAAACTAGAAAGTAGTTTGTTTAGAATCGGGAGCAGGAATCATGGTTTCAACATAGGTAATTTATTTCAAAGTATTAAATAATTTGTTTGTAAAATTTTATTAAATTTACTGAGCTCTACTCAACCCACCACATGGGCACGCTCACCCTACACACTACAAAAACAAGATTCTTAAAATGTATCCAAGAGCACGTTAGCGCTTTCATTCATTGCTGAAATGATAACAAATCATTTTTGCCTGAAAAAAAAAATGCGAATAACTTTAAATGTTAACTGTCAAAATATTAAAATTATTGTTTCAATTTAATTATTTTGTTATAAATCAGTTGGGGTGTAAGAGGTTTTGCGCTTATTCATTAACACGTTGTATAGGTACCAGCCAAGAAACGGCTTAAGAGGATATAATTCGGAGCGCGCTCCATACAAACGTACTATGGTGATATTTTCAATACTAACCAATTAAAGTCAATGAAATTTTTCAGAAATAATCTAGAAACTGATCTCCATGCTTGTATGGAGTCAGATTTTCGTTAAAATTTACAGTTTCAATGCCAGGATTAATTTAAAATTTGTATAGAAATCTTTGAGGCACTGTAACTTTAAAACTACTTATACATTTTAACGAAAATCTGACTCCATACGAGCATAGAGATTTGTTTCTAGATTGTTTCTGCAAAATTTCATTGACTTTAATTGGTTAGTATTTAAAATATCACCATAGTACGTTTGTATGGAGCGCGCTCCGAATTATATCCTCTTAAGACGCGTCCACTATGTAAACGCAGGTCCATATTTTGCTGGTTGGAAGATATCTTCTTGTTATTTGAAAGACATACAAATTAAGAGGATATGTGAAAAAAAAAATGGATTCTTCAAAGCTTCATATATCATGAAGTACTAACAGTAGGAGTATGATTTGCGGATATGTGTAAATTGAACATATAATTGAAGTTTTGATTAGAGCCAAAACACGATTAAGAGACATTTTCTCGATAGAAAAATAAGCCAAAGTAGCCTCCATCTTTATCGATGAACGCTTGAAACTGCTAAACGGTGAATAATAGAAACACGAGACTTGATTTAAAAAAAAGAGATTGATATTTTATAAAGTTTGATTAGAGCAGAAATGAACTTGCATAAATAGTACAATCACAATTAAATAAAGTTTGTTTTACGCTTGCGTCGTTTCAGGCGCGCGCGCCGCCCTATCTCTTTCTCTCGCATCAGGCAGTAATATAAGCTATCACACGCCCATTTCGCTTTAATTATTTTTCGACATAGGCCCTTAAGGAAAAATTATTACCAATGAGAACAGGTTCTGGAGCAGGTTCAGGGTTCGCTCCCACAAGTACCGCTCCCAGCGTAACCTGAAATAAACAATATTAAACTAATACATACATACATACATACATACAGGGCAGGTAATACAGTACGTCGACGAATACATCTACCTGGGTCAGATATAGTCTAGGAAAAATAAGGTTTGAGATTGCATTAAAGACACTTTAGTAAATTGTGTTTGAAATAATATTACTGTTAGTTTATAACACTTTTGTCGAGATTTCGTGGTTATATAGGCTCAGGAACCTGAGAAATACCTTAAAATCGATATTAATGTACAAATGGCAAGCTTATTTCTAAAAATATTTCGACCAGCATACCAGCAATAGAGACAGTTAATTATCAAAAGGCAAATTTAATGTGTAAAAACAAACAGTAAATAATTTAGTTTTGAGGTTATATTTTTTGAAGACTTACAAAATATTAAATATCTACCCAAATTAACAATATTAACCGTGGATTATTATTGTTATAAGTAAAACGGATTGAACGAAGCCATCCTGTACAAAATCACCAGTTTTCCATTTTTTGTTCATACCTAAATTTAATGTTTTGTACATGTCTTAATTATTCAATAATACAACATAAAAAATCGGGGATTATTGAGAATTTATGTTTTTTAGGTATGTATCTACTATATTCCAAATTTTCACCAAAAGTGCAAGTAATGCAACCTACTCCATACAAAAATCCGTTGATTTCCCCGACTAATGTCACTTTCGAGAACAGTGGTGTAGCGTGGGTTTCTGCCACCCGGGGCACAGTCCGAATTTGCCGGTCAAGTCAAGTCAAGTCGAGTCGAGTCGAGCCGAGTCGAGTCGAGTCGAGTCAAGTCAAGTCAAGTCAAGTCAAGTCAAGTCAAGTCACGTCAAGTCAAGTCAAGTCAAGTCAAGTCAAGACAATATAATTTATTCAATATAGGAGCTTGCAGCAAACTTATCAAACCAAACTTCAAACCCCCTTATCTTAACCTACACAAAAAATAACGGAGCGAGCGAAGCAAGCTTGACTTTTTTTTGCACATCCATTCGGGTTGTGGTCAGTTATCTTTTGGTATCCATGCCAAAATAGAAACTGCTCGAGCGAAGCAAGCTCGACTTTTCTCCTCAATACGAATCGATTAGAGGCAGAGCTTTTTACGAATTAAACATGCGCAAAGTAACCTAAGTAAAAGCTATGGATCGAGCGAAGCAAGTTCGAAATTTTTAACACCACAACTTAGCTGTGGGCAGAACTCTAGGATCATGTTAAAACAGAAACCTAGAGCGAGCTCGACTTTTTTCTACTCTACGAATTGGTTATAGACAGAGCTCCATCAATCTATATTTTTCCCGAATTTGCCGCCCCTAATTAAATGCCGCCCGGGGCATTTGCCCGGGACCGATCATGCCCTTAAGAGGATATAATTCGAAGCGCGCTCCATACAAACGTACTATGGTGATATTTTCAATACTAACCAATGAAGCTCAATGAAATTTTTCAGAATCAATTTAAAAACAAATTTCTATGCTTGTATAAAGTCAGATTTTAGTTAAAATGTATAGTTTTAAAGTTACAGTGCCTCAAAGATTTCCATACAAATCTTAAATTAATCCTAGCATTGAAACTGTATATTTTAACGAAAATCTGACTCCATACAAGCATAGATATTTGTTTCAAGATTGTTTCAGCAAAATTTCTTTGACTTTAATTGGTTAGTATTGAAAATATCACCATAGTACGTTTGTATGGAGCACGCTCCGTATTATATCCTCTTAAAAAGTGTCAGTATATTAAGAAGGACCCTGTATAATGAAATTATTGTTTCAATCTAATTATTTTGTTATAAATCTGTTGAGGTGTAAGAGGTTTTGCGCTTATTCATTAACACGTTGTATATAGAGGGTGTTACAAAAGTAAAAATAAAAAATTTTAAACTTTTTAGGGGATTGTTTAGACCATCAAACTGAACAACTTTCACTACGGGACCAACATCGAAATCGCGAAAAAAAAATCACCTGTCCCATACATTTAGCCCGAGTTGTAGTTTAGTATGGAACATCAGATTTTTTTTTCGCGATTTCGATCTTGGCCCCATAGTGAAAGTTGTTCAGTTTGATGGTCTAAACCACCCCCTTAAATATTTATTTGTATTGTAACACCTTGTATATTAAAAAAGTACCTACTTACAGCCAAGAGTACTACAGCTAATTTCATCTTGATCTCGTAAATCTCGTAATTAATCTCGAATCTTGTAAATCTCGGTAGTTACCGTTACTGAATAGAGAATGATAATAATTATCATTTGAACACAGTTTAATATGAAACAAAAACAATGGAAGAATAGACACTATAGATCGAATGCAAATAACAGCAAGAGACAAAACATTTTCCAAGCCATAGAGTTCGTTTTAGAAAAACTTGTGGACAATATTTTACTTGACAATATAGTTGTTTGACACTTGTTATTTGTTGAGACTCTATTTTAGTAAAAATATGTTTTTATTCATATTCATAGTAACAATATAAAATAGTAATAAATAATAATAGGGTGACCACACAATTTTGTATAAACATTTATTAGAAGCCGTGGTGGTCCAGTGGCGAGTAACCTTGCCTGCCGTGCAGGAGGCGATGGTTCGATCCCCGTCTAGACCGACTCGTACCAATGACTTTTTCGGTTTTTAACACCACTGGCTTTTTGGTGAAGGAAAACGTCGTGAGGAAACCTGCATGCTTCAATTTCGAGGCATATATTGTACCCACTGTCCATTATAAGTGGCAACGGGCTCGCCCCCCGTCACACTGGACAGAGTTTCGGTACTACTGATGAAACGTGGATGTTCTGTGGTTTCAGAATATCTCAGACTACCCCCTCGGGGAATATAGTCGTGAGCATATGCTTATGCATGCTTAATTACTAGAATAATTTTAAGGGTTTTTTCTTAGGGAAAGTTGATTAGTTCAACTATCTGAATACTATAATTGAACTAAACATCTTTCCCTAAGAGACATGGGTCAAAAAACGAGAATAATTGTTCAACCTTCCATAAAAAATAGATCAACTCATTTGCTTTTTGTATGAAAGGTCAAAAAAATTTTCTTTTTCATACTCATTTTGCTTAGAGAAAGTTGTTTAGTTTCATTATCTGAATACACCCTTAAAAGTTTACTAGTAATTAAAAAATAGTAGTGTCATTTATTTTTCATTAATTTTTTCATTTTCTTTTTCATTTTTTATTCATTGGCATTGTACTGCTCCAGCTTCTTTATCTAATCCAACTACTTATTTAAAAAAAAATGTGTAGGAATTCAATCTTTGAAAAATAAATCTTTGCTTTCATTTTATGTTTATGTGTAATAATTTTTGACAAATTATTATAAGGACTAGCCTTGCGGTAGCATTTCCCCTCTGCCACGGTATAAGCACAATTGATCTTGTGCATTTACATTCAATTTTACACCTTATCACTAAACGAGACGGCCTATAATTGCGAAATAATAACTTCGAACTTAGAACGTTTGGGGTTCACACGAGACTACTTTTCATGATTTTTAACATTCAAAATTAGAATCTAAAGTTATGGGGAATAAAATCCAAAGTTGCGGATTTCATGTTACATTGCCCCCGCAAAAAGTGGCAGAAATGTTTATTAGTAGAATTACACGCGTCACCAGTCCACATATAAATAGTCAAAGGTAATAATATGTGTCAGAATCGAAGCAAGTGACTATAAACTGACTCTAGAGTCGCTTGGAAAGTCGGTTTGTGGACGGTCTTTTCGGTCGGGTGTTTTTTTGACTTGCCACGACTCTCAACCATATCAATATTGTATTAAAAATCTGCTGCGAAAAAAAATCTGCTGTCCCATACATTTGAGTCGGGTAGGTGCAACAGTTTTGTATGGGACAGCAGATTTTTTTTCACGTTTCCTGAGGTAGGCTCCATAGTGAAAGTTTTTCAGTCTGATGGTCTGAGTTCACCGTTTCAGTATTTGCTAGGCTGTCACTGTATATCAAATCAAAATGTCTTAAGCATATATCAGTATTATTATCCAAATGGGACAATAGGCGTCAGCTTTGTGGATTGTGTATATTTGAATCTTTATTTCTGCCAGAAAAATGGTCACCCTCTTAAAAGTTATTAACCTTGCCCTTTTGTTATGTTCAAAGTCGTTCATTTATAATACAATTTATACAATAAAAATTATTACTTTAATAATTGTAAATATGTGAGTGTGTTTACTGCAAACAAACTCAATTGGCAATGGCGGGGCATATTGCTCGAAGAACCGAAGGCCGATGGGGCCGAAGAATTCTCAAGTGGTGACCGCGTACCGGGAGGGCCCACAAGGTGGACCGACGACCTGGTGAAGGCAGCGGGAACCGGTTGGATGAGGGCAGCGCAGGACCGGTCGTTCTAGCGATTCTTAGGCAGGCCTATGCCCAGCAGTGGACGTATATTGACTGATATCTTGATTGTGTTTCTTGGTTTTTGTTACCCGACTATACAAGGTATTACAAAAGTATAAACAAATATTTAAAACTTTTAAGGGCGTTGTTTAGACCATCAAACTGGACAACTCTCACTATGGGACCAACATCGAAAGCGCGAAAAAAGTGCTAGTTTGTATGGACCAAGTGTAATACTTGTGTGCTTCAACTAAACGCGCTTTGGGCATATCTGAACAACTTTTTCTATGGAGCCTATCTACGGAAATGTGAAAAAAAATCTGCTGCACCATACAAAACTCCTGTACCTACCGGACTTAAACGTCTGGGACAGCTGATTTTTTCTGCGTTTCAGGAGGCTCCATAGTGAAAGTTGTTCAGTTTGATGGCCCGAGTTCACCGTTTCAGTTTGCGGAGGGCTGTCTCTTACACCCTGTATACAACGTGTTAATGAATTAACGCAAAACTAGAAAGTAGTTTGTTTGGAATCGAGAGCAGAACGAATTATCATGGTTTCAACTTAGGTAATTTTTATCAAAATATAAAATAATTTGTAAAATTTTAAATTCACTGAAGTCGATCTCAACCTACCGCTCGGGCACTCTCACCTACTTACCATAAGAACAAGATTCTTTAAATTCAGTCAGCGCTTTCATTCATTGCCGAAACGATAACAAATTATGTTTGCCTCAAAACTTAAAATGCGAATAACTTTAATTTTTAACTATGCAAATGATGAATTTTGTCATAAATCAGTTTGGGTGTATCAGGTTTTGCGCTTATTCATTAACACGTTGTATAGGGTCCTTCTAAATATGCTGACACTTTTTAAGGGGACGATCAGACCATCAAACTGAACAACGTTCTCTATGGGACAAACACGAAAAAAAATCCGCTGTTCCATTTAAAAATGGAAACCTACTCGAGCCAAATGTATGGGACAGCTGTTTTTTTTTCGAGGTTTTGCGCCTATTCATTAACACGTTGTATAGTCGTTATAGTATGGCAATGCTCTTGATGCGCCGCGCCCCGCCGCCGCGCCGGTGTACTTACGTTGTCATGCGCACTCAATCCCGTCATCTTCATACAGATCTCAGGATGATCCGCGCCGCCCGCTTCCCCGCTAGGCCCCCTGCGTTGCTCTGCGCAAATACATCCGTTGTCGTACTGTGAGGACTATACAGGGTCCAACTTAATATGCTGACACTTTTGAAGGAGATGATCAGACCATCAAACTGAACAACTTTTTCTTTGGGATCATATCGAAACCGCGTAAAAAATTTTGGCTCGAGTAGGTTTCCACTTTTAAATGGAACAGTGGATTTTTTTTCGTGTTTGTCCCATAGAGAAAGTTGTTCAGTTTGATGGTCTGATCATCCCCTTTAAAAAGTGTCAGCATATTTAGAAGGACCCTATACAACGTGTTAATGAATAAGCGCAAAACCTCATACACCCCAACTGATTTATCACAAAATAATTAGATTGAAACAATAATTTCAATATTTTGATAGTGAAAATTTAAAGTTATTCGCATTTTAAGTTTTCAGGCAAAAATAAATTGTTATCATTTCAGCAATGAATAAAAGCTCTAACGTGCTCATGTATACATTTTAAGAACCTGTTTTTGGTAGTAAGTAGGGCGACAGTGCCCGAGCGGTGGGTTGAGATCGAGTTCAGTAAATTTTAAATTTTATATACTACTTATTTATTATTTTGAAAAAATTACCTATGTTGAAAACATGATAATTCGATTCTGCTCTCAATTCTAAAACAAACTTCTTTCTACACTCGCGTGCAACCAAATCGACTCAACCCTTTAACGCGCATGCGGGGTAACATTTCTTAAATAAGGCATTGCTGACATTTAAAAAACATGCATTATTTCAAAGCTTGGAATCTAAGCTTTAAAAAAAAACATTAATCATGAAAATCGGTACAGTACTTTTTTTTATATTGAGGTTTAAATTAAAATACAGGAAAACATTCTACGCGTGGAACTCACGAGTTGCGCGACGCTATCGCTTATAAAACCACCTGTGACTGAAATTTTTTATCGGTCGCTTATCTGAAGTTGAGCTGATAACATCTCCACTTGTGAAGCTTACGGTTTATCCAAAATTATGGATACTACGCTAACTGAAGCCGCCCAAATTGTGGCTTTATTGCAACAAGGCCTTAGTCAGCGAACTGTCGCTCGTCAGCTGCACTTGAGCCAGTCTGCTGTATCCAGAGTATACAGAAGGTTCCAGGAGACCGGTGCCTTCACTCGTAGACCAAGATCTGACCGGCAAAGGCGCACGTCTGAGAGGGACAATCGTTTTATTGTCTCTACTGCACTGCGGAATCGCCACCTTACCGGTGTTGATGTCCAGCAGGAGCTGAGGCGAGTCCGACGGGTGGCTGTCAGCGAGTGGACAGTCAGACGACGTTTAAAGCAAGCGAACCTGACCCCAAAACGGCCTGCCACAGGCCCAAAATTGACTGCAGGCCACCGGCAAGCGCGTTTGCAATTTGCACGGGAGCACCGTCTGTGGAGCATCGACCAATGGCGGCCTGTCCTGTTCACTGACGAGTGCAGAGTATGTCTGCATGGCAGTGACAGGAGAGGCCGGGTCTATAGGCGTCCGGGAGAGCGCTTTGCACAGCGCTGTTTCCGTGAAACAGTCGCATACGGAGGCGGTTCCTGTATGATGTGGGCTGGCATATCCCTATAGGGTAGAACAGCCCTCGTTTTCGTGCCTGGGGGAGGCCGAGGAGGCGGTCTGACCGCTGATCGGTATATCACCGACATCCTACTTGATCATGTGGTCCCGTATGCAGGCTTTGTCGGGGATAACTTCGTGTTAATGTACGATAATGCCCGGTGTCACACTGCACGTGTCACTAGGCAGTTCCTCGATGAAGTCGGTTTACGGACCATGGACTGGCCAGCGCTCAGTCCCGACATGAATCCGATTGAGCATGTATGGGACCAGCTCAAACGCAAAGTCCGGGCCAGAGATCCAGCTCCTTCGAACATCCAGGAGCTAAAAGAGGCGTTGTTAGAGGAGTGGGAAGCGTTTCCTCAAGAAGACATAAAAAAATTGATCAGATCAATGAGGAATCGCGGAGAAACGCTTATAAGGGATAGGGGGGGAAACATTCCGTATTAATTTAATAAATTTTCCTTGTTTTCGTTCAAATTTTTGGTTTTATTCAAAGGATTGGCTAACCTCAATTCATTTCTTAATTTATCATTTCTCCTATACCTAAAAAAATACTGTACCGATTTTCATGATTAATGCTTTTTTTTAAAGCTTAGATTCCAAGCTTTAAAATGATGTATGTTTTTTAAATATCAGCTATGCCTTATTTAAGAAACGGTATCCCGTATGCGCGTTAAAGGGTTGAGTCGATTTGGTTGCACGCGAGTGTAGTTTTGCGTTAATTCATTAACACGTTGTATAGTTATGCTGTGGTAAAATTAAGGGGTCGGCTGTAACCTTTGACTAATTATTATAAGGACTAGCCTTGCCTAGAAAAAAGCCGTGGTGGTCCAGTGGCGAGTTACCTTGCCTGCCGTGCAGGAGGCGATGGTTCGATCCCCGTCCAGGCCGACTTGTACCAATGAGTTTTTTCGGAATTTATGTACGATTTGTAACACCACTGGCTTTTCGGTGAAGGAAAACATCGTGAGGAAACCTGCATGCTTCAATTTCGAGGCATGTATTGTACCCACTGTCCATTATAAGTGGCGACGGGCTCACCCCCCATCACATTGGACAGAGTTTCGGTATTACTGGTGAAACGTGGATGTTCTGAGGTTTCAGAATATCTCTGACTACCCCCTTGGGGAATATAGTCGTGAGCATATGCTTATACTAGCCTTGCGGTAGCATTTCCCTTCTGCCACGGTATAAGAACAATAGATCTTGTGCATTTAAATTCAATTTTACACCTTATCACTAAACGAGACAGCTTATAATTGCGAAATAATAACTTCGAACTTAGAACGTTTGGGGTTCACACGAGACTACTTTTCATAATTTTTTACATTCAAAATTAGAATCTAAAGTTATGGGGAATTAAATCCAAAGTTGCGGATTTCATGTTACCTCGCCCCCCGCAAAAAGTGTCAGAAATGTTTGTTAGTAGAATTACACGCGTAACCAGTCCACATATAAATAGTCAAAGGCTGTACCAATTCAAACCAGAAAAACGAGTGAAAATAAACGACATACTTAAAATATGTACCGAGATGACAGACAAGTGTGCTACTTTGTATGGACCAAGTGCTTCAACTAAACGCGCTTTGGGCATATCTATTCATTCTATAGATTTAGTCGGGGAAATCTACGGATTTTTGTATGGAGAAGGTTGCATTAATTGCACTTTTGGTGAAAATTTGGAATATAGTAGATAAATACCTGAATAACATAAATTCTCAATAATCCCCGATTTTTTATTGTGTATTATTGAATAATTAAGACATTTACAAAACATTAAATTTAGGTATGAACAAAAAATGGAAAACTGGTGATTTTGTACAGGATGGCTTCGTTCAATACGTTTTACTTATAACAATAATAATCCACGGTTAATATCGTTAATTTGGGTAGATATTTCATATTTTGTTAGTCTTCAAAAATTATAACCTCAAAACTAAATTATTTACTGTTTGTTTTTACACATTAAATTTGCCTTGTGATAATTAACTGTCTCTATTGCTGGTATGCTGGTCGAAATATTTTTAGAAATAAGTTTGCCATTTGTACATTAATATCGATTTTAAGGTATTTCTCAGGTTCCTGAGCCTATATAACCCCGAAATTTCGACAAAAGTGTTATAAACTAACAGTAATATTATTTCAAACACAATTTACTAAAGTGTCTTTAATGCAATCTCAAACCTTATTTTTCCTAGACTAATAGTCAGATGAAAAATATACAACACAATCACATATTCATAATAGTATTGTTAAGATTATAATTATTATAATGTATAATGTGCGACTTTGAAAATATTGAAAGGGCAGTAACTTTTAGAAGGGTGACCATTTTTCTGGTTAGATTTGAGACATGCGATTGAGTAAGCGTTGGTGGATTTAGGTAAAGTGATTCAATCTAAGAGGAAGGATCTCTCTTTAAGACTAGGATGAGCCAAACCAATTGTAAAGTGTCCACTTTTTTTGTCGTTTAGGTTTGAGTGTGTGGTGTCAAGTAGTATGGACAAAAGGCACCAAGTGAAGCCTTATGTTTACGGTCACTTTTCACACACACTAGCTCAAAAAAAAGTGGACAGCCGCATAAACAAATATCTATAGTTCCATCTCCTTCTACTATTAAAGGTACGTCATAAGACAAAAGAGACCAACTACAATCGTAAATTTATGCGGCCTCTATGGAGATCCTTCCTCTTAGGATTCAATGCCCTTGGGAACGGTTTTTTATAAAATTGTGAGTCACACATACCACATTGAGAAGGTGTACTCTAAATTAAATAGATTTGTATAATGTTCTTCAAAGGTTGAGCAAAATTTCATATAAAAAAGTATCATGGGTACGTAGGATCTATCCTCAGATATAATATCATAATTTGGGGTAATGGCACATACGTCCAAAAGGCATTTTTAGCACAAAAAAAATGTATCAGACCAATATGTAATATTAGCCCACTTGAATCATGTAAACCTTTTTTTACACAACTCGGTATCTTAACGTTGCCTTGTATCTATATTTTTGAGATCTGCAAATTTGTTAAGCAACACCCACATCTTTTTAAAACTGTATCTGATGTCTGCCCTAAGCGCACTCGGTATCCCAATAGACTTGCTATAGATTATTATCCCAGACTAACTTTAAACCAGAAGAATTGTTACTATATGAGTATCAAAATATATAATAAAATACCCGAAAGCTTTAAACAACAAAACACCAAATTTTAAGTTTGTAGTCTTTACAGTTTTGGAGATATCGTGTTGTGTTGGATATGCATAGATTCAAGCATATTTTAAACACCTTGGCCAACAAAAGTACACATTTCTGCCACCCTGGGCGCTGCGATCGATTTGTCAGTTCCCATCACCACTTCGCACATAACCAATAACAAATTGTGTGGTCACCCTGCTTTTATATATTCTTATTTATAATAAACATATTTTTATTAAAATAGATTCTATACAGATAATTAAAGTCAACAATCTCGGTGTCAAGAACGTCAAACGCCATCTGCATTTTCCCCAAGTTTTTCTAAAACAAACTTTATTTTTTGAACAATTAGGACTATAATAGTTTGACTTTGTTGTTGTTTCCATTCATACTTAGTTTCTCTATTCTTCTATTGTTTATCTTTTCATATAAATTGTGTTTAAATGGCGATTATTATCATTCTAGATTCGGTGAAGTTACCAAGACTAACGTTGACACTTCGATCACGATGAAATTTGCTATAGTATTCTTGGCTGTAAGTATTTCTAAACATTTTCTAATTGTATACAACGTGTTAATGAATTAACGCAAAACTAGAAAGTATTTTGTTTAGAATGAATAGTAGAATCGAATTATAATGTTTTCAACATAGGTATTTTATTCAAAATATTAAATAATTTGTTTTTCAAATTTAAATTTAATGAACTCGATCTCAACCCACCGCACGGGCACACTAACCCTACTTAATACCAAAACAAAATTCATAAAATGTACCCACGAGCATGCCAGCGCTTTCATTCATTGCTGAAATGATAACAAATCATTTTTTAACTATCAAAATAATGAAATTAGTGTTTCAATCTAATTATTTTGTTATAAATCAGTTGGGGTGTATGAGGTTTTGCGCTTATTCATTAACTCGTTGTATAAGTTTGACACATTATATAACCTTAGCGAATACCGAATTTCCCGCTCGCCGATGTTTCAACGATGAAGTTAATTTTGCGCCGATGTTTGCGCTTTTAGAAAATTGCAATGCTGGACGGGGATCGAACCATCGTCTCCTACACGGCAGGCAAGGCTACTCGCCCCTGGACCACCACAGCTTTATTAATCTAATTTTTTTTATTTCAGGTTACGTTGGGAGCTATGCTAGTGGAAGCGGAGCCTCAGCTTCTCGATGGTAATAATATTAATAACTAGCTGACCCGGCAGACGTTGTTCTGCCATTTTCCCTACCCTACACCTACCCTACAACTACCCTACACCTACCCTACACCTACAACTACCCTACACCTACCCTACACCTACAACTACCCTACACCTACCCTACAACTACCCTACACCTACCCTACACCTACCCTACACCTACCCTACACCTACCCTACACCTACCCTACACCTACCCTACAACTACCCTACACCTACCCTACACCTACCCTACACCTACCCTACACCTACCCTACAACTACCCTACACCTACCCTACACCTACCCTACACCTACCCTACAACTACCCTACACCTACCCTACACCTACCCTACACCTACCCTACACCTACCCTACACCTACCCTACAACTACCCTACACCTACCCTACACCTACCCTACACCTACCCTACACCTACCCTACACCTACCCTGCACCTACCCTACAACTACCCTACACCTACCCTACACCTACCCTACACCTACCCTACACCTACCCTACACCTACAACTACCCTACACCTACCCTACACCTACCCTACACCTACCCTACACCTACAACTACCCTGCACCTACCCTACAACTACCCTACACCTACCCTACACCTACAACTACCCTACACCTACCCTACAACTACAACTACCCTGCACCTACCCTACAACTACCCTACACCTACCCTACACCTACAACTACCCTACACCTACCCTACAACTACAACTACCCTGCACCTACCCTACAACTACCCTACAACTACCCTACACCTACCCTACACCTACAACTACCCTATACCTACCCTACAACTACCCTACACCTACCCTACACCTACAACTACTCTACACCTACCCTACACCTACCCGACACACACTTGGCCGTTTTTTTTGTTTATAAACCTTCCCTGGCATATGCACAACAACCCACCAAAGTTTCATCGCAATCGGTCCAGCCGTTCAGGCGTGATGCCGTGACCAAGGGAAATAGGGATTCATTTATATATATATATATAGATAAACCCGCAGGGCAGCTTGTGGCGAGCTGTTGGTGAATGGCGACACCACGGACCCGACGGACGGACAGATATTCCAGAGCGCTCGGATTGTTTTGGCCCTCACCTCTTGTCTTGCCTTAACCGGCCGGCCAGGAGTGGAGTTGCAAGAGCGGAATCTATGCTCCAGGTTGGAAGTGTAAAATGTCGTAACGCCGGGACCTGCTGACTGGTGCGCTTAGCACCGGGAACCGGCGCCCGCAGACTCACTTCTCTACAACCTTAGCCGCTCAGTAGATGTTGCCGCCTTGCGAGCGGCCTTTTTGGGGGCCCATTAAATTATTTTTTCCATGTTTATGCGTTGGTTATGCAGGTGCCATAGTATATTGTAGTCCCATTGGCCATAACGCCGCCCAATTTTGGAAAAATTCGTAATGCAATAAATAATAAATAAATAAATATCTTGGACATTGTCACACAAATTATCTAGCCACATTTAAAGTATCAGAATCTAGCCTGGACTTGTGTTATGATGACTAGACAACGATATAGAATACATATATAGATACAAACATCCATGACTCGGGTACAAATATTCATATTCATCATACAAATATTTGTCCCTTACGGGATTTGAACCCGCGACCCTCAGCACAGCAGGCAGGATCACTACCGTCTGTGCTATCGGGCCGGCAATAAAAGTTAAACATTGAATAAATATGAATTAACTCGACACACTGGACAGAGTTTCGGTACTACTGGTGAAACGTGGATGTTCTGAAGTTTCAGAATATCTTTGACTACCCCCTCGGGGAATATAGTCGTAAGCATAATGTTTATGCTGGAATAAATATGAATTAAAATAAAACGTATCGCTTATTTTTAGGGTTCCGTAGTCAACAAGGAACCCTTATAGTTTCGCTATGTCCGTCTGTCTATCCGTCTGTCTGTCCGCGGCTTAGCTCAGAGACGCATATGGCATTAGAAAGCTGTAATTTGGCATGGGTATAATTATTGATCTCGCCAACAAAGTGGTAGAATGAAAAGTTAAAAATATATTTTTTAGGGTACATCCCCTAAACAATAAAGGGTAATGGGGATGATTTTTTTTTCTTGTTTATCCCATGGTGTGGAGTGTCGTTGGATAGGTCGTTCAATTATTGCGGGTATGGCAAAACCATTTTTCGATTCAGGGATCCGGTTGTACACTGGGCTGCAATCGCGGTAAATATTCGGGGATTGAACCGTGATTGGACTACGTACGAACCATAACTGCTCTTGACAGCCGTTAGAGCCGTTTTGAAAGATCTCTCAGACTTTAAAGGCTTTCAGTTACATAGAGTTTAGCGCGATGCGGAATTCAGCACAGTTGGATTGCATTGTGATTAGAACTGAAATTGGATAAGAATTAAACTTATATGTTTTAACTTAGCGCAATCGGGCTCCTGGGCAGAGTTTCGGTACTACTGGTGAAACGTAGATGTTCTGAGGTTTCAGAAAATCTGTAGCTACACCCCCTCGGGGAATATAGTCGTGAGCATATATGGATTAGTTTGCGAAATATTAAGCTTTAACGTGAAAATTTTTGTTATAGTCAAGTCAAATAAAAAATAGTTGTGGTGTATATAATTATGAGAGTTTCGGTTATTTCGTTATCATAATATGTTATCATTTATCAACACAGATATTATCTAAAAAAAAAAAAAATTCAAACTAAATTTGATTTTTTTCTTTGTTTCAGGAGTGCTTGACGGTAAGTACTCTCAAGTCAAAAGTCAAGTCAAAATTGTTTATTCAAAATAATATCACATAGATAACTTTTTGACGTCATGTTTTTGAATCTACCACCGCGTCGGAAGGTGTTCCGTTGTTGAGAAGATGCACACTTCTTTTAAACAAAACAAAATATACAAAGTACAATTACATAAATTCAATATTAAATTACATAGTGTAACATTGTCAAGATTAAATTACATAGTGTAACATTGTCAAGATTAAATTACATAGTGTAACATTGTCAAGTTGCGTGTAGAGTGTGAGTGTCGTACACAGTTTACATCATCGTCACGTCACCTGCTTGTTGCCACGCATATTCTCAGGTAAATCGTTTTCACGGGATATTTAAATAACATTTTTTTGTTTTCGTTTTTTCTTGCACTGTCAGTAATAGAACGTAAAATATACATTTTAAATAGAGTCCTTAGACATCAGTGATTATCGTAGAACAGTTTTTAAAAACCTGTCAATTTCACGATTACCCCTCCATCCACTGCGTTAGTGTGAACCGAATTAAGTATCTAAATTATGGGTTTAAATAACACGCAGGGGATTTTAGTTTATAATAATTAGAGAATGGCGCGAAACGATTACAATGTTTACTCTATATTGAATTACGAGAGATAATAATGTAATTATAAGCGATAACGTTCTCTGGGGGACAGTAATTTCGCCATAATTCGATTGTGGTTTTAGGAGGGGTGGATGCAATCGGTAAAGTGAGGTCTATAGAGATCGAATATACAATACTTCTGTTACATTATAAAAATATAAAAGTGTGTGTGTTGCGGGATCTGCTCTATGGTTAGTTCAGTCATTATGCGAAGTTTCATGCTGTAATTTAATAGTTTTTAGGGTTCCATAGTCAACAAGGAACCCTTATAGTTTCACCATGACCGTCCGTCTGTCCGTCTGTCTGTCTGTCCGTCTGTCCGTCTGTCCGTCTGTCCGTCTGTCCGTCTGTCCGTCTGTCCGTCTGTCCGTCTGTCCGTCTGTCCGTCTGTCCGTCTGTCTTTATTTGAGCTAATATAATTTAAATTTTATTAGGTATTGCAGGCGGGGATAAACCAACAACCAACCAAAAATCTTCTTTGTCCCCTTTTGCGATACCTACCTAATAACATTCAAATTATAATAGCTCAAATAAAGCTGTTATAGCTGATTAGTGATTATAGAGCTTGTTTTTCTCTTTTCAGTTAATAGGTTTTTTTTTAAATTTATAATTAATGGACTTCTTGCAGTTTCTTCTTCGTCAGCACCGCATTTCCGCCAGTGTCAAGTGGTTTGAGGGAGTATCTATCCAATCTCGAGGATTGTTTATGAGTAAGAACACAACTGAGAAGGATTGCGGAGCCTCGTGGCAGGCTGAGCTGCGAACCGCGCGAACACCACGCGAAAGACAAGTGTTCGGGGCAAACCCTGCAACGTGACTCTCTGGATAAGTCCTTGTTAGCTCATTTGACCGATAGTTTGACGTTTGACATATTCCGTTTGAAAGATATGTCAAATTATCTGTCAAATAGGCTTACAAGAACTTATCCAGAAGTGGTGAAACAGGCCCTTAAACTGGCGTTTGTATGCGGTTTTAGCGTTTGCATCCACCCCTTCTAAAACCACAATCAAATTAAGGCGAAATTACTTTCCCCCAGAGAATGTTGTCGCCATTAATTTCTTTATTATCTCACGTAATTCAATACTCGGTCTACTCAGTAGATAATTGTTTCGCGCCATACTTATATTATCCAAATGTTTTGACATTGCCAGCCAAAAGTCAAAATTGTTTATTCAAAATAATATCACATAGATAACTTTTTGACGTCATGTTTTTGAATCTACCACCGCGTCGGAAGGTGTTCCGTTGTAGAGAAGATGCGGCCAGAAACTCTACAACACACTTCTTTTAAACAAAACAAAATATACAAAGTACAATTACATAAATTCAATATCTCTCTAATATTGTAGACTGATTATTTGCAACATACAGGGTCCTTCTTAATATGCTGACACTTTTTTAAGGTGATGAACAGACCGTCAAACTAAACAAATTTCTCGATGGCACCAACATCGAAATAGCGAAAAAAAATTTGCTCCTATACAAAACTGCATACCAAATTGAGCCAAATGTATGGGACAGCAGATTTTTTTTCGCGATTTCGATGTTTGTCCAATAGAGAAAGTTGTTCAGTTTGAAGGTCTAATCATCACCTTAAAAAAGTGTCAGCATATTAAGTTGGACCCTATACAACGTGTTAATGAATTAACGCAAAACTAGAAAGTAGTTTGTTTAGAATCGAGAGCAGAATCGAATTATCATGTTTTCAACATAGGTAATTTTTTTCTGAATATTAAATAATTTGTTTGTAAAATTTAAAATTTTTTGAACTCGATCTCAAACCACCGCTCGGGCACTCTCAACCTACTTACTAATAATAATGTATCAATGAACACGTTAGCGTTTTCATTCACTGCTGAAATGATAACAAATCATTTTTGCCTCAAAACCTAATTAATGTTATTGTTTCAGTCGAATTATTTTGTTATAAATCAGTTGGGGTGTATGAGGTTTGGCGTTTATTAATTAACACGTTGTATAATCATCATTAGCTTCTCCCGTCGTAAAAGGACAAAATTTCGGAAAAATATTGTCATAGCAGTAAACTTATAATTTTCCTAGTAACAAATTACAATTCGGACCTATATCGTGTTTTTTTTTGTAGGGCTGTATAAAAAAAAATCCTTTATCGAAATTTTAAAACTTGTAAACTGACAATTGCGGCACTGGCTCCTAAACTAGTTAAGTCTGAAGGTCCGACTCGAAAACCATTTCGAGACAATTGTCTCATCTACACTAATATTATAAAGAGGAAAGATTTGTACCTATTTTTGTATGTTTGTAATGAATAGGCTCAAAAAGTACTGGGCCGATTTAAAAAATTCTTTCACCAATAGAATGCTACATTCTTCCAATTTGACATAGGCTACATTTCATTTTGAAAAAAAATAGGGATCCTTGGTAAAATTTGAACAATGTAACCGAAGGTGTAGAAAAAATGTGAAAAAAAGTGTTTTATATCCAAATTTCCAAAAATAAATAATTGTCTACCCCGTGCGAAGCCGGGACGGGCTGCTAGTCACCAATATTTTCTATACAGGGTGTAAGGAAAAGTATCATTAAACTTTAAACCACATACTCTACCCATCAAATTGAATAACTTTTACTATGGTAGTAAACGTATCAGAGCAAAAAAAAAATCGGTGTTTCCATACTAAACTACAATACCTACGCGACTCAAATGTCGATGAGACAGCTGATATTTTGTTTGTTCTGACAGGTTTGCTCCCATAGTAAAGTTGTTCAGTTTGATGGGTACAGTATATGGTGTAAAGGTTAATGATAATTTTCCTTACACCTTTTATTACACAGATTTTAATAATACAGGGTGTATTATAGAGATTTTACAATGAAGGGATTACAGATATCTTAAATCAAATAATTTAGTTTTTCGATAAAAAGAGCGACGTCATTCGACGACCTGAGCCTCTAGCATGATTTCTCTACTTGCGCGCGACGCGGCTTTCACTCTCCGAAAAGCGCAGAAACAGCGCCCGCGGCATGGCGCCTCGATAAACGTTTTATCGCGCCTGCTAACTCGTTCGTTCGCGCGCAAAAAGAAAGAGAGCTAGAGTGCGATAGCGCTTTATCGCGCCATCATGCCGCGGACGCAGGTTATTTTCTATGCAGCGACGGCGCGTCGCGCGCGTGTAGAGAAATCATACTAGACGTGCTGGAGTGCTATTTTTGAAACTCATACTTTGAACTCAGCAATGTCACTCGAGAAGTATGATTTTCGAAAGTCAAATCAGCAGTAGAAAGATGCATATCTCCATAGTAATTTTGACATTTTCAACGAATGAGTTACAAAAATCGCACTCCTTCAAACTCCACGGTACATTTAAAATAATGAGAATTTCAGTTATTCCGTTATCACTTGTTATCATTTATCAACATCGGTATTAGCTCTAAGAAAAATATTTATAACTATACTCCATTCCAAATAGGGGCGAAAAGAAGGTAAAAAGGGTTCTTTATAGTACACACTTTAAAGAAATACGAATATTGTATCAAACAACAAAATGGTGATGTTGAAAGACCTAAAGAAGCAGTGGTGTGCACATGTGGTTCGACTTTAAAATCATTCTGTCATCAAACACTGACATAAGTGTCCCTAATTTTTATAAAATGATCACGGTCTGAAAAGATTTCGTGGTCCTGCTTCTGTGATCTTCTTTTTTTCGTCTTTATTTGACATATAGTATAAATACAAAGAGATTATACCTAAAAGAGTGAGCCATACCAATTGTAAAGTGTCCACTTTTTTGACGTTTAGGTTTGAGTGTGTGGTGTCAAGTAGTATGGACAAAAGGCACCAAGTGACATATGGCCTTATGTTTACGGTCACTTTTAACACACACTAGCTCAAAAAAAAGTGGACAGCCGCATAAACAAATATCTATAGTTCCATCTCCTTCTACTATTAAAGGTACGCCATAAGACAAAAGAGACTAACTACAATCGTAAATTTATGCGGACTCTATGGAGATCCTTCCTCTGAGTATAAATATTATATTTTTCTTTGTTTCAGGAGTACTTGACGACGGTAAGTCAAAGTAAATATAATTTATTCAATATAGGAGCTTGCAGCACACTTATCAAACGTTAAATCTTTTTTAAAGCTACCACCGCGTCGGTGTTGTCGCTGTAGAGAAGATGCGGCCAGAAACTCTACAACATAACACGACCTTTTACTATTTATTACAAGGACTAGCCTTGCGGTAGCATTTCCCCTCTGCCACGGTATAAGCACAATTGATCTTGTGCATTTACATTCAATTTTATATACCTTATCACTATACGAGACAGCCTATAATTGCGAAATAATAACTTAGAACGTTTGGGGTTCACACGAGACTACTTTTCATGATTTTTCACATTCAAAATTAGAATCTAAAGTTATGGGGAATAAAATCCAAAGTTGCGGATTTCATGTTACCTCGCCCCCCGCAAAAAGTGGCAGAAATGTTTGTTAGTAGAATTACACGCATAACCAGTCCACATATAAATAGCCAAAGATAATTTCGCAATTATAGGCTGTCTCGTTTAGTGATAAGGTGTAAAATTGAATGTAAATGCACAAGATCAATTGTGCTTATACCGTGGCAGAGGGGAAATGCTACCGCGAGGCTAGTCCTTATAATAATTAGTCAAAGATAATTAATTATATTTCAACTATTATTGATTATGAACATGTTATAGCTATGTTGTGCTATTTTGAATCAAATGAACGATTGAAAAATTCGTCTTTTCAATCTTTTATTTGATTCAAAATAGCACAACATAGCTATAACATGTTCATAATCAATAATAGTTGAAATTGGAACAGGGTGTGTCATCTATATACAACGTGTTAATGAATAAACGCAAAACTAGAAAGTTGTTTGTTTAGAATCGAGAACTGAATTGAATTATCATGCTTTCAACATAGGTAATTTTTTGCAAAATATTGAATGATTTTTTTGTAAAATTTAAATTTTACTGACCTCGATCTCAACCCACCGCTCAGGCACTCTCCCCCTATTTACTACCAAAACAAGATTCTTAAAATGTATCCATCGCTTTCATTCATTGCTGAAATGATAACAAATCATTTTTGCATGAAAACTTAAAATACGAATAATAATGAAATTGTTGTTTCAATGCAATTAATTTGTTATAAATTAGTTGGGGTGTATGAGGTTTTGCGCTTATTCATTAACACGTTGTAGTATGAATTCAAGTTGTAATGCTTGACTTGCGAGTTGGTTAGTTTGTAATAACTTCCAGTAGATGGCGCTCACGTCCCCTTAAGACGCAATAGATTGAAAAATTTCGTTCTCTGGCTAGTGGACTCGGTAGCGAAATTGGATAACGCACTTCCCCGGTTTGGAAGAGTGCGGGTTCAAGTCCCGTCCGAGACATAATTATATTATCTAAGAGTCAAATCAATACAAAAATAAGTTACGGTGGATCATTATGAGGGTTTCAGTTATTCCGTTATCACTTGTTATCATTTATCAACATCGGTATTATATTTAACAAAAATATTTAAAACTAAATTTTATTTTTTATGTGTTTCAGAATTACTTGACGGTAAGTACTCTAATATTTTAGACCTTAATCTACCTATTTGTTTGTAAAAAATCCTCTCCCGTACTAAAATAACACAATCTCGGAAAAGTGTTGTCAAAACATTAAAGTTATAATTTTCATAGTAACAAATTACAATTCAGTCATTTTTTTTTTGAAGGGCTGAATCGAAAACCATTTCGAGATAATTGTCTCGACACCAATATCTTTAACCCCTGACGCAAACAGAGGGGTGTTATAAGTTTGATGCCTATGTCGGTCTGTCTCTCTGTGGCATCGTAGCTCCCAAACGGGTGGACCGATTTCGATGCGTTTTTTTTAAATAGAAAGCTTATTTTTGTGAGAGTGTTCTTAGCTTTGTTTCATGAAAATCTCATTTCTATGTTAATGTAGATTTTACAATGAAAGGATTACAGATATTATCAATAAATAATTTAGTTTTTCGTTAAAAGAGTGACGTAAGTCGACGACGTGTAAACTCCACGGTACACTTAAAATAATGTTTCAGTTATTCCGTTATCATTTATCAACATCGAAAAACTATTTATAAGAAAATTTTATTTTTTATTTGTTTCAGAATTGCTTGACGGGGGTAAGGAAATATTAGATATAAATACAAAGTACACAGGGTCCGTCTTAATATGCTGACAATTTTTTAAGGGGATGATCAGACCTTTGAACCTCATAACCTTGCCTGCCGTGCAGGAGGCGATGGTTCGATCCCCGTCCAGACCGACTCGTAACAATGAGTTTGACGGAATTTACGTACGATTTGTAACACCACTGGCTTTTCGGTGAAGGAAAACATCGTGAGGAAACCTGCATGCTTCAATTTCGAGATTATGTATTGCCACTTTCCATTATGTGGCGACGGGCTCACCCCCCATCACACTTTTCTTCCTACTTCGTTTCTGTACTACTGGTGAAACGTGGATGTTCTGAGGTTTCAGAATATCTCTGACTACTCCATCGGGGAATATAGTCGTGAGCATATGCATGATCAGACCATCAAACTGAACTACTTTAGAGAGATGTATAGGCTTGCACATTGAAACTTCTTGTATGTTATTTTAATACTCGTTTAATAACGGAGCTTTGGTTTACATAAATTTCTAATTTCTAAAGAATGGTTAGACGTAATTTTTAATATCTAAGATGGCGTGTGTTTCTTCCGGGAGTGTTGCCATATCCCGAACGAACTGACATTAAAGAGCGGAAGCGTAGACATCCTGCCCCCGCTGAAACGTCCTGGTTTCAGTTTCCTTGAGGTAGGGGACAAATTTTATTATAGGCTCTCTTCACGATGCCCTTATTGGTAGACACGTCGGCGACTCTGCTTACTCCGTCTGACCCAGGGTAGAGACGAGCGATGCGTCCTAAGCGCCATCGAAGGGGTGGCAGGTTATCCTCCTTTAGCACCACCATATCTCCAACACGGAGCTCTTGCTGTCGAGTCCGCCACTTTGTCCGTTGCTGCAGCTCAGCTACAAACTCCTTTCGCCATCGCTCCCAAAACTGCTGACGAATTTGCTCTATCTTGGCATATCTGTTGGGTCTGTTGTTAGTTACTGGCAAGGAAGGTACCGTTGTCAATGGTCTTCCAATCAGGAAGTGCCCTGGGGTAAGAGGATAAAGGTCATTGGGGTCTGGCGAGAGAGGAGATAGCGGGCGTGAGTTGAGGATAGCCTCTATTTGTGTGAACAGCGTCGCCAACTCCTCAAACGTCAGAGACACCTTGCCGGCAATGCGCATTAAGTGTGATTTAGCGGATTTGATACCCGCCTCCCATATCCCACCAAAGTGGGGTGAGTAGGCTGGACTAAACATGAAATTTATGCCTTCATTTGCTGAATATTCAAATACAGATTGACGACTGGACCGAATAACCTGACCCAGCTCGCTATTTGCGCCAACGAAATTAGTTCCATTGTCGCAATAAATAGTGTTGGGTTTACCTCGACGAGAAACAAAGCGTCGTAAGCAAAGAATAAATGCCTCAGTGCTCATCGCACTGACTACTTCTAAGTGAACCGCCTTAGTAGCGAGACATATAAACAGACATAAGTATGACTTTGTTATGCGGTTACCTCTACCCAATCGGCTGGAGATCATAAATGGGCCGGCAAAATCTACACCACAAGAATCAAAAACAAACCCAGGGTTAACTCGTACTGAAGGTAAGTTACCCATAATAGGTTGAATAGTTCTACCTCTGAGTCTCGTGCAGACTATACAATTTCGGACCGTAGCTCGTGCTAATCGCCTGCCACTTATAGGCCAGTATTCTTCACGAATAGAAGAAAGTAGATGTTGTGGTCCCGCATGAAATAATCTTAAGTGTTCATACCTCATCAGTAATTTAGAAAATTGGTGTTTGGAATCTATAAGAACCGGGTGTCGTTTGTTATAATCATAATTTGAATTGTTTAACCGCCCTCCTACTCTTATGACTCCTGATGAATCTAAAAATGGATTAAGTGGTAACAGTTTAGATTTATGATGAAGTTGGTCACCCTTGTTTAAAATTTTAAATTCAATTGGGAAGGATTCCAACTGACAGGCCTTGATTAAAACATTTGTTGCACCATTTAATTCGTCAACACTAAGGGGCCCATTCGTTTTATTTACCTTATTTTTACAGTTGTTTACAAAGCGTAGCACATAAGCAAAAATTCTCTTTAGTCGAACTAAATTTGAATAATGTTCAAACTTTATAAAATTTGTATTTTCGATAACAAAATGAACCTTTAGTTCAGGCAAATCATGCTTAACAATGAGCTGTTGAGGCCAACCTGATTCGTCGTTTTTGAGAAAACTAGGGCCCTCCCACCAGAGCTCGGAACGTAACAATTGAGGCGGAGTGATACCTCTTGAAGCCAAATCTGCAGGATTCCAGGCTGTGGGCACATGATTCCATGTAAAACCTAATGTTAGATCATTTATTTCACTGACACGATTACTAACAAATGCCTTAAGGTCTCTTGGTGGTGTTTTAACCCAACCTAAGACGACTGTAGAGTCGGTCCATATAAATAGTTTGTCAATTTTTAATTTAAGGGTTTTTAATACCTTTGTACTCAAACGCGCACCTAACAGGGCGGCACACAACTCCAAACGAGGAATAGTTATTGGCTTCAAGGGTGCCACTCTCGCTTTAGCACATAATAACTTTACACTCACGTTGCCTCTACCATCTACGCTGCGGATATATACACACGACCCATATGCACACTGCGACGCGTCTACGAAGCAATGGAGTTCTATAATAGAAGGCGAGTTAGTGGTGATAACGTATCTAGGTATCTGCAAGGATGACAAGCAAGGTAAGTTTTTTATGAAATTATTCCACATGTTAATTAAATTAGGCGGAACTGGATCATCCCAATCTAACTTCACATCCCACAGTTTCTGTAGTATTATTTTAGCAGTGATAATACACGCACACAACAAACCAAGGGGGTCAAATATTTTACTGGTCATGGATATAATATTTCTTTTAGTGACCGGAGAAGAAGTGTCTATATCATTAGGAAAATGAAGAATGTCTCTTTTAGGTAGCCAATGTAGTCCTAGTACACTAGCATCCTTACAGATATCAAGTGATTCTGATGATACATCATCATCCTCCAATAAATTAATACAATTTGAACGGAATTTACGTATAGGAAAGCAGGCTGAATCTAAGACCTTCCTTACACCGTGGTAGATATGACGTAAATCCTCAATATTTTGAGCCCCAGTGCTCATATCGTCAATATAAAAATCGTTCTCAATGACATCTGCAACTATTTTATCAGTACATTCCTCTGACAATTTCAATAAACACCTTGTGCTTAGATACGGGGCAGAAGCAGTGCCGTACGTTACCGTATTAAGTTGAAATATCTGAATTGGTTGTTGATTATTTTCACGCCATAGAATTAGTTGCAAATGACGTTGCGATTCGTCAATTTCTATTTGCCGAAAGAATTTCTCTATATCGCCTGTGAGGACATATTTTCTGGAACGAAATTTTAATAAAATTGAAAACAAGTCATTTTGTACTACCGGACCTACCAGTTGAATGTCGTTCAACGATTTGCCTGAAGACGTCTTAGCACTAGCATCGAAAACGGTCCTAAGTTTTGTGGTAAGGCTTTTCTCTTTGATCACAGCATGGTGTGGCAAATAGCAACCGAATTCGGGGCGTTTCATCTCAGACATATGGCCTAAATCACGATACTCTTTCATAAATTTTGAATATTGATCCTTAAGATCATGATTTTTATTTAATTTCTTTTCCAAGTTTAAAAATCTTTTTTGAGCTATGTAATAAGAATCGCCGAGAGCCTCTTCTGGTATTTCTTTGAAGGGAATTTTGACAGAAAATTTACCATTGGATAAGCGACATGTATTTTGTACAAAGTGATTTTCACACAGTTGTTCTTCAATCGATTGAGGTGTCTTCTCAGGTTGTATTTCCTCAATCTCCCAAAATTTTCTCAAAGAGTCATCTAGATTTTGAGTAAAATTACACCGCACGATAGGATTCGATTTGTTGGTCCCTACTGGTCCAGCAACCAACCACCCTAACTTGGACTCTTGTAGGATAGGCCTCTTAGCGCCTAAACTTAATTTCCTTGTTCCCATTATTTCCCAATAAACGTCTGCCCCTAAAAGTAAATCTATTTTAGAGGGACAGTGGAACGTGGGATCAGCCATCTCTATATTTTGAGGTATTCCCAGATCCTGGTTCACAGGAACCGTAGGTAAATGCCCTGTAATATTAGGCACAACTAGGCATGTCATATTAATATTAAATGAATTTATTCGTGAATTTATCTTTATTTCACAACGTTGTGAGACACTTGAAAGAGCATTATTAATACCTGAAATATTTATAGGTTTAGTATTTTCTGTAGTTAATCCTAATTTCCTTTTCAGATTTTCAGTAATGAACGAGGACTGGCTGCCCGAGTCAAGTAAGGCTCTCGCTTGGTAAGTATTATTGTTTTCCAGATTCACAACATCGACCAACGCTGTACACAAGAGCACCTGGCCCACCGATAGAGCTGACAAGGAGATTGGTAAGACAGGTATTTTAGGATCTGTATTTTCGTTTCTAGAGTTAGTACCCTTAGGATCTTTAGAATTAGTATCTTGAGGGTTAGCATTAGGATTAGGATCATTAGGCTTAGAACCCTTAGTATTTGTAGGCGATGGACTCCTATGTACTAACGTGTTATGCTTTTTCTTACAGATTCTACAAGATCCCTTCAGGTAACATGTGTTGGTTCTATGGCCACTGCGGAAACAATTGTGACACAGATTTAACTTATTGATCTCATTCAACCTCTCATTTATACTCAAATCTTTAAATGCTGTACATTCGTGGACCTGATGACATCCATTACAAACTTGACACTTTATCACTTTTGTTACAGATGCAGATGCGACAAAGGATTTCATTGATTTTTGATTAGACTGGATGTTGGTCTTATTATCATATTTTTCAAACTTGTTGACATATGTAGATTCTAAAATATTAGCTCTGTTACGTAAGAAGTCAGTGAACTCAAGCAATGATGGTAAATGGGCTAAATTGTTTTTATACTCCTCCCATTTCCTGCTAGTATTGATATCAAGTTTGGTTGATACCATAAAAATGATCAACGTATCCCACTGTTCAGTTGGTTGACCCAGAGTAGTCAGTGCACGTAAATTCTTTGAGACATTATCTATAAGGTAGCGCAAAGATTTATAGGATTCTTTAGTTATATTTTCAATATTGAATAATGCCTTCAAATGATTGTTTATAAGGATGTGTTTATTATCATATCTTTGGCATAAAAGTTCCCATGCAACCTTATAATTGATCGAGGTAAACTCAATAGACTTGATTACCACCATAGCGCTGCCCTCCAATGATGATCGTAGGTAGTGAAACTTATTGATTTCAGGAATAGTTTCATTCGAATTTATCAGTGAATCAAAGGTATCTTTAAACTCAAGCCATTTCAAATAGTTTCCATCAAATGTGGGCAGCTGTATAGTCGGCAATTTAAGCGAGTTCACTGCGTTAGAGGGTGGTCCACTATAGACGGACATAGCCCTCTCATTCAATTTTGAATTGGTTTCGGCTAGTTCTTGAGCAACGGTTAAGATGGTATAGAATGCAGACTCTGTGGTCTCTCTTTCTTCAATTTGACTCTCAATATCAGAACAGACAGCTTCTATTTCAGATTGAACTTCATCAAATTTGGTTAATAAGTCCCGAAAGGCCTCAGTTCTAAGAGCGATCTCCTTTACTTGTGTAGATGTTAAATCTTTAGCTTCAACATCTTCAAACGATTTTAAATACATTTTAAATTTTGTTAAACGACAACGGATGACACTTCTCTTTTTAATAAGAGCCTTGAATTCTATACCATCTTCCTTGTCGTTATTATGGTCAGTCATTATAACTAAAACTGACTGATAAACAACAAATAGCGAACTGGGTAAAGTTAATAAGTGTGCAGTTCAAACCCTTTACAAAGAAATGACTTGGTCCTCTCCGCACAGTACAGCGCAGCAATGGTGCAAGGCAGGTACAGCTGATCGAGACCGTTAGGGTATCAGCGGTTAGCAGTTAGCACTTGGTACCTCCTAGTCACTCCGAGTACATTTAATAGGTTGACCGTATGAGTATTCAGCACAACCTGGAATGTTTCGTTATCACTGTTGAACAATTTGTAACTAATCTATAAAGTTGAAGGTGCTACGAAACACTTAGGTTATATTTTGTTAGAAAAGATACGCATGAATAAATTTTATTGTTTGAAGTTAACTATCTTTACCTATTATGGTTTATTTTTAGTTTTTTTTTTTGTGTATTAGAGCTCGAAAGAATGCAAAATATAATAAATCTTATGGTGAAAAGATAAAGACGCGATAGGTCAATAACCTCTGCCGGCAAGATGTCGCCGGCACGCTTGCATTGTTTTTAACGATATCCACACAAATAGAGGAGGAAAATAGGAAAAAATGGAATAGAAGGATCAGGCTACTTCCCTGGAATAGACCTCCTGGTGATGATAGGTACTTAATCCACCATAAATTAGTCCAGCAGGCTCCTGTAGAAGTTTCTTCACAGACCCAATCTCGCAATGTTTTACGATGATTCTATCCGAAGATTGTCCTGTTTCGGTCGCCACTTTTCAATGTATAGGCTTGCACATTGAAACTTCTTGTATGTTATTTTAATACTCGTTTAATAACGGAGCTTTGGTTTACATAAATTTCTAATTTCTAAAGAATGGTTAGACGTAATTTTTAATATCTAAGATGGCGTGTGTTTCTTCCGGGAGTGTTGCCATATCCCGAACGAACTGACATTAAAGAGCGGAAGCGTAGACAGAGATGATCAGACTATCAAACCGAACAACTTTCTCTATTGGACCAAAATCGAAAAAGAGAAAAAAAAATCTGCTCCTCCATACATTTGAGTTGAGTTATGCTTGCAGTTTTTCATGGGACAGCTGAATTTTTTTTCGCGATTTCGATATTGCTCCCATAGAAAAAGTTGTTCAGTTTGATGTTCTGATCATCCCCTTAAAATAGTTTCAGTTAATTTTGTAAGACCTTATATAATAGGACCGTTCCCTAAGTGGTCTTATAGCTATCTTATAGCTCAACCTATAGTTTTGAAGCTTTCTGCGACCCAAGCCACAAGCAAGTAAGCATGAAGCTAGCAAGCAAGCATGAAGCGAGCAAGCATGCTGCAAGCAAGCATGCAGCAAGCGAGCAAGCAAGCATGCAGCAAGCAAGCATGCAGCAAGCGAGCAAGCAAGCATGCAGCGAGCAAGCATGCAGCGAGCAAGCATGCAGCGAGCAAGCATGCAGCGAGCAGGCATGCAGCGAGCAAGCATGCAGCGAGCAAGCATGCAGCGAGCAAGCATGCAGCGAGCAAGCATGCAGCAAACAAGCATGAAGCGAGCAAGCATGCAGCAAGCAAGCATACAGCGAGCAAGCATGCAGCAAGCAAGCATGAAGCGAGCGTGCAAGAAGGCAGCATGCAAGCAAGCATGTTGATGCTCCGCTCGCTACCCTCGCTAAGTTTGATACATGTTCTAACCTAACCAAGAATGTTTAAATCACTGGTTTGGTTTTCTCAAGGACGAGACAGCCTATAATAGCGGAACAATAACTTCAAACGAGCCGCATTCGGGGTTCACACAAGACTATTTTTACCAATTAAAATTTGAATCCAAGGTAATGGAATAAAATGCAAAGTTGCGGATTTCATGCTGCTTCGTCCCTGCAAAAAGTGTCAGAAAAGTTTGTTAGTAGAATTACACGTGTAACTTTACAGTTATATATAGTTATATTGTCTCAGTGGTGATTCGATTTAATTTAATAAAAAATTAGTTAGGGTGCATAATTATGAGAGTTTCAGTTATTCTGTCATCATTTTTCAACATCGGTATAATCTCTAAGAAAAATATTTAAAACTAAATTTTATTTTTTCTTTATTTCAGGAGTGCTTGACGGTAAGTACTCTTATATTTTAGACCTTAATCTGTTTGTTTGAAATATATCCTCATCATCATCTTCTCCCGTCCTAAAAGGACACAATGTCGGAAAAATATAGTCAAAGTAGTAAAGTTATAATTTTCCTTCGGTATGTCATGTTTTTTTTTGGAGGTCTGTATCGAAAACCACTTCGAGATAATTGTCTCATCACCAATATTTACTGTATTATAGAGATTTTACAATGAAAGGATTACAGATAGTTTAATTAAAATAATTCGGTTTTCGTTAAAAAGAGTGACGTCATTCGATGACCTGTAAACTCCATGGTAAACTTATAATAACTTTTTTTTTATGTCTTTAACGGCTCTGGATACTAGTCCTTTTGAGCCATTCGTTATTTTTTTTCTTTATATTCTTTATTTTGATGAAGGGATGATAGATGACGATGAATCTGTGGTCGATTTCGTAAGCTCGCGCGATGCCGCCAAAATGACCATGGACGAGTTAACTTGAACCAAAACTTATGTTCTGTTATCGTATTTATTTGAGATTCCTGTTACGTCGGTCGCTTTACGCAACTGTTTGGTACACAATCCGCACTAAATTATATCACAAATATCACTACAACAAATTTTTTACGAATTTCAAATACGACGAAACGTAACAAGAGCAATGGCGCCAAGCAAACTCTCACTTATAATAACTGGCTATCAGTGTGACCATCTGGAAAATAGAGAATCTGCCACACACTAGCTAAAAATCTGCCATAATTTTTGATATCTAGTGAAAAGATCGTTTTTTTGGATCGCTAATTGCGCTATTTGTAATAACTTCGAGTTGTCATACTATTTTGTAACACAAAACTACTTTATTTGGGGTTATTTTTGCAATTGGATGGTATTTCTATCATATTCGTCTACATTATAATGCGTATAGCAAAGTTATCACATGCATATCACAATTTGCCGAACGGCCCATACATGGACGCATGTTGTCATTTATTACAGGGTATTATAAAAATACCCCTAAGGAAAATGGGTGTTAAAGGGTCTCTTGTAAAGAGTCTATTGACAATGTATGGCAACCGTAGTATAATATTATTATTTATCAAAAAAAATATATATATCGATGGTAAAATAATAAAATCGTTAAAGCGCAGCACTATTTTACGGACTGTCGGTAATTCATAGATTAAACGGCAGTAGATATGTCGTAAGGTCACCGCGCTGTCACTACCTATCTTGTAAGTACTTAATTTAAAAGATGATTTTTCTCTAAGTTATCTTTATTACTAAAGCTAACATGAATATTAAGACCTATTTATTGAAGAAAAAAAACAATAAATAACTTTATGACAAAAATGTTAAATTATTGGTACAAAAATAAAAAATAAAGAATAATTTTCAATAAAGTATTCATATTTGTCATCATTTAAGATAATTTAAGCATCTTACAATTAGTTTTTTTTGACAAAGAAAGTTTAATCGTTTCTTACTGAAATTTAGGTACAAATGACTTACAAACACTACCCTTCTGAAAAAATTGTATACAGGGTCCTTCTTAATATGCTGACACTTTTTAAGGGGATGATCAGACTATCAAACTGAACAACTTTCTCTAAGGCACCAACATCTAAATCGCGAAAAAAAATCTGCTCTTCCATACAAAACTGCAAAATTACTCTAGCCAAATGTATGGGACAGCTGATATTTTTTTCGCGATTTCGATGTTGGTCCCATAGAGAAAGTTGTTCAGTTTGATGGTCTGATCATCCCCTTAAAAAGTGTCAGCATATTAAGAAGGATTGTATGCATGTATGTTTCAAATGTCACACTAGAGTTGGGATTTTTTAATAATTGGCTTCGATCGCGGTTTTTTACCCGACTGCGCCAGAAGTAGGGTTATGTTTTTCGAGCGTATGTATGTATGTATGTATGTATGTTTGTATGTCTATTTCTTTGGCACGGCCTACAGCCGAAACGGCTTAATGGATTTTAACGTGTGAGGTGTCATTGGATTCATAAAAATCGTGATAGTGACATAGGGTATATTATTTCAAGATGGCGTCTACGAATTAAAATAGAGAGGGGGAATAAACAATTTTTTATTGTTAAAAATTACAATATGGGTATCAAATGAAAGCTAGTAATTAGACAATTCCGAATATATAAATATTACAGTACTTTTATGTTTTCGTTGCGACATAGGACTAAAAAGTATGAAATAAACTAAATTATTAAGATAAACAAAAAACCCGACTGCATAAAAAACCTATTAACTGAAAAGAGAAAAACAAGCTCTATAATCACTAATCAGCTATAACAACTTTGTTTGACCAAATATAATTTGATTCTTATAAGGTAGGTATTGCAGGCGGGGACAAACTAATCAATGACCAACCAAAAATATTCGATGTCCCCGTTTGCGATACCTACCTTTTAAGAATCAAATTATATTTGCTCAAACAAAGTTGTTATAGCTGATTAGTGATTATAGAGCTTGTTTTTCTCTTTTCAGTTAATAGGTTTTTTATGCAGTCGGGTTTTTTGTTGATTTTTTTGGTTAATTATGTAACACGTTGTATACTTAGATCATAATGCTGGGAACCACTTTGCTACTTTCTAACGAATATTTATTTTCACATTACAGTTGTAACCGGCCTCTTATCTCCTTCTGAATCAAAAAAAGAAAAGGAGAAGGAGCCATGTCCCAAACCATGCAATGATGCCAATCATTGTGCTGATTGCAAAGGGAAGAAAGAATGCGAAAAGAAATGCGGAAAAGGAAAATGTAACCAATAATCAGGGTTGCTATTTATGAAAATAATCGTACGAGTGTTTCTCTTGGGTGTTTAAACGCTGCCATTGTTCTCAGTACCATTTTCTGTTTAGACGAATTATATGCGGACCCCTCGCCTTAGCATTTCACCTCTGCCGACGTGCAAGAACAAAAGATCTTACGCATTTACATACAATTTTATACCTTATCGCTAAACGCGACAGCCAATAATTGCGAACTTATGACGTTTGGGGTTCATATGACACTGTTTTTCATGATTTTTAACATTCAAAATTAGAATCTAAACTAATGGAATAAAATTCAAAGTTGCGTAGGTATCTCGTGCTACCTCGCCCCCGAAATAAAAGTTTGTTAGTAGAATTACACGCGTAACTTGTCCTCATATAAATAGTCTAAGATTTTAGAAAATTATTTATTATCTTGTTTATAAGAAAATGTATGGGATTTTAGAGCGCTGTAATAAACCTCTTGGACTTTTATAACGGTGTTATAAAATTGTATGCATTTTCATGTGAACAAAATGGAAATCTTTGGTGGGGATAACGACGGCGTTTAAACGCCCAAAAGAAATACTCATACTCGTTCTTTAATAAACGGGGTGTAAACTTAAACGCATTTCGTACTAAAATTAAATTAAAAAGAGGACGCTTCAGACTATAAAACTGAACCACTTTCACTATAGAATCATCATTGTAATCGCGAAAGAAAATTAGCCGTTCCATAGAAAACGAGTGCGATTTTTGAAACTCACACGTTCAAATCTGCTTCATAGTAATTTTGACATTTCCTACTGCTGATTTGAACGTGTGATGTTCAAAAATCGGACTCCTGATGTGTGGAACAGTTGTTTTTTTTTTGTAAAAGTTGTTTAGGTAGATTGTCTGAACCACCCCTTTAAGTATAGAACGCATTTAAGTTAACACCCTGTATAATTTTAACATGGTTAGAAAGTCAAATTTATAAACTAACGATTTAACTGTATTAGTAAGTTACTAATAAATATTTGTTTAAATTCATCATCTTAGAAGGGACAGGTAGCTAAAAGCAAATCTTTAAACCACGTACCACCCATCAACCTGAACAACTTTTACTATGGGAGCAAACTTGTCAGAACAAAAATAATATTAAGCTATTTCATACGATTAAGTCGTGTAGGCATTGTAGTTTCGTATGGAACAGCAGAAATGACCTATGGTGCGGAAACTTGGACCCTTGACAATAGGACTAGTTCATCAGTTCAAGGTCGCTCAGCGAGCTATGGAGAGAGCTATGCTCGGTGTTTCTTTGAGAGATCACATCAGAAATGAAGTGATACGACAGAGAACTAAAGTGGTTGACATAACTCAGAAAATTAGCAAGCTGAAGTGGCAATGGGCTGGTCATATCTGCCGAAGAACTGACAACCGGTGGGGTGTCAGAGTTCTAGAGTGGAGACCGCGAACTGGTAGGCGTAGTGTGGGACGCCCTGCTGCCCGCTGGACAGACGACCTAAAAAAAGTAGCGGGGAGCGATTGGATGAGGAAGGCCGAGGACAGAGTTTTGTGGCGCGCCTTGGGAGAGGCCTATGTTCAGCAGTGGACGATGATGGGCTGATGATGATGGAACAGCAGATTTTTTTGCGCTGACAGGTTTGCTTCCATAGTAAAAGTTGTTCAGGTTGATAGGTACGCGGTTTAAAGGTTTCAAAAATTATAATTTATGTAAAAAGATTTAGGTAATGTTTAAAATTTGTGTTTATGATTAAGGAAATTAAATGTTTTGATTTATATAATTTACCCATTTAGGATTATTTGGTTATTAAATTTTCTAAATTAATTTCGGTTTTTCATTTAGCCTTCCTCACGGCCCTGTCCTCTTTCGGGGCTGCCAGAAACTTTCCTATAACTACCAACATTATTAGCATAAATGCTAAATGTTTTGTCTGCATAATTTTTTGATTTAGAGTCCAAAATAGTACTGTAGCCCTGGGACTTTTTAATTACCATAAATTTAAATATTGTTGTAAGATACAAAATTACCAATATAAAAACGTAAGTCTTACAGATCACAATACGCAATAAAAAAGAAAAATGTGACGTTTCCATATAACTTTATTTCTATATTAATATCGATTTTACAATGAAAGGATTTTCAATAAATCATTTAGTTTTTCGTTAAAAAGAGTGACGCCATTCGGTGACCTGTAAACTCCACGGTACACTTAAAATAATGAGGGTTTCGGTTATTCTGTTATCATTTATCTCTAAATAAACTATTTAGTTATAACAAAATTTTATTTTTTAATTGTTTCAGGATTGCTTGACGGGGGTAAGGAAATATTAGAAATAAATATAAAGTATACAGGTCCCGTCTAAATATGCTGACACTTTTTTAAGGGGATGATCAGATCGTAAAACTAAACAATTTTCTCTATAATATATCGTGTTTGTTATTGACCGGTCCGACGTGGGAGCTTCCTGTTGCTGTTGCAGCTTTGCACGGACCTCCTTATACGGACTCCATAGTGTTATACTGCCTTTGTCTGTCACTGTTTACCCTGTATTGTTCTGATGAAACAAATGAGTTATCTATCTATCTATGGCTTAGACTACTTATATGAGGACAAGTTACGCGTGTAATTCTACTAACTTTTCACTTTTCTGCCACTCTTTGCGGGGGGTGAGTTATCACGAGATAAGCAACTTTGAATTTTATTCCATTAGTTTAGATTCTAATTTTGAATGTTAAAAATCATAAAAAACAGTGTCGTGTGAACCCCGAACGTCATAAGTTCGAAATTATTGTTCCGCAATTATAGGCTGTCGCGTTTAGTGATAAGGTATAAAATTGTATGTAAATGCGTAAGTTCTGTTGATCTTGCACGTTGGCAGAGGGAAATGCTAAGGCGAGGCGGATCCGTATATAATTCGTCTAAGATCTATGGCACCGTCGAGATCAAGCGCTGTGGTCAAAAGAAACCTTACGAAACGAAATTAGATGGAAGAGGTATGTGGGGTCCATGCAAAGGTCCCTGACCTTGACCTTGATCTTTATGTCAAATATAATAGGACCGCTCTCTGAGTGGTCACTCTGAATACCTAACCTAACCTATAGTTTTGAAGCTTTCCGCTCCCTAAGCAACAAGCGAGCAAGCATGAAGCAAGCATGCAGCAAGCAAGCATGCAGCAAGCGAGCAAGCATGAAGCAAGCAAGCAAGCATTCAGCAAGCAAGCAAGCATGCAACAAGCGAGCAAGCATGAAGCAAGCGAGCGAGCATGCAACAAGCGAGCTAGCATGAAGCAAGCGAGCAAGCATGCAACTAGCGAGCAAGCATGAAGCAAGCGAGCAAGCATGCAACAAGCGAGCAAGCATGAAGCAAGCGAGCAAGCATGAAGCAAGCGAGCAAGCATGAAGCAAGCATGCAGCAAACAAGCATGCAGCAAGCGAGCAAGCATGAAGCAAGCAAGCAAGCATTCAGCAAGCAAGCAAGCATGCAACAAGCGAGCAAGCATGAAGCAAGCGAGCGAGCATGCAACAAGCGAGCTAGCATGAAGCAAGCGAGCAAGCATGCAACAAGCGAGCAAGCATGAAGCAAGCGAGCAAGCATGCAACAAGCGAGCTAGCATGAAGCAAGCGAGCAAGCATGCAACAAGTGAGCAAGCATGCAACAAGCGAGCAAGCATGAAGCAAGCGAGCGAGCATGCAACAAGCGAGCTAGAATGAAACAAGCGAGCAAGCATGCAACAAGCGAGCAAGCATGAAGCAAGCGAGCGAGCATGCAACAAGCGAGCTAGAATGAAACAAGCGAGCAAGCATGCAACAAGCGAGCAAGCATGCAACAAGCGAGCAAGCATGAAGCAAGCGAGCAAGCATGCAACAAGCGAGCTAGCATGAAGCAAGCGAGCAAGCATGCAGCAAGCAAGCATGCAGCACGCAAGCAAGCGAGCAAGCATGCAACAAGCGAGCTAGCATGAAGCAAGCGAGCAAGCATGCAACAAGGGAGCAAGCATGAAGCAAGCGAGCAAGCATGCAACAAGGGAGCAAGCATGAAGCAAGCGAGCAAGCATGCAACAAGCGAGCAAGCATGAAGCAAGCGAGCAAGCATGCAACAAGGGAGCAAGCATGAAGCAAGCGAGCAAGCATGCAGCAAGCAAGCATGCAGCAAGCAAGCATGCAGCAAGCAAGCATGCAGCAAGCAAGCATGAGCAAGCATGCAGCAAGCAAGCATACAGCGTGCAAGCAAGCATGTTGATGCTCCGCTCGCTACCCTCGCTCCACTAAGTGCGGTTTGTTTTTCTCAAACACGAGACAGTCTATAATTGCGGAACAATAACTTCAAACGAGCCGCATTCGGGGTTCACACAAGACTTTTTTTAACAATCAAAATTCAAATCTAAGGTAATGAAGTAAAATGCAAAGTTGCGGATTTCATGCTGCCTCGTCCCCTGCTAAAAGTGTCAGAAAAGTTTGTTAGTAGAATTACACGCGTAACTCATCCATAATTATATTGTTTAAGTGGCAATGTGATTTCTTTAATAAAAACCTATTAACTGAAAAGAGAAAAACCAGCTCTATAATCACTAATCAGCTATAACATCTTTATTTGAGCTAATATAATTTGAATGTTATTAGGTAGGTATCGCAAACGGGGACATAGAAGATTTTTGGTTGGTTGTTGGTTTGTCCCCGTCTGCGATACCTACCTAATAACAGTCAAATTATATTAGCTCAAATAAAGCTGTTATAGCTGATTAGTGATTATAGAGCTTGTTTTTTCTTCCTACTACCTCCGATCCGTACCTCCGATCTGTATGTGTCAGACTACCCCCTCGGGGAATACAGTCGTGAGCATATATGTATGTATGTATGTGTGTTTGTATGTTTATTTGTCTATTTCTTTGGCACGGCCTACAGCCTAAACGGCTTGATGGATTTTAACGTATGAGGTGTCACTAGATTCGTAAAAATTGTGAAAGTAACACAGGCTATATAATTTTAATATGTCGTCTGCGAAATAAAGAAGAGAGGGGGTATAAACAATATTTTTTTTTTAAATTACAATATGGGTATCAAATGAAAGCTAGTGAACAGATGATTCCAAATATATTATATATATATATATATATATATATATATATATAATATATTTGGAATCATCTATATATATATATATACACATATATATATATATATATATATATACAACGTGTTAATGAATTAACGCAAAACTAGAAAGTAGTTTATTTGGAATCGAAAGCAGAATCGAATTATTATGTTTTCAACATAGGTATTTTTTTTCAAAATATTAAATAATTTGTTAGAACAATTTAAAATTTACTGAACTCGATCTCAACCCACCGCATGGGCACACTCACCCTACTTACTACCAAAACAAGATTCTTAAAATGTATCCACGAGCACGCTATTGTTTTCATTCATTGCTGAAATGATAACAAATCATTTTTGCCTTAAAACTTAAAATGCTAAGAACTTTAAATTTTAAGTATCAAAATAATGAAATTATTGTTTCAATCTAATTATTTCGTTATAAATCAGTTGGGGCGTATGAGGTTTTGCGCTTATTCATTAACACTTATTCATTATCATTGTATAGTACTTTTATGTTACCGTTTCGACACAAGGCTAAATACATGCATACGCTCGAAAAACATAACCCTCCTTCTGGCGCAGTCGGGTAAAAATTAGTTGGGGTGTATAATTGAGTGTTTTGGTTATTCCGTTATTATTTGTTATAATTAGAGATCGGATAATCGGATGCCTATTTACCTAAAGTTGAGGAGTTGGCTATTATGGAGTGCACTTTTGTATCGAAATTTTTATATTATTATTACTTTTATAATTTTAAAAAGTCGCCTCCATACTATGCATCCGATTAGTTATGCATTCCCGTACTTCCTGACATCCCGGAATTTATTTACCCGAAAAACATATTTTTTTCTTTTTAAATCAAATAGTTTTAAGAAGTCGCTTCAACACTGCATCCGGTTAGTTATGCATTACCGGATTTTCTGGCATACGGAATTTCTTTAAAAAAGAAAACGTTTTAGAAACCGCTTCCATAATTTTGTAGCCAACAATGAAGTTTAGGTAAATATGCATTCGAATATAAGATCTCTATGGTCCGGCCGCTGAAAGATTGCGTTTGACAGTTACCATAAAATTGTAAAAAACTGAATGAAAACTATAAATGCCGATCATTATTTAGTAGCTTTTTGAACTTAAAAGGGCAGCTAGTGCCCTGTGTACTAGAGTGAGCACGTAAACAATATTTTCATTCAGTTTTTTACAATTTTATGGTAACTGTCAAACGCAATCTTTCAGCGGCCGGACTTTAGTTATCATTTATCAACATCGGTATTATGTCTAAGAAAATTATTTAATACTAATTCTTTTTTTGTATTGTTTCAGGAGTGCTTGACGGTAAGTACTCTTATATTTTAGACCATAATCTGTTTGTTTGAAATATATCCTCATATAAAAGGACACAAAGTCAGAACAATATTGTCATATAATTTTCCTAGTAGCAAATTACAATTCGATATGTCATGTTTTTTTTTGGAGGGCTGAATCGAAAACCACTTCGAGATAATTGTCTCAACACCAATATTTTCTATATTATAGAGATTTTACAATGAAAGTGTTACAGATAGTTTATATAAAATAATTTAGTTTTTCGTTAATAAGAATGACGTCATTTGACGATTTGTTAACTTCATGGTAAACTTATAATAACTGGCTATCAGTGTGACCATCTGGAAAATAGACAATCTCTCTGCCACACACTAGCTAAAAATCTGCCATAATTTTTGATATATAGTGAAAAGATCGATTTTTTTGTATCGCTAATTGCGCTATTTGTAATAACTTCGAGTTGTCATACTATTTTGTAACACAAAACTACTTTATTTGGGGCTATTTTTGCAATTGGATGGTATTTCTATCATATTCGTCTACATTATAATGCGTATAGCAAAGTTATCACATGCACATCACAATTTGCCGAACGGCCCAAACATGGACGCATGTTGTCATTTATTACAGGGTATTACAAAAATACCCCTAAGGAAAATAGGTGTTAAAGGTTCTCTTGTAAAGAGTCTATTGACAATGTATGACAACCGTAGTATAATATTATTATTTATCGAAAAAAAAACATCGATAGTAAAATAATAAAATCGTTAAAGCGCAGCACTATTTTACGGACTGTCGGTAGTTCAAAGATTAAACGGCAGTAGATACGTCGTAAGGTCCCCGCGATGTCACTACCTATCTTGTAAGTACTTAATTTAAAAGATGATTTTTCTCTAAGTTATCTTTATTATATGAATATTAAGACCTATTTATTGAAAAAAAAAAAAAAAACTTTATGACAAAAAAGTTAAATTATTAATACAAAAATAAAAAATAAAGAATAAATTTCAATAAAGTATTCATATTTGTCATCGTTTAAGATAATTTATTTTTTTCGACAAAGAAAGTTTAATCGTCTCTTACTGAAATTTAGGTACAAATGACTTACAAACACTACTACCCTTCTGAAAAAATTGTATACAGGGTCCTTCTTAATATGCTGACACTTTTTAAGGGGGTGATCAGACCATCAAATAGAACAACTTTCTCTAAGGCACCAACATCTAAATCGCGAAAAAAAAATCTGCTCTTCCATACAAAACTGCAAAATTACTATAGCCATATGTATGGGATAGCTGATATTTTATTCGCGATTTCGATGTTAGTCCCATAGAGAAAGTTGTTCAGTTTGATGGTCTGATCATCCCCTTAAAAAAGTGTCAGCATATTAAGAAGGATTGTATGCATGTATGTTTCAAATGTCACACTAGAGTTGGGATTTTTTATTAAATTGGCTTCGATCGCGGTATTTTTTTTGGTTAATTATGTAACACGTTGTATACTTAGATTTTTTTTTTATTTTTCATCCCCCCATCTCGGAAAGCATGTACTATTTATTGAAACGAAAATTAAATTTAAAATACTTAGATTATAATGCTGGGGACCACTTTGCTACTTTCTGACGAATATTTCTTTTCACATTACAGTTGTAACCGGCCTCTTATCTCCTTCTGAATCAAAAAAAGAAAAGGAGAAGGAGCCATGTCCCAAACCATGCAAAGATGCCAATCATTGTGCTGATTGCAAAGGGAAGAAAGAATGCGAAAAGAAATGCGGAAAATGTAACCAATAATCAGGGTTGCTATTTATAAAAAATAATCATACGAGTGTTTCTCTTGGGTGTTTAAACGCTGCCATTCTATTTAGACGAATTATATGCGGACCCGCCTCGCCTTAGCATTTCCCCTCTGCCAACGTGAAAGATCAAATGATCTTACGCATTTACATACAATTTTATACCTTATCACTAAACGCGACAGCCTATAATTGCGGAACAATAATTTCGAACTTATGACGTTTGGGGTTCATATGACACTGTTTTTCATGATTTTTAACATTCAAAATTAGAATCTAAACTAATGGAATAAAATTCAAAGTTGCGTATCTCGTGCTACCTCGCCCCCCGCAATAAGTGGCAGAAAAGTTTGTTAGTAGAATTACACGCGTAACTTGTCCTCATATAAGTAGTCTAAGATTTTAGAAAATTATCTTGTTTATAAGAAAATGTATGGGATTTTAGAGCGCTGTAATAAACCTCTTGGACTTTTATAACGGTGTTATAAAATTGTATGTATTTTCATGTGAACAAAATGGAAATCTTTGGTGGGGATAACGACGGCGTTTAAACGCCCAAAATAAATACCCATACCCGTTCTTTAATAAACGGGGTGTAAATTTAAACGCATTCCGTACTAAAATTTAATTAAAAAGAGGACGCTTCAGACTATAAAACTGAACCACTTTCACTATAGAATCATCATTGTAATCGCGAAAGAAAATTAGCCGTTCCATAGAAAACGAGTGCGATTTTTGAAACTCACACGTTCAAATCTGCTTCAAAGATGCGTTATCTCTATAGTAATTTTGACATTTCCTACTGCTGATTTGAACGTGTGATTTTCAAAAATCGCACTCCTGATGAGTGGAACAGTTGTTTTTAAAGTTGTTTAGGTAGATTGTCTGAACCACCCCTTTAAGCATGGAACGCATTTAAGTTAACACCCTGTATAATTTTAACATGGTTAGAAAGTCAAATTTATAAACTAACGATTTAATTGTATTAGTAAGTTACTAATAAATATTTGTTTAAATTCATAATCTTAGAAGTGACAGTTAGCTAAAAGCAAATCTTTAAACCACGTACCACCCATCAACCTGAACAACTTTTACTATGGGAGCATACTTGTCAGAACAAAAATAATATTAAGCTATTTCATACGATTAAGTCGTGTAGGCATTGCAGTTTCGTATGGAACAGCAGAAATGACCTATGGTGCGGAAACTTGGACCCTTGACAATAGGACTAGTTCATCAGTTCAAGGTCGCTCAGCGAGCTATGGAGAGAGCTATGCTCGGTGTTTCTTTGAGAGATCACATCAGACATGAAGTGATACGTCAGAGAACTAAAGTGGTTGACATAGCTCAGAAAATTTGCAAGCTGAAGTGGCAATGGGCTGGTCATATCTGCCGAAGAACTGACAACCGGTGGGGTGTCAGAGTTCTAGAGTGGAGACCGCGAACTGGTAGGCGTAGTGTGGGACGCCCTGCTGCCCGCTGGACAGACGACCTAAAAAAAGTAGCGGGGAGCGATTGGATGAGGAAGGCCTAGGACAGAGTTTAATGGCGCGCCTTGGGAGAGGCCTATGTTCAGCAGTGGACGATGATGGGCTGATGATGATGGAACAGCAGTTTTTTTTGCGCTGACAGGTTTGCTTCCATGGTAAAAGTTGTTCAGGTTGATAGGTACGTGGTTTAAAGGTTTCAAAAATTATAATTTATGTAAAAAGATTTAGGTAATGTTTAAAAATTGTGTTTATGATTAAGAAAATTAAATGTTTTTTAAATGTTTTGATTTATATAATTTACCGATTTAGGATTATTTGGTTATTATATTTTCTAAATTAATTTCAGTTTTTCATTTAGCCTTCCTCACGGCCCTATCCTCTTTCGGGGTTGCCAGAAACTTTCCTATAACTACCAACATTATTAGCATAAATGCAAAATGTTTTGTCTGCATAATTTTTTTTATTTAGAGTCCATAATAGTACTGTAGCCCTGGGACTTTTTAATTACCAAAAGTTTAGATATTGTTGTAAGGTACATGAGCGAGCTAGCATGAAGCAAGCGAGCAAGCATGCAACAAGCGATCAAGCATGAAGCAAGCGAGCAAGCATGCAACAAGCAAGCAAGCATGCAGCAAGCAAGCATGAAGCAAGCGAGCAAGCATGCAGCAAGCAAGCATGCAGCAAGCAAGCATGCAGCAAGAAAGCATGCAGCAAGCGAGCAAGCATGCAACAAGCAAGCAAGCATGCAGCAAGCAAGCATGAAGCAAGCGAGCAAGCATGCAACAAGCAAGCATGAAGCAAGCAAGCAAGCATGCAGCAAGAAAGCATGCAGCAAGCAAGCATGCAGCAAGCAAGCATGCAGCAAGCAAGCATGAAGCAAGCGAGCAAGCATGCAGCAAGCAAGCATGCAGGAAGCAAGCATGCAGCAAGAAAGCATGCAGCAAGCGAGCAAGCATGCAACAAGCAAGCAAGCATGCAGCAAGCAAGCATGAAGCAAGCGAGCAAGCATGCAACAAGCAAGCATGAAGCAAGCAAGCAAGCATGTAGCAAGAAAGCATGCAGCATACAAGCAAGCATGTTGATGCTCCGCTCGCTACCCTCGCTCCACTAAATGCGGTTTGTTTTTCTCAAACACGAGACAGCCTATAATTGCGGAACAATAACATCAAATGAGCCGCATTCGGGGTTCAAACAAGACTTTTTTTAACAATCAAAATTCAAATCTAAGGTAATGAAATAAAATGCAAAGTTGCGGATTTCATGCTGCCTTGTCCCCTGCAAAAAGTATCAGACAAGTTTGTTGGTAGAATTACACGTGTAACTCGTCCATAATTATATTGTTTAAGTGGCAATGTGATTACTTTAATAAAAAACCTATTAACTGAAAAGAGAAAAAGAAGCTCTATAATAACTAATCAGCCATAACAGCTTTATTTGAGCTAATATAATTTGAATGTTATTAGGTAGGTATCGCAAACGGGGACGAAGAAGATTTTTGGTTGGTTGTTGGTTTGTCCCCGCCTGCAATACCTACCTAATAACATTCAAATTATATTTGCTCAAATAAAGCTGTTATAGCTGATTAGTTATTATAGAGCTTCTTTTTCTCTTTTCAGTTAATAGGTTTTTTATGCAGTCGGGTTTTTTGTTTTTCTTAATAATTTAGTTTATTCCATACTTTTTACCCGACTGCGCCAGAAGGAGGGTAATGTTTTTCGAGCGTATGTATGTATTTAGTCTTGTGTCGAAACGGTAACATAAAAGTATTATAATATATAATATTTATATATTTTTGGAATCGTCTGTTCACTAGCTTTCATTTGATACCCATATTGTAATTTATAACAAAAAAAAATTGTTTATACCCTCTCTCTCTTTTTTATTTCGCAGACACCATATTAAAATAATATAGTCTATGTCACTCTCAAAATTTTTACAAATCTAATGACACCTCATACGTTAAAATCCATCAAGCCATTTAGGCTGTAGGCCGTGCCAAAGAAATAGACATACAAACATGCATACATACATACATACATACATACATACATACATACATACGCTCGAAAAACATAACCCTCCTTCTGGCGCAGTCGGGTAAAAATTTGTTGGGGTGTATAATTATGAGCGTTTCGGTTATTCCGTTATTATTTGTTATAATTAGAGATCGGATAATCGGATGCCTATTTACCTAAAGTTGAGGAGTTGGCTATTATGGAGTGCACTTTTGTATCGAAATTTTTATATTATTATTACTTTTATAATTTTAAAAAGTCGCCTCCATACTATGCATTCGATTAGTTATACATTCCCGTACTTCCTGACATCCCGGAATTTATTTCACCGAAAAACATATTTTTTTCTTTTTTAAATCAAATAGTTTTAAGAAGTCGCTTCAACACTGCATCCGGTTAGTTATGCATTACCGGATTTTCTGGCATACGGAATTTCTTTAAAAAAGAAAACTTTTTAGAAGCCGCTTCCATAATTTTGTAGCCAACAATGAAGTTTAGGTAAATATGCATTCGAATATAAAATCTCTATGGTCCGGCCGCTGAAAGATTGCGTTTGACAGTTACCATAAAATTGTAAAAAACTGAATGAAAACTATAAATGCCGATCATTATTTAGTAGCTTTTTGAACTTAAAAGGGCAGCTAGTGCCCTGTGTACTAGAGTGAGCACAGGTAAACAATATTTTCATTCAGTTTTTTACAATTTTATGCTAACTGTCAAACGCAATCTTTCAGCGGCCGGACTTTAGTTATCATTTATCAACATCGGTATTTTCTCTAAGAAAAATATTTAATACTAATTCTTTTTTTGTATTGTTTCAGGAGTGCTTGACGGTAAGTACTCTTATATTTTAGACCATAATCTGTTTGTTTTGAAATATATCCTCATATAAAAGGACACAAAGTCAGAACAATATTGTCATATAATTTTCCTAGTAGCAAATTACAATTCGATATGTCATGTTTTTTTTTAAGGGCTGAATTGAAAACCACTCCGAGATAATTGTCTCATCACCAATAGTTTCTATATTATAGAGATTTTACAATGAAAGTGTTACAGATAGTTTATATAAAATAATTTAGTTTTCCGTTAATAAGAATGACGTCATTTGACGATTTGTTAACTTCATGGTAAACTTATAATAACTTTTTTTTTATAATGTCTTTAACGGCTCTGGATACTAGTCCTTTTGAGCCGTTCGTTGTTTTTTTCTTTATATTCTTTATTTGGATGATGGGATGATAGATGACGATGAATCTGTGGTCGATTTGTAAGCTCGCGCGTTGCCGCCAAAATGACCATGTACGAGTTAACTTGAACCAAAACTTATGTTCTGTTATCGTATTTATTTGAGATTCCTGTTACGTCGGTCGCTTTACGCAACTGTTTGGTACACAATCCGCACGAAATTATGTCACAAATATCACTAAAACCAACTTTTTACGAATTTCAAATAACACGAAACACAACAAGAGCAATGGCGCCAAGCAAACTCCACTTATAATAACTGGCTATCAGTGTGACCATCTGGAAAATAGATAATCTGCCACACACTAGCTAAAAATCTGCCATAATTTTTTATATCTAGTGAAAAGATCGATTTTTTGTATCGCTAATTGCGCTATTTGTAATAACTTCGAGTTGTCATACTATTTTGTAACACAAAACTACTTTATTTGGGGCTATTTTTGCAATTGGATGGTATTTCTATCATATTCGTCTACTTTATAATTCGTATAGCAAAGCTATCACATGAATATTAGTTTAATTAACCACCTGTTTTATAAAAAATATAAAAAAGGTTAAAAAATAAGAGATACGTATTTTTCCGATTTTATTTTTGACCCATATTTCTATTTTTAATTTTCTGAAAAACATAGGATTTATGGCTAAATACCTTGGCCGCAATAACATTAAAAATAATAGAAAAGCCAAGCAGGCAAAGGAATAAAATCTCATTCAACCTCTATTATATTTTTGAGTATTTTTCAAATAACTCGAGAAATAATGGATAGAAAAATCTGATAATTTTGATATAAGCTTTGAATCACATAATCTCCAAATGGTTTTCTTATTTTGGTACCTTTCTTAAAATGAAATGTTGTCAATTTAGCCGAATGGACGCATGTTGTCATTTTATTCAACTTAGATTATAATGCTGGGAACCACTTTGCTACTTTCTAACGAATATTTCTCATCACATTACAGTTGTAACCGGCCTATTACCTTCTATAGAACCAACAAAAGAAACTGAGTCATGTACCAATCCATACACTGATGCCGATCATTTTTGTTATAAATGCCATGGGAATAAAAAATGCCAAAGTGAATGCAGAAAATGTTTCGTAAAATGGGGCTACACTGATTAATTTTGAAATTCAAATACTTATAACTCTATCAGTTTTAACTCTAAAAATAAATTTAAAAATTCTGTGATACCGACTTAGCATTTGGATTTATTTGTCAGTATAGAAAAAAATTTAGGATTTATTTTAGCATATGCTCACGACTATATTCCCCGAGGGGGTAGTCAGAGATATTCTGAAACCTCAGAACATCCACGGTTCACCAGTAGTACCGAAACAGTGTCCAGTGTGACGGGGGGTGAGCCCGTCGCCACATAAACAGTGGATACAATACATGCCTCGAAATTAAAGCATGCAGGTTTCCTCACGATGTTTTCCTTCACTGAAAAGCCAGTGGTGTTACAAATCGTACATAAATTCCGAAAAACTCATTGGTACGAGTCGGTGTGGACGGGGATCGAAACATCGCCTCCTGCACGGCAGGCAAAGTTACTCGCCACTGGACCACCACGGCTTTTTTCCGAGAAAAAAAAAATGTTTTCCGGCTTATTAACTCTGTATTGAAAATGGGGTCAGTTTGATTGCCCCCATTTTTCTAAGTGACTATCAAAGTAGTCCCCAACTACTTCATATTTTATGAGGTTTCGTGCTATGACTTTCAATAAATATTCTTTCCTGCATAGGTAGCATGCCACCGTGATACAGCGCTATCACACCTTCGCTCTCTTTCTTTTTGCACGCGAACGAACGAGATAAAAGACGTGATACAGCCGTATCACGTGTAGCATGCTACGCATGCTGGTACAGTAATAGTAAATCCCCTGACGCCTTGGCAAAAGGTGGGCAAATTAGCAAGGTCCAGTAGTCTTCGATATTTTAATCAAAAACATTTAAAAAAGTAATCATCAACGACGCCCCGTGATTTGAAAGTCACCCCATTTGACGGTAACCAATAATCAGGGTTGCCATTTATGAAAATAAACTTACCCGTTCTAAATACACTTAAGGGCCTATGTCGAAAAATAATTGAAGCGAAATGGGCGTGGCTTAGCGCAGCAAGCGCCCCGCGCCCCGCTACCGAACATCGTCGCGCACTAGCCCGCGAAAATCAAATCACTCAAAATGCGTAGAAGACGCTTCGCTGTTAATATATTATTAGTACCTTTTGTCGTATGAAAAAACACAATATATTATAATTAAGTATCGTTCTATTTATCCTCCTTGATCAATTATTATTAATTTGTTACAGGATCAATTACGGACAACCAATTTATAGATAGAAACAATACCTAACTAACGATACTCTTTAATTGATTTCACTTAAAAAACTTAAAACTCATTAATATCATACCGAAAATCACTGTACCTATCTAGAAGGAAAAAAACTATCATTACAGGATTTTGTTTTACTTTATAGTACGAGAGCTACCTGTTGGTCTTCGGTTCGGTTCTTGGTTAGACTTTACGTCTTTAGGTCCCGTAATCAAATAAATTCAACTTCTTATTTTGAACTTTTAATTGATGAAATACAAGTCAAAACATTCTATGGTCAAAACATACCGACTATCTAGATGAAACCTGGAAGTTATTTTACGCCGTCAACAAAAATGTAAGAAGAACGTGAAAAAATAAGTTTCGTAATACTGCAATAATCTCAGTTATTCTCGATACCACAAGAACTTTCAGGTTGAGAAGTTGTATAACACTCATAAACCTATTTTGAAAATCCATAGGTAATTCTAAAATACCTCGCATCCCTCAGATGCATGGCATAGCATTGAAGGATGAGGATGATGCAGGATATTATAACAGGTATGAATGAATTTTAAAATGGTAAATCAACATTTATTTACAAAATCACTAATAATATTTATCTTACGACCTAAAATCAACATTTATTTACATTAGTACATTACGATAAGTGTGACTTAAGTAGTTCATTATTGCACAGCGTGAAGTTAGCACCCGAGCACAAGCAAGGGTGCTAAACGTATATGCAGGTTTAGGTCACAGAGTGCTGGAAAATCATTTACAACTTATTACCTTTTCTTTTCTCTCATACTTCTGGTATGTTCCTGCCTACGTTTCAAATTTAATGTTTTGTTCCGTTTTGTTTTTCATTATCACTGTTTCTCCTAGTACCCCAGGAAAATTTGGTTAAAAAAAGGGTCAACCTCGGAATGAGAGATAATAAGCTACAAACTTCTTTAAATCATCGTTATGACATCCTATACGTTAGGTCAAATGTCACATAAAATCTCGTTTATGCAGGACAAAATATTCAAGGTAACATGTCAAAAAACAGGTCTTTAGGAAATATCTTCTTTTCTATGCTCTAAATGACCTTTGAAGTTTTCAGAAAAATTGTAGAACTTTAAATTTTCTTCAAATTTGGTCATTTATAATATTTAATATAGTTAACCGTTCTTGAGATAGATAGGTAGAACGCAAAGAGTTGTAACTCCCATAACGGTTTGCTCCCATAGTAAAATGATACTTTTCCTTACACCCTGTGTAATATTATTTGGCGTTATTAATGAAAATACATAATTTCAATAACTATACACGAAAGAAGATGATGAAGAATTATTTCGAGTTTGAATCAATCGGGATAGAAAAACGAGTACAGAATAGCGACCCTGAGCAGCGCGCATTGAAGATATTGAATGAAACCAGTCACCGTCTGCCCGACAGACGCTTCAAAACAATACTTATATGGAAAGAAGACGACATGAAGATTCCGAACAACTACAAAAACTCACTCAAACGGCTGCACAACCTAGAGAAGAAACTAGACCGAGATGAAGACCTGAAAAAGAAATATGAAGAAAGAATGCAAACCCTCTTCACTTTGGGCTACGCTGATGAAGCTACCACACCGACGGTGCCAAATAAAACATGGTACCTACCCCACTTCGCGGTCATTAACCCCGCGAAACCGAAGATAAGAGTAGTACACAACGCCAAAGTGAAGACAGCCGGACGCAGCCTGAACGATATGCTACTCTGCGGTCCAGACTTGCTGCATTCTCTGCCGGGAGTTGTAATGCGATTTCGTCAACACCAACACGCCGTGTCAGCTGACATAAAGGAATTAATGTTTATGCAAATATGAGTTCAAGAGGATGACAGAGAGGCAATACGATTTCTATAGCGGGGCGACGAGAGAGGGAACCAGCGACCGCGAGAGTACCGCATGACGTCGGTGATCTTCGGCGCGATCACCATGCACCGCGCTATACGTGAAGAATAGAAATGCTTCAGACTTCAAAGAAAAGTATCCTGCAGCCGCGCGAGCCATTGAAAAGAACCACTACATAACAAGTTTTCCGACCGAAAAAGAAGCCAAAGAAGTATCGAAATCAGTCGACTACATTCATCGGCAAGCCGGCTTCGACCTATGCGGATGGGTGTCCAATACAAATTCAGTAGTACAGCAGTTTTCCGCCAACTCGGGCGGCGCCACGGTCTCTATCGGCGGGAGCGAGGTCCGATGGTACAACGTGCCGAGCTTCCTACGAAACCACGAACGAGAATGGCCACAAGAGACGAAGACAGAAGCACCGAAGACAGGAGAAGAGAGGGGACTTGTCTCGTCACCCACCAGCGACCTGACCACGCTCACCTACCTCGAATCGAGCGATTTTTGTCGTTCCCACTTTTGCTACGAGCTACGGTGCGCATGCTACACTTCGTCAATTTTATGTCGAAAGAAGAAAAATGAAACAGTATTGGCTACGAAGCGCAAACGAACGAAAGAAAACAATAAAAACGACTCTGATTGAAAGATTGATAAGAAAACACGCAAGAGCGAGACACCGTACGTGAAGAAATGAGATAGCAACACCATCGGTATCGAAGCGCACTATCTCATTCGCGCTGAGAGACTATGGTGGAAACCTGTACAAGAAGATTGTCTTTCCGAAGATTTACGTCGAGTAAGGAGCGGCGCGGCGCCTCAGCCGGGAGACAAGCTGTCAGCGCTATCAGTGGTCGTCGGCGAAGATGGCTCAAAGGAAGAATCCACGTAGCACCTGACATCGTTGAAGACACTGCGAGCCCGACCGTACTCGACGGGAAACACTACTTCACGCGACTGTACATACAACACGTACACGAGCGACTACATGGCGGTATCGAAACCGTCGTGAATGAGCTACTGCAGCGACTATGGGTACTGAAGATACGACCGACGGTGCGTGAACGTCATCAAACACTGTCAACTATGCAAGATACGAAGAGCGAAGCCTACTTCTCCGGCGACCGGCGACCTGAGGAGGTTCGTGGCACGAAGAGGAGTGCCTAAGGAGCTATGGAGTGACAACGCGACGTGCTTCAAGGTTGTGGAGAAGGAGCTCGCCAAGGCCGCGCTGGCGGCGGTCAGCGAGTAGGCGACGGCGCGGCGCATCACCTGCCGCTACGTACCCCCGGCCTCCCCCTTCATGGACAGCGCGTGGGAGCGCATGGTACGCACCGTGAAGGAGGCACTGCGCGTCAAACTCCACGAGCAATACCCTAGCGACGAGACACTGCTACCCTGCTGGCCGAGGCGGAGAACACCGTCAACTCCCACCCACACTCACACACGTGGCGGTGACCCCAGAAGAACCGGAGGCGCTTACACCCAACCACATCCTGTTGGGACCCAAACGACCTCACCGCGCGCAAGCGCAGCGCGCTCAACGATGGCGGACGTCTTCTGGAGCCGCTAGGTCAAAGAGTACCAGCCTCTACTCCAACACCGGCGGGAGCCTCACACGACCAGCGCACGCTATCGGCGACCTGGTACTCGTCTGCGACCCCACCCTGCCCCGCAACACATGGCCGACAGGAAGGATCGTCGCGGTCTACCCAGGGCGAGACGGTGAGGTGAGGATTGTGGACGTCGTAACCAGCAACGGGCATGTCCTCCGGAGACCGACCAAGAGGATCGTCGTGCTACAGGTTGGATCGCAGAGGTGCGACGGCGGAGAAATATGCACTACAGAACCTAAATTGACTACCTTTGTACATAGTTTTTTTACATTACTTTGTTTCTTTCGTTTTATATACCCTTTTATACTAGTAGGATAAGTTTAGGTTAAGTGTTCATTTCAATAAATAAAATGTTCTTATTAGAATTAGGGCGTAGCACATAAGTTATGTAAAAAGTTCTAATAGGATTCTTATTTGATTTCTCTAGTGATTTCTACCCCAGATTAGATTAGGTACACTTCCCTAAAAAAATTAACGCATAGCACAAGTAAATAAAACAATTAGAATCGAGTTAGAACTTATAAATTCCAATTAGAAATTACGCCAATAAGCTTCACTAACCTCATTAGAAGGGGTAGAATCCTATTAGAAATAATTGTTAGAAAGAGACAGAACGCTCCATCTCTGTCAGCGCATACAAGCGAGCGAGGGGGGCCCCGGCGTCCGGAACCTGTGTTATGAGGAAGCGGGGGCCGGGGTAATATAAATATTGTACCTTTCCTTTTCGTTCTGCACTCTGTTATGCACCGGCGGATGATGCACATGCTATTTTTAGAATAAGAAAATAAGTATTGTCCGAGGGACGTGTGTTCGTAGACTCCAAGTTCGTGGTATCAGAAGGAGGGAATTCAATGAAGAGACGATATACAGTTCACGAAAGTCCGATTATATTGTCAGATCTAAAACAGTGAATTACATGATTTTTACGTTAGTGTTTTACATAGGTGTTGTTATAGGGACGCGCGGGGACCGACTGGCGATCGCTGCGCGCTATAAAACGGTGTGGCACAAAAGTGCTGACAAATGAATATATGTACATACCCGTACATCACACCCCTCCTAAAATTTGGTACGCGGAAGTTATACAATCCAAATTTTAAAATCAAATCTTATAATCAAATAAAATTAACTCAAGTTATACAATGCAAGGAATGTGATTGCGAAACAAAGTTGCAATACGATAACACGGTCGCTGATACATGATACTTGCTCGGTAGGTACCGGCTTGAATTGTTTACAATGTTGATGCTACAATGAATTATTAAATACGATAAATTATCACGACTAAGTCCTAATGGGTAGACAGAGTCCTGAGTCACTGTGGTATTACAATTTTTTCCTTTGCTTCGGATTAGTAAGTAACTTAATATAGATACATTTGTTATTATCGACGTTGTTTGTCGTAACTTGTGTAATGAAGTCGTCCAATTTCTGCGATTCAGCAAGTTGCTCGAAGTCGATGCTCGTGGGACAGGAAATCGTAGCTATGCGCGATAGCGCGTCAGCCACAACATTGTCCACGCCACCTACGTGTCGAATGTCGGTCGTGAATTCGCTGATGAATAATAACTGCCGAGTTCTCCGAGGCGTTTCTGAGTTGGTACCTACTTTTGTAAACGCGTGTACCAATGGCCGATGATCGGTGAAAATCGTTAATGGCCTGCCTTCGAACAGTTTGCGAAAGTATTTAATAGACATGTAAATTGCGAGTAATTCGCGGTCGTAGGTACTGTAACGTTGTTGCGTTTCGGACAAGCGTTTAGAAAAATAGCCGAGAGGTTTCCACACACCTTTAACTAGTTGTTGTAGAACGGCTCCTGCGCATGTGTTCGAAGCGTCACACATGAGGGCTAATGTAGCGTCAGCGATCGGGTACGCCAACGTGACTGCTTGCTCCAATTGCAACTTACATTCATGGAATGCTGATTCAGTATCCGGCGTCCATACGATGGGTGTTTTGTCGTTTCGTTTCGCGTTATGTAAATACCTAGATAAAATGGCTTGTGTACTTACGGCGTGTGGTATATGCCTGCGATAGAAATTTACCATGCCTAGGAATCTACGAAGCTCATTGATATCCTTTGGTTTGGGAAAATCAATGATGGCCTTGACCTTGTCGTCCATAGGTCGAATTCCGTTTTCGGACACGTGGAATCCTGTAAAATCAAGCTCTGCCTCACCGAAAATACATTTAGATAAGTTTATCGTTAACCCAAATTGGTTCAGTCGTTCAAATAGTAACCGTAGGTGCTCTCGGTGTTCTTCCTCGTTTACGCTAGCTACTATGACGTCATCGATAAAACAATGTAGAAAATCCATACCTTCTAAAACCGTGTGATGCATGAACCGTTGAAAGGTTTGTGCTGCATTCCTCAGGCCGAATGTCATTCTGGTGAACTCGAATAACCCGAATGGAGTTATGATCGCCGTTTTATCAACGTCAGCCGGGTTGATAGGTACGAAATGGTAAGCTCTATTGACATCAATTCGAGAGAAAACCTTTTTACCTGGTAGAAGATATGTAAAATCATGCAAATGTGGAATAGGGTACCTGTCGGGTTTGGTGATGGCGTTAAGTCGTCGATAGTCGCCGCAGGGACGTATGTCTCCGTTTTTCTTCGGAACAACATGTAACGGGCTCGCCCAGGCGCTTTTAGAAGGCCTGCAGATGCCCATCTCCTGCATGAGACGGAACTCTTCCTTCACCTTTTTGAAACGTTCTGGCGGTAATGGTCTCGCCTTCGCGTAGACAGGTGGTCCACTCGTTTCGATATGATGACTGACAGTGTGCTGCAGAGGCTCTTTAAAAGAGACCGGTTTGGTTATATCTGGAAACGAATTTAACAAATCGCGATACGGGTGACCTTCGTTTATTGTTTTGATTGACGGATTGGTACAATCTTTGATACTGGCTATGACATTTAACTTAGTTTCGTTATCCATCAATTTTCGAGAACTTAAGTCTACTAACAGACCAAAATGGCTGAGAAAATCGGCGCCTAAGATTGGTTGTTTAACAGTAGCGACTATAACTAAGTACTCCCCCCTCAGACCGGAGGACGTTGAGTTGTTCGAAGTGTGCAGTCTTGTATCCATGTAGGTGCAGGGCTCCAGTCAAGTGAGTCTGACGAGCGATGTGCTGCGTGTGTTTGCATCGGTCAGGGAGATCAGGCCTGATGTGATGCGGGCGAGTGACAGGCGTGGAGAAGGCGAGCAGAACTGCCACGTGGAGGTGAGCTCAGACACGTGGGCTGCGGGAGATCCTTCTATACAGACGCTGACTGTCGTTGAGGAAGCTGCAGGCCCAGGAAGCGGTGTGAAGACAGCTGCGATGGACCTGGTGCGGGCTTCGGGTTGATGGCGTGTGACTGCTGCTTGTTTGACCTGGTCGAGGGGTGTGAAGGATACCGATGTGACGATACCGAGATTAACACGACGTCCGGCTTTTCATCTTCTTCCGCCATTTTTCTGCGGGTTGAGCTTGCGGTCCGTGGAGTGCAAGAGAAGAAACGATAGTAGTTAAGTACTACCGAGATGCGCGTCACCTATGCAACTTGAAATTGAGCCGATCCCGAAACTAACGCACTGTAGGTATAGTCACTTCACTCAATGGGGGTCACCAATGTCCGAGGAACGTGTGTTCGTAGACTCCAAGTTCGTGGTATCAGAAGGAGGGAATTCAATGAAGAGACGATATACAGTTCACGAAAGTCCGATTATATTGTCAGATCTAAAACAGTGAATTACATGATTTTTACGTTAGTGTTTTACATAGGTGTTGTTATAGGGACGCGCGGGGACCGACTGGCGATCGCTGCGCGCTATAAAACGGTGTGGCACAAAAGTGCTGACAAATGAATATATGTACATACCCGTACAGTATCTTAACTATATAATTATATTGGTTTGTAAGCGTAGAAATTAAGATTGTATGAGAAATAAAGAGATTTGTATTCAGGGCAAGAGTGCGGGGTAAGGAGGGGTGGTCGCTTGAAAATGATATAAAATGGCGCCAAATCGGCGTAGATTCATTCCGGATCCAGCACTCAAGAAAGAAACAACTTGGAAGTAGAAACTCTCTGCGACCACTCGCCTTCCCTACCCTGCCCTTCAGCCTGTTTCACCATACTGACTACCCATTCAATTAAGGGCCACAGAGTTTTCAAACTCTCATACCAGGCAAGATGTTCCGGAGCAATAGAATCCTTCAACTCGGTAAAAATACTGACAACGGTTCATAAATACGTTTATAACCAGATTCTATTATGACAAATAAATTTAATTATTTGAAGAAATTGAAAAACAAGATAGTAAAACCGAAAATTACGACGACTTAAAGATAATAACAGCTAGCTCTTGGTCTATGAAGTCCAAAAAAACTGCTATACATATTTGAGTGAGAAATATACTTAAGAGAAGTTTATTCCGAATGCGTAAATGCGCGCTGCATACAAACGAAGTCTGGTGATATTTTCAATACTAACCAATCAGTAAATGAAAAATTTGCAGAAACAATCTAGAAACTAATCTCTATGCTTCTGCTCTATGAAGTCAGATTTTCGTTAAAATATACAGTTTTAATGCTAGAATTAATTTAAGATTTGTATGGAAATCTTTGAGGTATTGTAACTTTAAAACTAACCATTTTAACGAAAATCTGACTTCATACAAGCATAGAGATTAGTTTTTAGATTATTTCTGAAAAATTTCATTGACTTTAATTGGTTACTATTGAAAATATCACCAGACTTCGTTTGTATGGAGCGCGCTCCGAATTATATTCTCTTAAATGTGAAGCTGCTATGGCCTCGAATTTATTTTAGATTGTATTTAATATATTACACTATAATATTTACACGTAAGCTGGATAATTAATCGTAATTCGGAAATTGGGCATGCGAACGCAGGTCTGACGCGGGCAAAGGCCACAGCCGACTGAGCTTTTTAATAGATTGTGATAGCTTATATTACTGCCTGACGCGAGAGAAAGAGATGGGGCGGCGCGCGCGCCTGACTAAATAAAACGACGTAAGCGCCAAAACAAACTTTATTTAGTTGTGATTTTACTATTTATGTAAGTTAATTTCTGCTGCAATCAAAATTTATAAAATATCAATATCTTTTTTTTAAATCAAGTCTCGTGTTTCTATTATTCACCGTTTAGCAGTTCCAAGCGTTTATAGATTAAGACGGAGGCTACTTTGGCTTGTTTTTCTATCGAGAAAATTTGTCTTAATCGTGTTTTGGCGGCAATCAAAATTTTAATAATATGTTCAATTTACACATATCCTGAAATCATAGTCCTACTGTTAGTACTTCATGATATCTGATGCTTTGAAGAATCCTATTTTTTTCACATATCCTCTTAAGAGTATACATTACTGTTTGGTGGAGTACGTGATTTAAAGGTTTCAAAAATTATAATTTATCTAAAAAGATTTAGGTAATGTTTAAAATTTGTGTTTATGTTTAAGAAAATTAAATGTTATTTTAAAGTTTTGATTTATGTAATTTACCTATTTAGTATTATGTGGTTATTATATTTTCTAAATCAATTTCAGTTTTTCATTTAGCCTTCCTCACGGCCCTATCCTCTTTAGGGGTTGCCAGAAACCCTCCTATAGGGTCCAACTTAATATGCTGACATTTTTTGAATTTCGATGATGATTTCGATGTTGGTGCCATAGAGAAAGTTGTTCAGTTTGACGGTCTGATCATTCCCTTAAAAAAGTGTCAGCATTATTAAGAAGGACCCTGTATAACTACCGAAATAATTAGCATAAATGTTAAAAGGGCGTCTGCATATTTTTTTTATTTAGAGTCCAAAATAGTACCCGGGACTTTTTAATTACCAAAAAGATTACCGATTGCCGTTTAGATATTGTTGTAAGGTACAAAATTACTATTATAAAAACGTAAAGTGATCTGTAAGATCACAACCCGCTGTAAGAAAATAAATTTAATAAAATTGACAAAAATTTTTAAATTTATAAGTTACCGTTTTTTTTCTGTGCTGTCATGTTCTTCACCTTAGTTCAATACCCATACATAATAGTAAGATCGTCTAAAGTTGCCATACAAAGCTATAAGACCATATGAAAAAGTCAATTTTTATCGGTTTTCATAAAATTTTAAAAATTAATCCTAGCATTGAAACCTCAGGAAGGATCTCCATAGAGTCCGCATAAATTTACGATTGTAGTTGGTCTCTTTTGTTTTATGACGTACCTTTAATAGTAGAAGGAGATGGAACTATAGATATTGGTTTATGCGGCTGTCCACTTTTTTTGAGCTAGTGTGTGTGAAAAGTGACCGTAAACATAAGGCCATATGTCACTTGGTGCCTTTTGTCCATACTACTTGACACCACACACTCAAACCTAAACGTCAAAAAAGTGGACACTTTACAATTGGTATGGCTCACTCTATTAGGTATAATCTCTTTTATTGAAACTGTATAATTTTAACGAAAATCGTACAAACATAGAGATTTGTTTCTAGATTGTTTCTGCAATATTTCATTGACTTTAATAGGGGAGTTGACTACATAAAATAAATTTTGTTGATAAAGAGTTGTTAATTTGACTAGTTGGCAAGTACGTATAACCAGACTTCGTTTTACCCGAACGTGTATTAGCGCCTATGTCCTAGCGCGCGTGTCCCTGATGCCTAGGATCGTAAAATGTTTTTTTCAGCCTACAGTGCCCCGTCAGCACCCTCACTATAATGCGCAAGTATGTCGTGCTGAGCGCTTTGACTAATTATTATAAGGACTAGCCTTGCGGTAGCATTTCCCCTCTGCCACGGTATAAGCACAATTGATCTTGCGCATTTACATTCAATTTTACACCTTATCACTAAACGAGACAGCCTATAATTGCGAAATAATAACTTCGAACTTAGAACGTTTGGGGTTCACACGAGACTACTTTTCATGATTTTTGACATTCAAAATTAGAATCTAAAGTTATGGGGAATAAAATCCAAAGTTACGGATTTCATGTTACCTCGCCCCCCGCAAAAAGTGGCAGAAATGTTTGTTAGTAGAATTACACGCGTAACCAGTCCACATAAATAAATAGTCAAAGGCTGAGCGCGATTCTCTCCTTTGCCCTTTTGCAGTCATATGCCGTAATTAGTGCCTTGGAATGGTTTAATCCTGGCGTATCCATACAGTGATCAGTCGATTTTTTAAGTCATAGATTCTTTTAGGGACTCCACAGAAAGGCTCTGAACCCGCAATGAATATCAAAATTTTCAATGTAAGTAAATATTTACTTAGTAATAATTCATTTTAATCGAAAATTTTACGCTTTTATAATTTTTTAAAACGGCTGATTTAATAAATTAATTTATTAATTATTACCAATATTAATTTGCCAAATATTTGTAGAACGATAAAATTTTTGCGTCATGTCTGAGAAAACAAATTCATCAAAAAACTGGCCAAGTTATCGATTAGGAATCGCGCACGGAGGGTTCCGTACCCCCATACAACATTACCAAAACTTTTTGGTTTTTCCGAAATCCCGACCCACTATTATGTTTCTACGGAAGAGAGCTAGTGACTCAATCATGAGGCGGCGGTTCGATTCCAGGCCTGTACCACTAAGTTCTACGGTATTTATGTACGGTTGTATTTATCGTTATCACTAGCTCGGCGGTGAAGGAAAACATCGTGAGGTATCCTGCCTACCCGAGAATAAAAAAAATTGTTCGGATGTGTGTGTAAATATGGGTGAGCTTGGGGCGAACACAATAGACCAGCAATGTTCGCATTGTTACATAAAAACCCTTGCTTGCAATAGCCCAGCCAACAATAATAACTAATAATAATTGTATAATTAAATTATACAATATAATTTGTTACATTACAACATAAGCATATGCTCACGACTATATTCCCCGAGGGGGTAGTTAGAGATATTCTGAAACCTCAGAACATCCATGTTTTCACCAGTAGTACCGAAACTCTGTCCAGTGTGACGGGGAGTGAGCCCGTCGCCACTTATAATGGACAGTGGGTACAATACATACCTCGAAATTGAAGCATGCAGGTTTCTTCACGATGTTTTACTTTAGAGTTTCCACTATAATCATAATAAATTTGACGCTTGTATGCATTGCCGTTTTTACGATAGATAAATACAGAAATCTCCCCCCCTTTAATTTATTACTTTTTGTATTTTTTGTCATCAAATCCAATATAATGATCTGGCAAATTTTCTACCAGCTACCTTTTACGGTTCAGAAGACAGCCCTTTGAAGCAAGGACGTAAGAACCGACGGAGAGCGTAGACTTATGAATAGGGTTTTCACCCTTTGAGTACGGAACCCTAAAAACCAAGGGCGTAAGGCGTAAGGGTGTAAGCGACATAAAACTCGAGTAGCATTTTGAACTCAATGTCCAATATATATAAAATTAAATTCGTTCATTTTTACCTAATATAATTTTAAAATATAATAAGCTTCCGCTATGATATTATTTTTTTATTTGTTCAGATGAATATCATAATGTATTGTTCGAAATTTCCAGTTTTCGTATATAAGGAACATGTCGAGATGCCCAAATTGTAGAAGCCACCACAATGAAATTAGCAATTCTACTTGGTGTCTTGGTAAGTATAACCATTTTTTCATATTCATCTTCGAAGCTTTGTATCTTTAACTAACATTCAGACAGAGATCTGCCCCCCTAGTAGTCGGGGAAATCTACGGATTTTTGTATGGAGTAGGTTGCATTAATTGCTCTTTAGGTGATTCTTTTGGAATATAGTAGATACATACCTGAAAAACATAAATTGTCAATAATCCCCGATTTTTTATTGTGTATTATTGAATAATTAAGACATTTACAAAACATTAAATTTAGGTATGAACAAAAAATGGACGACTGGTGATTTTGTACAGGATGGCTTCGTTTATTATGTTTTACTTATAACAATTATAATCCCCGGTGAATATCGTAAATTTAGGTTAGGTTAGGTTAGGTTAGTAAGTCTTCAAAAATTATAACCTCAAAACTAAATTATTTACTGTTTGTTTGTACAGATTAAATTTGCCTTGTGATAATTAACAGTCTCTTTTGCTGGTATACCGCAAGAAATATCTTTAGAAATAAGCTCGCCCTTTGTACATTTATATTAATTTTAAGGTATTTCTCAGGTTCCTGAGCCTGTATAACCACTAAATCTCGACAACAGTGTTATAAACTAACAGTAATATTAGTTCAAACAGAATTTACTAAAGTGTCTTTAATGCAATCTCAAACCTTATTTTTTCTAGACTATAGACAAAGTGACAATATAATATTGGCGTAGACAATAGTAGAAATGATAGAATGTATGGATTTGACATTGGCGATCGAAACATTTTGACGTTTGCTTTCGTCACCATGCGTCAAGTCCATACATTTTTATGTTTTCTATTGTCGTTAACGCTAATCGAAAGACACTTTGTCTAGGGGCCCAGGCACAGAACTTATAAGAGGGGTTAGAAATGCAAAGTAGCACTTTTGCTTCGGAGACGGCTGTCGCCACTTATCTTCCCGCTCACGCTGCTACAATTACTCATGCCCTCTCGCTCGCACCACGCCGCGCGCTTTATGGTGTTATGCAAATCATTGCATAACCTGTGGCGACACGTTCCACGCCTACTTTGCACTTAGACCTCTCTTTAGATCCCTAAAAATACTCCCTCTTCCATGTTTATACATTTTTGAAATGGCGAAATTTGTGAAGCAACACCAGCACAAGTTCTTCAAACTCGGAAAAGATATTCGCGCAAATACAAGATATCCAAATGACCTAGTCCTCAACGAAGTGCCCCATTCAACACGGTTTCAAAAAAACTGTTACAGCATGTGCAAAACTATTTATAATAAATTACCAGACAATTTGAAAGATTTGCCATTTAATAGATTTAAGACCGCCTTATGCACCTGGCTGTTAAATAACACGTTCTATTCTGTAAAAGAATTTTTATCTAAAGACGACAATGCTATACAACGTGTTAATGAATTAACGCAAAACTAGAAAGTAGTTTGTTTAGAATCGAGAGCAGAATCGAATTATCATGTTTTCAACATCGGTAATTTTTTTCAAAATATTTAATCATTTGATTGTAAAATTTTAAATTTACTGAACTTGATCTCAACCCACCGCACGTGCACACTCACCCTACTTACTACCAAAACAAGATTCTTAAAATGTGTTCATGAGCACCCTAGCGCTTTCATTAATTGCTGAAATGATAACAAATCATTTTAACCTGAAAACTTAAAATGCGAATAACTTTAAATTTTAACTATAAAAATAATGAAATTATTGTTTCAATCTAATGATTTTGTTATAAATCAGTTGGGGTGTATGAGGTTTTGCGCTTATTCATTAACACGTTGTATAAATACGTAATATTATTGTAATGTTAATGTGAAACCTAATATGAATTTGTGAATTAATAATTAATAATTTCAATTGTACCACTATCCTTACTAATATTTGCATGCTGTTGTTAATGGCTGATCTAGGAGAACCTCAATGTTGTACCTATCATCTGTAATAATGTACCCTAATCAAGAGCAAATAAATATTTACTTTACTTTACTTTACTTCTAAACCCTCTTATAATGTTCTGTGGGCCCAGGAGTGTAATTCACCAAGCGTCACATCGCTGTCAAAAACATCGTCGAGCTCACAAATGTCAAACATCCTTCTTGCATTCTTCAGGGGTGAGATTTTTTAATGTCACCGGTGAGCTTGAACGGTTTTTAAATCTCATACAAAAGCCTTCTCATACCCATGAGTTCAATACGATGGGTAATCGAATAGTGGGGGATACCTCTTAAGGGTATATTACTGTTAGCGCGCTCCATACAAACGAAGTCTGGTGATATTTTCAATTCTAACTGATTAAACTCAATGAAATTTTGCAGAACCAATCTAGAAACAAATCTCTATGCTTGTATCGTGTCAGATTTTCCTTAAAATGTACATTTTTTAAGTTACAGTGCCTCAATGATATCCATACAAATCTTAAAGTTATCTTAGCATTGAAACTGTATAACGAAAATCTGACACGATACAAGCATAGAGATTTATTCCTAGATTGTTTCTGCAAAATTTCATTGAGTTTAATTGGTTAGTTTTGAAAATATCACCAGACTTCATTTGTATGCAGCGTGCATTTACGCATTCGGGATAAACTTCTCTTAATTTCGTCAAAGAGCGCCTCGAGAGGGGATTGACACACACACACACACGCACGCACACACACACACACATACACACACGCACACATTCAACAGTGAGTGTAAAATATAAATGATATACTATTTATTTGTCTTTTTTCAGACCCTCGTGGCCGTCCAGGCCTATCCACGGGCATGTAAGTACCTACATTTACTATTACCACAGAGTATCGTACTGAGTAACAGCTTCCTAAGAGCGTCGATTATACAACGTTGTAAGGGAGTTGTTTAGACCATCAAACTAAACAACTTTGACATAGGGACCAACATCAAAATCGCGAAAAAAAATCTGCTATTCCATACATTTAGCTCGAGTAGATTTGTAGTTTAGTATGGAACATCAGATTTTGTTTTTCGCTCTTTCGATATTGGTCTCTTAGTGAAGGTTGTTCAGTTTGATGGTCTATACCACCCTTTATTAAATGTTTATTTGTATTTTTGTAACACCTTGTATAAGAAATATACTGCTACAGAATTATGGCTACGGAACCCTACCATGGGCATGTCCGACATGCTCTTGTTACACATATTTTTTTACCCGACTGCGCCAGAAGGAGGGTTATGTTTTTCGAGCGTATGTATGTATGTCTATTTCTTTGGCACGGCCTACAGCCTAAACGGCTTGATGGATTTTAACGTATGAGGTGTCACTAGATTTGTAAAAATTGTGAGTATGACATAGACTATATTATTTTAATATGGCGCAAGCGAAATAAAAAAGAGAGGGGGAATAACAATTTTTTTTGTAAAAAATTACAATATGGGTATCAAATGAAAGCTAGTGAACAGACGATTCCAAAAATATATATATTATAGTACTTTTATGTTACCGTTTAGATACAAGACTAAAAAGTATGAAATAAACTAAATTACTAAGAAAAAAAACCGACTGCATAAAAAAACTATTAACTGAAAAGAGAAAAACAAGCTCTATAATCACTAATCAGCTATAACAGCTTTATTTGAGCGAATATAATTTGAATGTTATTAGGTACGAGTAGGTATTGCAGGCGGGGACAAACCAACAACCACCCAAAAATCTTCTTCGTCCCCGTTTGCGATTCCTACCTAATAACATTCAAATTATATTAGCTCAAATAAAGCTGTTATAGCTGATTAGTGATTGTAGAGCTTGTTTTTCTCTTTTCAGTTAATGGGTTTTTTATGCAGTCGGTTTTTTTTTCATAATAATTTAGTTTATTTCATACTTTTTAGTCTTGTGTCTAAACTGTAACATAAAAGTACTATAATATATATATTTTTGGAATCCTCTGTTCTCTAGCTTTTATTGAGCAATTAGAGGTTTTTATTTGATTTTTGTTTCTTCTACAGATCCTACTGGTGGTGCAGCCATACCAATACCATCTATGGTTGGAGGTAATTTTTTTTTAGGATTTCTTGTACACAGAACCTATACTTCATTTCAAATAGCAACGAAATTTTAAAGCTATTTTGTATTACAGAATCAGAGATTTGAAACACTCACTTATTCTTAGAACAGCTTAAGAGGATAGGCGAGTACCGTTCTTTCCATACAAACTTATTCCCCTGTTTCCTTCCTGGATAATGACACTAGACCAAACATTTTTTTACAATATAATCTATGTTACCTCTGCTCTAGTCCCTATGTTTTGCTTTTTTGCATTAATTAATTACTGTATGAACTAGGGACCTTCGAAAATGACCAAAGTCAAAAGTCAAAGTCAATATAATTTATTCAATATAGGAGCTTGCAGCACACTTATCAAACGTCAAATCTTTATTTAAAGCTACCACCGCGTCGGAACGTGTTGTCGCTGTAGAGAAGATGCGGCCAGAAACTCTACAACATAACACGACTTAATAACTATTACAATATAAATTCTTAAGCTAAAGTTATGTATACAATAATACATAGTCTATTTAATAACCAATTTTACCGCCCGTTTTCAGACATCCGGCAAACAAATTTGACGAATAAAAACAAAAAAGCAAAACATATAAGCAAAGCCAAAGTCAAAGCCAAAGTCTTTTTCATATTATTTTTGAAAGAATTATTAAAATCGTTTGAGTTTTGGAGGAGGAAACAGGGGAATACGAAATGCTGTTTTCGTCGATTTTATGTAGATAAAATTGGTCCGAGCTGCAATTGTCTCTTTCGCACTCTAGTCGGTGGGGTGTATGGGTGGGGTGGATCGGACAAATATGTATACAGTCGGAAAAGTGACCTATTCTCCAAATTAGCATTTCAACCCGCCTATCCTCTTAAGTAACGTCCAAGATATGTCGGATAGTATATCTTTCTGATAGATAAATTATATTTGCAAATCAGAATTGGCCAGAATGCTATATAGGAATCGGAAAATGTTTTCGTCCTTATTTGAAATGAAGTATAGAAAGAGAATAACTAAAACGGGCATTAAAACAATAATTGTGGAGGAACTACTGTGGATGGTTCCTCCGGTGAAAAGGGAAGATCTTCCGCCAGGCTAGGTGTGAAGCCCCACCGGCCGTGGTTAACATATCTTAGTTGGACCTTGTATATACAACGTGTTAATGAATAAGCGCAAAACCTCATACACCCCAACTGATTCATAACAAAATAATTAGATTGAAACAATAATTTCATTATTTTGATGGTTAAAATTTAAAGTTATTTGCATTTTAAGTTTTCAGGCAAAACAGATTTTTTATCATTTCAGCAATGATTATAAGCGCTAACGTGTTCATGTATACATTTTAAGAATCTTGTTTTGGTAGTAAGTAGGGTGAGAGTGCCCGAGCGCTAGGTTGAGATCGAGTTCGAAGGATTTTAAATTTTACACACAAATTATTTAATATTTTGAAAAAAATTACCTTTGTTGAAACCATGATAAATCGATTCTGTTCTCGATTGTATACAACGTGTTAATGAATTAACGCAAAACTAGAAAGTAGTTTGTTTGGAATCGAGAGCAGAATCGAATTATCATGTTTTCAACATAGGTAATTTTTTTCAAAATATTAAATATTTATTTTGTACAATTTGAAATTTACTAAACTTGACCTCAACCCATCGCTCGGGCACTCTCACCCTACTTACTACTAAAACAAGATTCTTAAAATGTATACATGAGCAAGTTAGTGCTTTCATTAATTGCTGAAATGATAACAAATCATTTTTGCCTCAAAACTTAAAATACTTAATAACTTTAAATTTTAATTATCAAAATAATGAAATTATTGTTTCAAACTAATTATTTTGTTATAAATCTGTTGGGGTGTATGAGGTTTTGCGCTTATTCATTAACACGTTGTATAGAATCTCTGTGATTATTTCTCTTGCGCGATTCATGTCTTGTATACGATTGTGAACCTTATGTGTAGCGGCTAACGGGCTACCAATGTGACGTCGCAAGTTGTCTTACGTACACATTTACGAGTGCGACCGTAGCGCCATCTGTTAGCTTCGTAGCTATAACTTGTGGGTGTTGACATCTGTGGCAAGTCCCCACATAATAATTGTGGAAACGAGACAGGCTTATACGCTAATTGCATAGAGTGAGCGAGATAACATTTACACAGAGCTATAGATTAGAACAGGACGTTGTAAGTTCCTACGTCTTTTTTAGGGGTCCGCAGTCAATAAGGAACCCTTATAGTTTCGCCATGTCCGTCTGTCCGTCTGTCCGTCTGTCCGTCTGTCCGTCTGCATACATATTTATCACGCCACCAAAGTGGTAGAATAAATACTTGAAAAATATTTTTTTTAGGGTACCTCCCCTACACGAAAAGTGGGGATGACATTTTTTTTTCTCGTCTATACCATGGTGTGGGATATCGTTGGATAGGTCTTTTAAAAATATTGTGGGTGTGGAAATCCCATTTTTCGATTTAAGGATCCGTTTGCGAAATATTAAGCTTTGAAGTGAAATAATCCATACAAATCTTAAATATATTTTAACGAAAATCTGACTTCATACAAACATAGAGATTAGTTTCTACATTGTTTCTGAAAATTTTCATTCACATGTCTTCTGGATTCATGGCAGTAGTGTAGGCATATACGATAGGATATACGAAGTCAAAAGGAAAACTATCACCGCTATGTAGGCTTTACAAGTTAACAATTAATAGTCGAATAACTTGCAAAATGTACTTTTTAGACTTTATTAGCCGTTAAACCGTAGTATAAAACAAAAACCTCTTTTCTAAGTCCGTATATTGTGACGGGCAACTACGGAAGTCTACCCTGCGTGCCTACCCGACACGCACATGACCGGTTTTTTTTACAGTAAATCTGTAACATTATGCAGATTTAAATTCCTTGGAACGGTTCAATTCGGTACATTTAATAAATTAATATAAGAATAAACGTAATGTTATGAAGAAAATACCATATTTTTTTAATTATGGCAAATAATCACTACAAATTTTGTCCCCCATATTTTAGGGAAAGGAGTGGTCTCGGCAAATCTCACGTAACTGGGTTAAATAAGGAAAATCATTAATTAAAAAAATATAAAAACACGACATCCCAAAACAGAAATGTAGAAGTTATGAAGAAAACAGTTTTTTTCGATCCCATACAACGAAAGAGGGGTTAGAAAAAATGCTGTTTTTTTAAATTAAGCGAGGTGTCATTAGATAGGTCTTGTACAATGAAAAATAACTCCCATAGAAACTAAATCCATGTAATGCTTATGTCTCGAGATATCTGCGCTCAAAGTCAAAAATAGGGCGTGCCCTTCTAACTTCTAAAATACTGGAGTGAAAATCTGTAAATGTTAAAATATATAGCTTAAGGTTCAGTGAAAATTAAGATAACGGAGGCTGTAGCTCAACCAGTTTCGAAAAAAACCAGTAAATAATTTTTAACAAAAAAAAATGTTTCTTTCCCCCTCTCTTTTTTATTTCGCAGACGCCATATTAAAATAATATAGCCTATGTCACTCTCACAATTTTTACGAATCTAATGACACCTCGTACGTTAAAATCCATCAAGCCGTTTAGGCTGTAGGTCGTGCCAAAGAAATAGACATACAAACATACATACATACATACATACTTACATACATACATACATACATACGCTCGAAAAACATAACCCTCCTTCTGGCGCAGTCGCGTAAATAGATTTGTTCTCTAATATCAAACTAGATGGACTATTTAGACTGGATTGTGTGAAAGATGACATGTGTAAAAAAGGTGTGTGCGCTGAAATGACGGCTAAAAGAGATGAATGGAGGAAGACGACATATTGCGCCGACCCCAAATAATGGGATAAGGGCAGGAAGAAGAAGAAGAAGAGATTAAACTAAATGGCGTTGCACGAAAAAAAATCGCGCTATCGTTAGGTTCCACATTTTCTTTTAAGCACGCGAATCTACATGAATACTTTTTTCTTATTCTACTTATACAACGGCTACGGAACCCTATCATGGGCGGGACTGACACGCTCTTTGCCGGTTTTTTAAGATGTAAAATTGTACTATTCATTTTAAGACAACTAGTTTGAAAATCAACTGTCTCAAATTTCAGATAGTTCATTCACCAGTCAAGCGGAATCCAGCAGTCAATATTCAAGTTCCTCCAGCTCAAGCTCATCATCAAGCAGTGAAACATCAAGCAGCATCAATGGCGGCGAGGTCATTACATCCTTCAGCGCGGCATCCGACAGCAAACAACAAGCTGCTAATGCAGCTAGCAAATCCACCAGTCAATTCAAAAGCCTAAGTAGCGGTGGACAATTAATCCAGCAATCAAGAACATCACAAGAAGCCTCCAACAGCGAATCTTATGCATCCAGATCGAATTCATGGTCAGGCACTGCAAAAAATGGCGATACAAATAGCGGCGGAGACATGACATCCGTCAGCGAAGAAGTCAAAAGCCAACAGCAATCCGCTACTAAAGCCAGCCGATCAGCTAGCGAATATAATAGCGTGATTAGCAACGCAACAAGCAAGAAAGACTCAAGCAAAGATGATTCTACAAAGACTAGCACAGACAAGACATACAAAAGCGGTTCAACCAAAGACGAGTCTACAAAGACTAGCAAAGACAAGACAAGTACTGACGGCTCAACCAAAGACGAGTCTACAAAGACTAGCAAAGACAAGACAAGTACTGACGGCTCAACCAAAGACGAGTCTACAAAGACTAGCAAAGACGAGACAAGTACTAACGGCTCAACCAAAGACGAGTCTACAAAGACTAGCAAAGACGAGACAAGTACTAACGGCTCAACCAAAGACGAGTCTACAAAGACTAGCAAAGACGAGACAAACAAAAACGGCTCAAGCAAAGACGAGTCTACAAAGACTAGCATAGACAAGAAAAACCAAAATGGCTCAAGCAAAGACGACTCCAAAGACGAATCCAATAAGACAAGCATAGACAAGAAAAGCAAAAATGGATCAAGCAAAGACGAATCTAATAAGACAAGCATAGACAAGAAAAGCAAAGACGAATCTACAAAGACTAGCAAAGACAACACAAGCATTAACGGCTCAAGCAAAGACGAGTCTACAAAGACTAGCAGTGCAAGCGAATCCAGTACACGTGAATCCAATACAAGCGAATCCAGTACGAGCGAATCCAGTACAAGCGAATCCAGTACAAGCGAATCTAGTGCAAGCGAGTCTAAAGAGACTAGCACAGACAAGAAAAACAAAAATGGCTCAAGCAAAGACGACTCTAAAAAGACAAGCATAGACAAGAAAAGCAAAAACGGCTCAACCAAAAATGATTCTACAAAGACTAGCTCAGACAAGACAAACAAAAGCGGTTCAACCAAAGATGATTCTACAAAGACTAGCACAGACAAGACAAACAAAAGCGGTTCAACCAAAGACGAGTCTACAAAGACTAGCACAGACAAGACAAACAAAAGCGGTTCAACCATAGATGATTTTACAAAGACTAGCACAGACAAGACAAACAAAAGCGGTTCAACCAAAGATGATTCTACAAAGACTAGCACAGACAAGACAAACAAAAGCGGTTCAACCAAAGACGAGTCTACAAAGACTAGCACAGACAAGACAAACAAAAGCGGTTCAACCAAAGATGATTCTACAAAGACTAGCACAGACAAGACAAACAAAAGCGGTTCAACCAAAGATGATTCTACAAAGACTAGCACAGACAAGACAAACAAAAGCGGTTCAACCAAAGACGAGTCTACAAAGACTAGCACAGACAAGACAAACAAAAGCGGTTCAACCAAAGATGATTCTACAAAGACTAGCACAGACAAGACAAACAAAAGCGGTTCAACCAAAGATGATTCTACAAAGACTAGCACAGACAAGACAAACAAAAGCGGTTCAACCAAAGACGAGTCTACAAAGACTAGCACAGACAAGACAAACAAAAGCGGTTCAACCAAAGATGATTCTACAAAGACTAGCACAGACAAGACAAACAAAAGCGGTTCAACCAAAGATGATTCTACAAAGACTAGCACAGACAAGACAAACAAAAGCGGTTCAACCAAAGACGAGTCTACAAAGACTAGCACAGACAAGACAAACAAAAGCGGTTCAACCAAAGATGATTCTACAAAGACTAGCACAGACAAGACAAACAAAAGCGGTTCAACCAAAGACGAGTCTACAAAGACTAGCACAGACAAGACAAACAAAAGCGGTTCAACCAAAGATGATTCTACAAAGACTAGCACAGACAAGACAAACAAAAGCGGTTCAACCAAAGACGAGTCTACAAAGACTAGCACAGACAAGACAAACAAAAGCGGTTCAACCATAGATGATTTTACAAAGACTAGCACAGACAAGACAAACAAAAGCGGTTCAACCAAAGATGATTCTACAAAGACTAGCACAGACAAGACAAACAAAAGCGGTTCAACCAAAGACGAGTCTACAAAGAGTAGCACAGACAAGACAAACAAAAGCGGTTCAACCAAAGATGATTCTACAAAGACTAGCACAGACAAGACAAACAAAAGCGGTTCAACCAAAGATGATTCTACAAAGACTAGCACAGACAAGACAAACAAAAGCGGTTCAACCAAAGACGAGTCTACAAAGACTAGCACAGACAAGACAAACAAAAGCGGTTCAACCAAAGATGATTCTACAAAGACTAGCACAGACAAGACAAACAAAAGCGGTTCAACCAAAGATGATTCTACAAAGACTAGCACAGACAAGACAAACAAAAGCGGTTCAACCAAAGACGAGTCTACAAAGACTAGCACAGACAAGACAAACAAAAGCGGTTCAACCAAAGATGATTCTACAAAGACTAGCACAGACAAGACAAACAAAAGCGGTTCAACCAAAGACGAGTCTACAAAGACTAGCACAGACAAGACAAACAAAAGCGGTTCAACCAAAGATGATTCTACAAAGACTAGCACAGACAAGACAAACAAAAGCGGTTCAACCAAAGACGAGTCTACAAAGACTAGCACAGACAAGACAAACAAAAGCGGTTCAACCAAAGATGATTCTACAAAGACTAGCACAGACAAGACAAACAAAAGCGGTTCAACCAAAGACGAGTCTACAAAGACTAGCACAGACAAGACAAACAAAAGCGGTTCAACCAAAGATGATTCTACAAAGACTAGCACAGACAAGACAAACAAAAGCGGTTCAACCAAAGACGAGTCTACAAAGACTAGCACAGACAAGACAAACAAAAGCGGTTCAACCAAAGATGATTCTACAAAGACTAGCACAGACAAGACAAACAAAAGCGGTTCAACCAAAGACGAGTCTACAAAGACTAGCACAGACAAGACAAACAAAAGCGGTTCAACCAAAGATGATTCTACAAAGACTAGCTCAGACAAGACAAACAAAAGCGGTTCAACCAAAGATGATTCTACAAAGACTAGCACAGACAAGACAAACAAAAGCGGTTCAACCAAAGACGAGTCTACTAAGACTAGCACAGACAAAAACAAAAGCGGCTCAAGCAAAGACGACTCTAAAAAGACTAGCACAGACAAGAAAAGCAAAAATGGCTCAAGCAAAGACGAATCTAATAAGACAAGCATAGACAAGAAAAGCAAAGACGAATCTACAAAGACTAGCAAAGACAACACAAGCATTAACGGCTCAAGCAAAGACGAGTCTACAAAGACTAGCACAGACAAGAAAAACAAAAATGGCTCAAGCAAAGACGAATCTAAAAACACAAGCATAGACAAGAAAATCAATAATGGATCAAGCAAAGACGACTCCAAAGACGAATCCAATAAGACAAGCATAGACATGAAAAGCAAAAATGGATCAAGCAAAGACGAATCTAATAAGACAAGCATAGACAAGAAAAGCAAAGACGAATCTATAAAGACTAGCAAAGACAACACAAACATTAACGGCTCAAGCAAAGACGAGTCTACAAAGACTAGCAGTGCAAGCGAATCCAGTACAAGTGAATCCAATACAAGCGAATCCAGTACGAGCGAATCCAGTACAAGCGAATCCAGTACAAGCGAATCCAGTACAAGCGAATCTAGTGCAAGCGATACTAAAGAGACTAGCACAGGCAAGAAAAACAAAAATGGCTCGAGCAAAGACGACTCTAAAAAGACAAGCATAGACAAGAAAAGCAAAAATGGCTCAAGCAAAGACGAATCTACAAAGACTAGCTCAGACAAGACAAACAAAAGCGGTTCAAGTATAGACGAATCTACAAAGACTAGCAGTGCAAGCGAATCCAGTACAAGCGAATCTATTGAGACTAGCAATAACGGCTCAAGCAAAGATGATTCTACAAAGACTAACACAGACAAGACAAACAAAAACGGCTCAAGCAACGACGGGACAAGCAAAAACGGCTCAAGCAAAGATGATTCTACAAAGACTAGCACAGACAAGACAAACAAAAGCGGTTCAAGCAAAGACGAGTCTACAAAGACTAGCAAAGACGAGACAAACAAAAACGGCTCAAGCAAAGATGATTCTACTAAGACTAGCACAGACAAGAAAAGCAAAAATGGCTCAAGCAAAGATGATTCTACAAAGACTAGCTCAGACAAGACAAACAAAAGCGGTTCAAGTATAGACGAATCTACAAAGACTAGCAGTGCAAGCGAATCCAGTGCAAGCGAATCTATTGAGACTAGCAATAACGGCTCAAGCAAAGATGATTCTACAAAGACTAACACAGACAAGACAAACAAAAACGGCTCAAGCAACGACGGGACAAGCAAAAACGGCTCAAGCAAAGATGATTCTACAAAGACTAGCACAGACAAGACAAACAAAAGCGGTTCAAGCAAAGACGAGTCTACAAAGACTAGCAAAGACGAGACAAACATAAACGGCTCAAGCAAAGATGATTCTACAAAGACTAGCACAGACAAGACAAACAAAAGCGGTTCAAGCAAAGACGAGTCTACAAAGACTAGCAAAGACGAGACAAACATAAACGGCTCAAGCAAAGACGAGTCTACAATGACTAGCAGTGCAAGCGAATCAAGTGCAAGCGAATCCAGTGTAAGCCAATCTAGTACAAGTGAATCCACTACAAGCGAATTCAGTACAAGCGAATACAGTGCAAACCAATCCAGTACAATAGAATCCAGTGCAAGCGAATCTAGTGTAAGCGAATCTAGTGCAAGCGAATCCAGTGTAAGCGAGTCCAGTACAAGCGAGTCCAGTGCAAGCGAATCCAGTGCAAGCGACTCCAGTGCAAGCGAATTCAGTGCAAGCGAATTCAGTTCAAGTAGTAGCTCATCAAGCAGTAGCTCGTCGACCAGTAGTTCTTCTTCTCAATCTGAATATATAGAGGAATGCGAATAGCTCGATAAATACACACAATATTCCGCATAAGATTCCTAAATAGACCAACTTAAATTAAATTTAATATAAATTTGTTTTTAAGTTAACACGGAATTTTTCAAAACGACTTTTATATCATTACCAATGGAAAAGGATAGGTTTAAGATTTTAAAACGATTTTATCGTTCTCGTTTTTAATTATTGCTAAATAAAGTTTCATGCACTTTCCTTTGCACTTTTTTTGACACCAGTGTTATACCTACAGAACATTATAAGAGGGGTTAGAAATGCAAAGTAGCGCTTTTGCTTCGGAGACGGCTGTCGCCACTTGTCTTCCCGCTCACGCTGCTTCAATTAATCATGCCCTCTCGCTCGCACCACGCCGCGCGCCTTATGGTGTTATGCAAATCATTGCATAACCTGTGGCGACATGTTACTCGCCTACTTTGCACTTCTAACCCCTCTTATAATGTTCTGTGGTTATACCCCACAGAAACTAAGCTTTATAGAGCGTCTGGTTTAAAAAATATGCTGTCCCATACAAAACTGAAAACCTACTTGAGCCAAATGTATGGGACAGCAGATTTTTTTTTCGCGATTTCGATGTTGGTGCCATAGAGAAAGTTGTTCAGTTTGACGGTCTGATCATATCCTTAAAACAGTGTCAGCATATTAAGAAGGACCCTGTATAATACTGGTAAGATAGGTACCGATAGAGAGAGAAGGCAAAAGAGATCCATATGGCGTCGTATAGACTCAACTAGCGAGTTATACCCTGTAGAATCCCACTGCAGGGCAAAGGCCTCCTCTCACGAATAAGGGTGAGAGGGACTGGGCCATACTCCACCACGCGGGCCCAGTGCGTGTTGGAGGCAAGTTAGTGGTCAACTTGCTGTCAGAGAATTTTCAACCCGCTTCTGCTTAACGAATAGTTACAACGCCATCTGACGGAACTATCCGAGACCAACTGCTTACGTGCCTTCCTTTATACAAATTCCACCACATTAACACAATAATAGCCACGAAAAACTAATTTAGAAAATTAAGAAACAAAGCCCGTCCTTTTCTTCAGGATTCCCGCGCAAAACTCTCCCGATGATGATGGGATGATAGATGAAAGATGACGATGAAATTGTGGTCGATTTTGTAAGGTCGCGCTTTATCGCCAAAATCACCATGGACGAGTAAACTTGAACCAAAACTTTTGTTCTTTATTCCTATATATTTGAGATTCCTATTATGTTAGTCGATTTTGGGTACACAATCCGCACGAAATTATGTCACAAATATCACTAAAACAAATTTTTTACGAATTTCAAATACGACGAAACACAGCAAGAGCAATAGCGCATATGAGGTTGCCAGATGGCCGCACAGTCTGAGAAAGCAGTAGCGTAGCAAGGGGGGGGGGGGAATGAGCAAATGTCCCGGGCGGCAGTTTACTAGGGGCGGCAAATGCGAGAAAAATATAAATTGTTTGAGCTCTGTCTATAAACCAATCCGTAGAGCAGAGAAAAGTCGAGCTCGCATCGCTCGCTGTAAGTTTCTGTTTTAAGGGTGTATTACTGTTGGCGCGCTCCTTACAAACGAAGTCTGGTGATATTTTCAATAATAACCGTTTAAACTCAATGACATTTCGCGCATTTCGCAGATACAGTCTAGAAACAAATCTCTATGCTTGTATCGTGTCAGATTTTCCTTAAAATGTATAGCTTGAAAGTTACAGTGCCTCAAAGATTTCCATACAAATCTTAAATTAATCCTTGCATTGAAACTGTATATTTTAACGAACATCGGACACGATACAAGTATAGAGATTTGTTCTTAGATTGTTACTGCAAAATTTCATTAAGTTTAATTGGTTAGTATTGAAAATATCACCAGACTTCGTTTGTATGCAGCGCGCATTTACGCATTCGGAATAAACTTAAGGGTATATTACTGTTGGCGCGCTCCATACAAACAAAGTCTGGTGATATTTTTAATTCCAACCGACTACACTCAATGAAATTTTGCAGAAACATTCTAGAAACAAATCTCTATGCTTGTATCGTGTCCGATTTTCCTTAAAATGTACAGTTTTAAAGTTACAGTGCCTCAAAGATTTCCATACAAATCTTAAATTAATCCTTGTATATTTTAACGAACATCGGACACGATACAAGCATAGAGATTTGTTCTTAGATTGTTTCTGCAAAATTTCATTAAGTTTAATTGGTTAGTATTGAAAATATCACCAGACTTCGTTTGTATGCAGCGCGCATTTACGCATTCGGAATAAACTTAATGAGGTGTTTTCCAAGACTAGTAAATCTAAAAGTCAGTAGATGGCAATATTAAAAGTTCAGAAAAATCTATCACATTGACAGTTAAAAGTGCTGTTTGTCTTTGCCAATGGATAATTTTTCACTACCAATAAATACGCAATAGCACCGAAAATGTTCGTTTGTTGTACATCTTTAGAGTCCGCATAAATTTACGATTGTAGTTAGTCTCTTTTGTCTTATGACGTACCTTTAATAGTAGAAGGAGATGGAACTATAGATATTTGTTTATGCGGCTGTCCACTTTTTTTTAGCTAGTGTGTGTGAAAAGTGACCGTAGACATAAAGCCATATGTCACTTGGTGCCTTTTGTCCATACTACTTGACACCACACACTCAAACCTAAACGTCAAAAAAAGTGGATACTTTACAATTGGTATGGCTCACTCTATTAGGTATATTAATCTCTTTGTTGTACATAAACGAACATTTACTGCAGAAAAAGTTAATCAATTTGAGGTATCAAAACGTCTCTCATATTAAAACCATAATAATCGTATTAACAAATCAAAAAATTTCTCCCTAAAATTAGGGAATAGAGAAAAACACGTAACACTTTGGATCTGACAGCTGAATTGGCACGATTATAACGCCATCCTTCCAGTGTCTTTGAACCATTTTTTTTATTGGAAACGCCTCGTTAACAAAATGGCTATATAAAATAAATTAGTATTCCCACATTTTCGACTTAGTAAGGTCAACACATCTTTCATGGGGCACTGTATACGTTATTATAATAAGATACCAGAGAATATTCTAAACTTGACGGACAAAAAGTTTAAGTCCCATGTTAAACAAGTCCTCTGTAAAAAATGTTACTATAAACTCTATGATTATTTGAATGACCAAAATGTTTGGTCTTGACAATGTTACACTATGTAATTTAATATTGGAGTTAGGTAATTATACTTTGTATATTTTGTTTTGTTTAAAAGAAGTGTGTTGTAGAGTTTCTTGCCGCATCTTCTCTACAACGGAACACCTTCCGACGCGGTGGTAGATTCAAAAACATGACGTCAAAAAGTTATCTATGTGATATTATTTTGAATAAATAATGTTGACTTTTGGCTGGCAATGTCAAAACATTTTGATAATATAAGTATGGCGCGAAACAATTATCTACTGAGTAGACCGAGTATTGAATTACGTGAGATAATAAAGAAATTAATGGCGACAACATTCTCTGGGGGAAAGTAATTTCGCCTTAATTTGATTATGGTTTTAGAAGGGGTGGTAAAACCGCATGCAAACGCTAGTTTAAGGGCCTGTTTCACCACTTCTGGATAAGGTCTTGTAAGCCTATTTGACAAATAAGATAAGATATCTTGTACATTTGTCACACAAATTATCTAGTCACATTTAAAGTACCAGAATCGAACCTGGACTTGTGTTACGATGACTAGACAACGATATAGAATACATAATTATATAGATACAAACATCCATGACTCGGGTACAAATATTCATAATCATCATACAAATATTTGTCCCTTACGGGATTCGAACCCGCGACCCTCGGCACAGCAGTTAGGTTCACTACCCACTGAGCTACCGGGCCGGGCATATCTTTCATACGGAATAAGTCAAACTATCTGACAAATAAGCTAACAAGGACTTATCCAGAGAGTCACGTTGCAGGGTTTGCCCCGAACACTTGTCTTGCGCGTGGTGTTCGCGCGGTTCGCAGCTCAGCCTGCCACGAGGCTCCGCAATCCTTCTCAGTTGTGTTCTTACTCATAAACAATCCTCGAGATTGGATAGATACTCCCTCAAACCACTTGACACTGGCGGAAATGCGGTGCTGACGAAGAAGAAACTGCAAGAAGTCCATTAATTATAAATTTAAAAAAACCTATTAACTGAAAGGAGAAAAACAAGCTCTATAATGACTTATCAGCTATAACAGCTTTATTTGAGCTTTTATAATTTGAATTTTATTAGGTAGGTATCGCAAACGGGGACAAAGAAGATTTTTGGTTGGTTGTTGGTTTGTCCCCGCCTACAATACCTAATAACATTTAAATTATACTAGCTCAAATATAGCTGATTAGTGATTATAGAGCTTGTTTTTCTCTTTTCAGTTAATAGGTTTTTTATGCAGTTGGGTTTTTTGATTTTCTTAATAATTTAGTTTATTTCATACTTATTAGTCTTGTGTCGAAACGGTAACATAAAAGTACTATACAATTTATATTTTTGGAATCGTCTGTTTACTAGCTTTTATTTCATTCCCATATTGTTATTTTAACAAAAAAAACTGTGTATTGCCCCTCTCTTTTTATTTAGCAGACGCCATATTAAAATAATATAGCCTATGTCACTCTCTCAATTTTTACAAATCTAATGACACCTCATACGTTAAAATCCATCAAGGCGTTTAGGCTGTAGGCCGTGCCAAAGAAATAGACATACAAACATACATACATACATACATACCTACGCTTGCAAAACATAACCCTCCTTCTGGCGCATTCGGGTAAAAAAGGACTTATTCAGAAGTGGTGAAAGCGTTCTGGGGTGTTGGCTCTTCAGTGAGAGTGGAAGGTCGTCCTTCATTTGTTCCTCTATGGACCAGTGGCTCTTCCAGGCGTTGTCGACTTCTTTGTCCTGCTTGTGTTAAGAGTATATTACTGTTGGCGCGCTCCATACAAACGAAGTATGGTGATATTTTCAATACTAACCAATAAAACTCAATGAAATTTTGCAGAAACAATCTAGAAACAAATTTCTATGCTTGTATCAAGCCAGATTTTCCTTAAAATGTACAGTTTTAAAGTTACAGTGCCTCAAAGATTTCCATACAAATCTTAAATTAATCCTAGCATTGAAACTGTATATTTTTACGAAAATCGGACACGATACAAGCATAGAGATTTGTTTCTAGATTGTTTCTGCAAAATTTCATTGAGTTTAATTGGTTAGTATTGAAAATATCACCAGACTTCGTTTGTATGCTGCACGCATTTACGCATTCGGAATAAACTTCTCTTAATACCTATTTATAAAAAAAATGTATCAACAATGTACACACGGTGACAGAACAACCTACCCATAATTTGAACTCTCTGTTCATGGACATAGAGTTCAACTGTGGGCAGGTTCTCGGTTGATCTGTCAATGTCTGCACCTTCTTATAGAATATTTTATGATAAATAAAAGAATGAATAAAATAATAAATATTTAAACAGCTTGTCGCCAATATGTAGGTATATCGCGCGACGCAAAAGCAGGCAGAAGAAAGTTTGAATAGTAGGTTTTTTTTTTATTTTTTTATTCTATATTATATATATTTTTTTTATAGGGGCTTTTAACCCAGAGGTTATGCCAGCCCCATCGTGCCTTAACCTTGAGACTATACAACAATAAAATGAAAACCTAACACATCCAAATGAATACACAACTAAACAATAGTACTATAAATAAAAAGGTACACCATTTTAGCCTCTTCCGACGTAGGGGCGGCTAAAATGGTGACAAAAGAGCCTATATTCAAAATATTTAATTTTAAACTATTATACAGTAATAGCCTCTGCGATTGATACCTGACACATTCCACTAATAAATGCTGGACATCCTCCACAATACCGCACACCTCACAGTTAGGTGAGGGTGCCTTTTTCATTACATTGTGATAAGGATTGCGCTAAGTTAAAATGATGTACGAAGGATGTACGTGATGAACATGAGCGATGATCTTTGACTATTTATATGTGGACTGGTTACGCGTGTAATTCTACTAACAAACATTTCTGCCACTTTTTGCGGGGGGCGAGTTAACATGAAATCCGCAACTTTGGATTTTATTCCTCATAACTTTAGATTCTAATTTTGAATGTTAAAAATCATGAAAAGTAGTTTCGTGTGAACCCCAAACGTTCTAAGTTCAAAGTTATTATTTCGCAATTAAAGGCTGTCTCATTTAGTGATAAGGTGTAAAATTGAATGTAAATGCACACGATCAATTGTGCTTATACCGTGGCAGAGGGGAAATGCTACCACAAGGCTAGTCCTTATAATAATTAGTCAAAGGCGATGATAGTCCATAAGGAAGAGAGTTAGCGACTCAATCACGAGGCGGCGGTTCGATTCCTGGCCTGTACCACTAAGTTCTTCGGAATTTATGTACGGTTATATTTATCATTAGCACTAGCTCGGCGGTGAAGGAAAACATCGTGAGGAAACCTCATACCCAAAAATAAAAATAAAATAGTTCGGATGTATGTGTAAAATATGGGTGAGCTTGGGGCGAACACAATAGACCAGCAATGGTCGCAGTGTTACATAACGACCCTTGCTTGCAATAGCCCAGTCAAAAATAATAATAAAGTTAAAACATCGAAGTTTTATTCTTATCCAATTTCATTTCTAATCACATTGCAATCCACTATGCAACTGTGCTGAATTCCGTATCGCGCTAAACTCTATGTAACTGACAGCCTTTAACGTCTGAGCGATCTTTTTAAAACGGTTCTAACGGCTGTCATGAGCTGTACCGCGATTAGCGCAATATACCAAATGTGTCAAAAGTTATGGATCGTACTTAGTCCCATCACGGAAAAAAAAATCTACTGTTCCATACAAAATTGCTAACCTACTCGAGCCAAATGTATGGGACAGCAGATTTTTTTTACGCAATTTCTATATTGGTCATAAGCATAGCATAAGCAAATGCTCACGACTGTATTCCCCGAGGGGGTAGTCAGAGATATTCTGAAACCTCAGAACATCCACGTTTCACCAGTAGTACCGAAACTCTGTCCAGTGTGACGGGGGGTGAACCCGTCGCCACATTATGGACAGTGGGTACAATACATGCCTCGAAATTGAAGCATTCAGGTTTCCTCACGATGTTTTCCTTCACCGAAAAGCCAGTGGTGTTACAAATCGTACATAAATTCCGAAAAACTCATTGGTACGAGTCGGCTTGGACGGGGATCGAACTATCGCCTCCTGCACGGCAGGCAAGGTTACTCGCCACTGGACCACCACGGCTTAATAGTACATTACGATAAAGAGCAATCAATTCATTATTTTAAATATTTTAACTTCTTGCAAAATACAGATAAATTAAAATTAAAAAGAGGGCCACAATCATATAACTTAAATCTGGACCTGGAATGACCGGCAGATTCCGACCTCTGATTATGATACAAGTTGGTCATTACAGCCGAGGCTGGATTGTAAGCTCGAGCCGAAGGCGAGTGCCGTAAAACGCCGAGGCTGTAGTGACCAATGCTCACTCGTTTCATACGACGTTTTTAAGAACAATTTGTTAATTTGATAAGCAAAATGTAACTACTAGCGACATCTATGAACATCTTTGTTGTAACTTAAATAAAGTGTCAGTCTGTGAAAAACTACTCAAGCTGTTTTATTAGGTTATGGGCCCAGATAGTAACTCTGTAACTACTAGTCGTGACATAGTCATCATGGAGACAGCGGAAAGTACAGTAGACTTACAAGTGGAGAGCAAGTGTTCAGCGGAAGACAATAGACCAGAAGATACAGAAAGTTCAGATTCAGAAGAAGAGAAAGTGAGGGACAGTACATTAAATATAAATTCAGGAACTTCTCCGGTGAGTACCTCAGAGGATAGCTTCAGTGATACAACATCAGATCCAAACATCACTTTGAAGGAAAGTGATGACGACGCTCAACTAAAGCGAACAAGAAGAAAACCTGATTGGTTCGTTTTTAATAATTTATGTGTCGCTGAATGTGAAGACAGTGACAAGGAAATCACACTCACCGAAGCTTTGAATCGTCCAGAAAGTATGTTTTGGAAAGCGAGCATGAAGGAGTTAGACTCATTTAATGAAAATGATGCATGGGAACTTGTGGATCGTCCTCAAGATAGTACAGTGGTTGAGTGCCGGTGGGTGTTCAAAAAAAAGTTTGACAGTTCTAATAATAAATAGAGAAAGGTTTTACTCAGAAAGAAGGTGTCGATTTTCATGAGACTTTTTCCCCTGTTCTTAGATATTCCACTTTAAGGTTGTTATTCGCTCTGGCAGCAAAGCTAGATTTAGACATAAGTCATCTCGATGTAACCACTGCCTTCTTGAACGGTTTTTTGGATGAAACGGTTTACATGAAAAAACCGATTACTTATGAATGTAACAGTAATGATAACAAAGTGTTAAAATTAAAACGAGCCATATACGGTTTGAAACCATCATCCAGGGCTTGGTATCAAAGGGTTAACGATTATTTAATAGATTTAGGCTATAAAAAATCTTAGTATGAACCTTGTTTATTTACCAAATGTGAAGGAAGTGTTAAAGTTTTTATAGTCACTGTTTGTTGACGACTTTTTTGTTTTTTCGAATTCTGCGTCTGGTACTGATCAATTGGTAAATGAATTGAGTCATAAGTTTAAGATCAAAAACTTAGGTCAATTAAGACAATGTTTGGGCTTACGAGTCAAAATAAACAAAAATGTAATAACAGTTGATCAAGAACAGTATGTAGAAAGTTTGTTAAGAAGATTTAAAATGTCACAATGTAAAACTGTAGAAACTCCAATGGAGATGAATTTAAAATTGGAAAAATCTCAAAATGTTTGTAATGATTATCCATATCAGCAACTTATAGGCAGCTTAATGTACTTGGCAGTTCTAACCCGGCCAGATATTGCATATAGTGTCAGTTTCCTTAGCCAGTTTAATAATTATTTTAATGAGACACATTGGAAACATGCAAGAAGGGTGCTAAAGTATTTGAAAAAGACTAAAAATCATGGTCTTGTTTTTTGTAAAGATAATTCGTCTATTGAATGCTATGTCGATGCAGACTGGGGTTCAGACATAAACGATAGGAAATCGTTCTCTGGCTATTGCTTTAAATTGTCAAATACAGTAATTTCTTTTGAATGTAGAAAACAAAGAAATGTTGCCTTATCCAGCACAGAAGCTGAGTATGTTTCGATGTCAGAAGCCAGTAAAGAGGCGATATATTTGAAAAATCTGTTGTTTGAAATTGTAGGAAAAACAGAACCTATTGTTTTATTTAACGATTGTCAAAGTGCTCAAAAACTAGCTTTGAATCCAATTTTCCATCGGAGGTCAAAGCACATAGATATTAGGTATCATTTCGTAAGAGAGGCGGTGACTAATAATTTCATCAAAATTGCATATTTAGAGACGGCTGAAATGCCAGCAGATATTTTGACCAAAAGTTTAGGGTCTGTTAAGCACAGTTATTTAAAAAAAAAACTGGGTATTTTACCGGTTTCATGAATGTTTATAGGGTTATTTGTTCATTTTGTTAAGCGGAGGTGTTAATTTGATAAGCAAAATGTAACTACTAGCGACATCTATGAACATCTTTGTTGTAACTTAAATAAAGTGTCAGTCTGTGAAAAACTACTCAAGCTGTTTTATTACAATTGCGATGAAAAAAGTGTCTGCAAAGCACTCTATACAGGGTGTTAGGGTAAACAGTTGCATTACCTTGAGGGTAGATTGTACCTAAGATACTGAACAACTTTAACTAAGAAACCTATAGAGAATTCGCAAAAAATGATTTGCACTTTTCATACTAAACGTTCGATCAGCTGATTGCATTTAGTATGGAAAGTTCAAAAAAAATGTTGCGAATTTCCTATAGGTTTCTTAGGGAAAGTTGTTCAGTATCATGGGTACAATCACCCCTTAAAGTAATACAACTGTTAACCCTAACACCCTGTATATAGACTCCTTTGCAGACACTTTTTAAGGGGATGATCAGACCGTCAAATTAAACAACTTTCTAAAGAAAGTAGCCATAAAAGGCACCAACATCGAACATCGCTGTTTCATACAAAATTGCTAGCCTACTTGATCCAAACGCGATTTCGATGTTGGTCTCATAGAGCAAGTTGTTCAGTTTGATGGTCTGATCTCTTAAAAACTGTCAGCATATTAAGTTGGACCCTATATTGCCAGGCATCGCTGTGCGTAATATTTATATTGTGTTCTTTACATTTATATTCATCGACAACAATATAACCTTTTGTCGCCGTATATAAGAGTTAAAGTTTTGAATTTGAAGTTTTAAAAGTGGTGTCATTCGTCAAAATGAAGACTCTTTACGTTTTATTCTTGGTAAGAATTAAGCTCTTCCGCATACTTAGTTCTAGCCGCGGAATGCCGTGGCTAGCCGGAGAGTAGGCGTCCGCCACGCGACTCTCCATTATGTTTTCACACGAGGACAGGATGTAAAAAGCTAGTTATTAAGATAGACAGGATGTAAGGAAAAGCCGTGGTGTTCCAGTGGCGAGTAACCTTGCCTGCCGTGCAGGAGGCGATGGTTCGATCCCGGTCCAGATCGACTCGTACTAATGACTTTTTCAGAATTTATGTACGATTTTAACACTGGCTTTGCTGTGAAGGAAAACATCGTGAGGAAACCAGCATGCTTCAATTTCGAGGCGTGTATTGTACCCACTGTCCATTATAAGTGGCGACGGGTTCACCCCCCGTCACTGGACAGAGTTTCGGTACTAGTGTTGAAACGTGGATGTTCTGTGTTTTCAGAATATATCTGACTACCCTCTCTGGGAATATAGTCGTGAGCATATGCATGCATGCATGCACAGGGTGTAAGAAAAAGTATCATTAACCTTTACACCACATACTCTACTCATCAAACTGAACAACTTTTTACTATGGGAGCAAATCTGTGAGCGCAAAAAAAAATCTACCGTTCCATACTAAACTGCAATACCTACTCGATTCAAACGTATGGGACAGCTGATATTTTTTTTGCTCCGATCGGTTTGCTCCCATTGTAAAAGTCACAAAACATTATAAGAGGGGTTAAAAATAAAAAGTAGCGCTTTTGCTTCGGAGACGGCTGTCGCCACTTGTCTTCCCGCTCACGCTGCTACAATTACTCATGTCCTCTCGCTCGCACCACGCCGCACGCTTTATGGTGTTATGCAAATCATTGCATAACCTGTGGCGACACGTTCCACGCCTACTTTGCACTTCTAACCCCTCTTATAATGTTCTGTGGTAAAAGTTATTCAGTTTGATGGGTAGACTCTGGTTTAAAAGGATGCTAAAGTCCGGCCGCTGAAAGATTGCGTTTGACAGTTACCATAAAATTGTAAAAAACTGAATGAAAATATTGTTTACCTGTGCTCACTCTAGTACACAGGGCACTAGCTGCCCTTTTAAGTTCAAAAAGCTACTAAATAATGATCGGTATTTATAGTTTTCATTCGGTTTTTTACAATTTTATGGTAACTGTCAAACGCAATCTTTCAGCGGCCGGACTTTAATGATATCAATTTCACCCTTTAATGTTTTTGGATAATCTGACTATCATTTGGTTCACATTCTTTTGATATTTTCAGATGCTTTTAGCAGTTGAAGCTCAGCCTAGTAAGTTTATTTTTATCCTAATATACAGGCTGTTTAAAAAAAACTTAAGAGGATATCATTCGCAGCGCGCTCCATACAAACGTACTATGGTGATATTTTCAATACTAACCAATTAAACTCAATGAAATTTTTCAGAATCAATCTTAAATTCAAATTTCTATGCTTGTATAGAGTCAGATTTTCGTTAAAATGTATAGTTTTAAAGTTACAGTGGCTCAAAGATTTCCATACAAATTTTAAATTAATCCTAGCATTGAAACTGTATATTTTAACGAAAATCTGACTCCATACAAGCATAGACATTTGTTTCAAGATTGTTTCAGCAAAATTTCATTGACTTTAATTGGTTAGTATTGAAAATATCACCATAGTACGTTTGTATGGAGCGCGCTCCGAATTATATCCCCTTAATGTAACGCGCGACCCTACAGAGTTACGTCGTAGGGCACCGACTCGTACAAAATTACGTAGTACGGGCGATTTCGACTCCTTTCTCGTCGCTCCGCGAATGACCGTTCATTCATAAGTTCATTCCACTCACTCTTTACATTCGTTCGTGGATTTTTTCTTGTTAAAACCGTTTTCATGTCGGATGGCAATAAAGTCGAGGCACGTATTGTACCCACTGTACATTATAAGTGGCGACGGGCTCACCCCCCGTCACACTGGACAGAGTTTCGGTACTACTGGTGAAACGTGGATGTTCTGGGGTTTCAGAATATCACTGACACGGGGAAAATAGTCGTGAGCATATGCTATGCTATGATGGCAATAAATTTTTATAAAGCCAATAAACTATATACCTACTTGTTTTATATGAATCATTAAGAAAAACTAAAAACCCGACTGTATGAAAAAACTATTAATTGAAAAGAGAAAAATAAGCTCTTTAATTATTTATCAGCTATACCAACTTTGTTTGTGCAAATGTAATTTTTAGGGTTCCGTACCCAAAGGGTGAAAACGGCACCCTATTACCAAGCCTACGTTGTCCGTCCGTCCTACCTATTAAGGGCTGTAACTTTTGAACCGTAATAGCTAGACAGTTGAAATTTTCACAGAATATGCGTTATTACAGTGGATTTGTTAACAAATAATAAAAATTACAAAAAGGTATCATTTAAGGGGGGTCCTCATGCAAGAAACTAGTTTTTATCAACGTTTATTCTTCTCGCTCTATCATAAAAACGGTAATACATACAAGCGTCAAACTTGGTGTGATTGTAGAGCAAACTCTATAGAATAACAAGAAATAATAAAAACTGGCCAAGTGTAAGTCGATTTCCCGCTAAAGGACCAGGAAAAAAAATTTTTTCTAAGGGCAATATTATGTTTTTGGTGGCATGGTACGGAACCCTCGGTGCACGAGTAGCCCGACTCGCACTTGGCCGGTTTTATATTTTATTGTGAAATCCCCTATTTCAGAACTATTTGGCCTTGGTGGAGGTGGTTTGTTTGGAGTAAAAAGCACAGAGACCATCACTAACGACGAAACTGAATTTTCCAAGAAAACTGTCAGTAAAGACTCCGAAAAAATCACAAAGAATTCTTCTTTAGAAGACATCCACACCTCGGAAGGAGACCAATCTCACGAAAGGGAGAAGATCAACAGAGAATCTACGAGCACGAGAGAGAAGACAGTAGAAGATGAACACTACCAGTTGGAAAAATCTTCTACCAAAGTTAAAGAAAGTAAGATCAACATTATTTCTTAATTAGGGTCCGGGTTAGACTTCGAATCTGCACGGACGACGGAGTTTTTAGGGCTCCGTAATCAAACATGGAACCTTTATACTTTCCAGAAACACAGACAAAAAAAGAAAATGATTAAAAAAATAGAAAATGAAACATGAAAAAATGGAAAAAATGAAACGAATGTGATTGATAAATGAATGAATGAATGATGTGTGGTGGAATACCGTGGTGGTCCAGTGGCGAGTAACCTTGCCTGCCGTGCAGGAGGCGTTGGTTCGATCCCCGTCCAGGCCGACTCGTACCAATGAGTTTTTCGGAATTTATGTACGATTTGTAACACCACTGGCTTTTCGGTGAAGGAAAAACATCGTGAGGAAACCTGCATGCTTCTATTTCGAGGCATGTATTGTACCCACTGTCCATTATAAGTGGCGACTGGCTCACTCCCCGTCACACTGGACAGAGTTTCGGTACTACTGGTGAAACGTGGATGTTCGGAGGTTTCAGAATATCTCTGACTACCCCTCGGGGAATATAGTCGTGAGCATATGCTGAATGAATGATGTGTGAAATGATATACAATACAAAAACCAAAAAATCTGTGATTTCGAGTTGGAGACACCAAGAGTCACCTCTTTTACATCTCCGCCTGTAGCTCTATGATGATGCGGTAATGGGTTCTAATCCCGGTAAGGGACAAATATTTGTGTGATGAATATGAATATTTGTATCCGAGTCATGGAGGTTTGTATCTATATATGTATTCTATATCGTTGTCAAGTCATCATAATACAAGTCCAGGCTAGATTCTGGTACTTTATATGTGACTAGATAATTTGTGTGACAATGTCCAAGATATTTATTTATTTATTTATTTATTTAATGACCAGCTTAGCTCAGTTGTATCATAATGTATACTTCGAATCGCATAGCTTAATCCTTTGGTATATTAAAAGTACTACATCATACACTTTATAATGCATATACCACGTGTTAATGAATAAGCGCAAAACCTCATACACCCCAACAGATTTATAACAAAATAATTCGATTGAAACGATAATTTCATTATTTTGGTAGTTATAATTTAATGTTATTCCCAATTTAAGTTTTGAGGAAAAAACTATTTGTCATCATTTCAGCAATGAATAAAAGCGCTAACGTGCTCATGGATACATTTTAAGAATCTTGTTTTGGTAGTAAGTAGGGTGAGTGTGCCCTTGCGGTGGGTTGAGATCGAATTCAGTAAATTTTAAATTTTACGAACAAATTTTATTTATTATTTTGACAAAATTACCTATGTTGAAACCATGATAATTCGATTCTGCTCTCGATTATAAACAAACTACTTTCTAGTTTTGCGTTAATTCATTAACACGTTGTATAAAGTTGAGGACCAATGCTAGGTCTTATGTATGGCGAAACACGATTCCATATAATTTTCTAGATAGAAAAAGATCACAAAGCTACCTCCAAATCATACAATAAACCGAAAGTATTCAATAAAAACCGGCCAAGTGCATGTCGGGCCACGCGCAAGGTAAGGTTCCGTAGTTGCCCGTCACAATATACGGACTTAGAAGGGGGCTTTTTGTTTTATACTACGGTTTAACGGGTAATAAGTCTAAAAAGTACATTTTACAAGTTGGACGACTATTATTCGTTAACTTGTAAAGCCTACTTAGCGGTGATAGTTTTCCTTTTAACTTCGTTATATGCACTACTGCCATTAATTTTTTCACATATCCAGCAACAACCGTTTAGCTGGCAGGACGGGGGGGGACACTTGACTCTAACAAAAATTTACACTTTAAAGCTTAATATTTCGCTAACGGATCTCTAAATCGAAAAATGGTTTTGATAACAGTCACAATATTTTTAAAAGACCTATCCAAAGATACTCCACACCATAGGATAAACGAGAAAAAAAAATTACATCCCCACTTTTCGTGTAGGGACCTCCCCTAGACCCTAAAAAAAATATTTTTCCAGATTTTACTTTACCACTTTGTCGGCGTGATTAATATGTAGATATAACCATGTCAAATTACCGCTTTCTAGTACTTAGCGTCTCTGAGCTAAGCTGCGGACAGACGGACAGACGGACAGACGGACAG